>OX439136.1:2962558-3355058 GCA_949318235.1 Ecdyonurus torrentis
TCGGAAAACTGCATATATAAAAATATATGTGTGTCGGTTTTCCTTACTCCTATGTCACTGAACTATGAAATGTTGGTTCGTTTCTCTATGCGAGCCGACCGTCGCAGAGGGAGGGGAAGTTTGTTGTTATTTTGCACGTGATTCTTCTCCTTATCTATACGGTCAGGTTGTATAGCTTTCTTATATGGAGGTAAGAGTGATGTCCAAATGGGGGGTAAATCATAACTTGGTTGACTTATCGTGTCATTCTGCCTTCTCACCATCTCTATTGCTTCTAATATTTTCCTCTTTTTATAATGACTCTCCCTGCCAATTACCTTAGCCTCATCCCACTTAATCTGATGTTTGTTTTCTAATGCATGGTCTACTAATTTTGAATAACCAGCGTCTTCTTTTTCTATCTTTTGTCTGTGTTCTTTCACTCTTATATCAAGTGGCCGGCTTGTTTCTCCAATATATTCTTTTTCACACATGCATGGTATTGAATATACTACATTTTTGTTAATATTTTTATTTGCTTCTGGTTTGGTTCTAACTAAATTTGATTTAACTGTATCTTTTGAAGTACAAACAGCACGTAAATTAAATTGTCTACTCAGCCGTTGTATTACTTCACTTAACCCTTGGACATAAGGGATACAAATTGTGGCTTCCGGTTTTTCATTTTCTTTGTTTGTCTTCTCTGTCTGCAGTTTCTTCTTTACTTTTTCAACAATATGGTGAGGATAATCATTATCTAATAACACTTTTTTAATAATTTCTTCTTCCTTCTTCATTTCTACTTTGTCACTACAATGACTTTTTGCTCTATGTAATAAAGTCACTGCAACACCAATCTTTGTAGCTTGAGGATGATTTGAATGATAATTTAAATATCTCCCACTATCTGTTGGCTTTCTATATACAGCAGTAGTAATTTTGTTATTAATTCTTTTTACATTAATATCTAAAAATGGCAATTGTCCTTCTTTCTCATATTCTATTGTGAATTTTATTGATTCTGCTTGACTATTCATATGTTGTAAAAAAGACTCCACAGGACCTTCATTCATATATATATATAATATATATATATATAATCATATATATATATATATATATATATATATATAATATATAATATATATTAACATCAGGCTAAATAAGATAAATTAAATTATGAGTTACAAGTCATTGTTTTATTTATTTTTATAAATATAATTATAATTGGGATGTACACAATGTACAAAATAAATACATTTAACTTTTTATTATTATTGCGAGTAATTCAATTGGATAGTTCTAACTCACTAAGTTTTATTTCTTAATATTTAAATAAGAATTCAAACTTTATAGAAGGAAGTTACTATTACTTTTTACTGTATAAAATAAAAGCAGAAAGAAATCTGAACTTAATGCTACTGAACGTCAAGTTGTATGAAATTAGAAACTTAAGTGAAGAGAAGAAGATTAGCATGTTATATTATACAGTCACATTTTCATGCTGAAATAGAGAGAACTTACATAAAGTACAGACTACATATAAAGTAATTAAGTATGTCATATTACAATGTATGCTCTTGCAGCTCTCATATATATATATATATATATATATATATATATATATATATATATATATATATATATATATATATATATATAAAGTCGAGATTCAGAAGGTCAAAAGTTCAAATACAACATCTCTTATATAGAATATTTAATTATTGTATGTTGGTACGTACAAAAAATGTTAGAAGGATACAAAACTTTTTCTTTTTTTTTTTTTTCATTATTGCTCTATTAGTGACTAAAAAGTTAAGCGTGTTCTATCAAACTTTTTTTTTCTTTGTTTTTTAAAATTTATTTATTTATTAGCTTTTTAAGAGCTTTTTACAATTGACATTATTTTAACTTTTTTTTTCTGAGGCTATCAATTTTATATAACAGCAATTAGTTTTAATCATAATAGGATGAAATTTGGTTTATTTTGTAATTGTATTGTTATATTTCAAACAATACTGTATCTAATTATTTGTTCCTGTCAATACACATTTTTCAAAACTATGCACGAATTAAAAAAAATACTGGAGCCTGTAATTTTGACCAAAAATGAAAAAAATTAACATTTTTAATGCAAATATAAAAGTCATTTTAGGAGTTAGAGAGCATTTCTCTCTCTCTCTCTCTCTCTCTCTCTCTTCCAAAACATTATTAAAAGTTTGAAAAATCCACGAACATTATTTGTAGTATGAGCTATTTGAAATAATACCTTTTTAAAGGTTTTGAAACACGAATCAATAGAATAACCTAAAAAACTAGTCTATAAGAGCCTTATTCATATATAAAAAAAAAATTAAAATATTATAAACAATTAAAAGAAATTATTTCCTACACATTATCATACAATATTTTATTGATATGTATTTATAAAACTTTAATAGTAATTTACACTTTGAATGTATGTAGGTCTAAATTATCAACACACATCTGTATTCTCTTGTCTTTTTTTTTTTTCCATTATAAGTATACATTACAAAAATAAGAAGGAGGAAAAATAAAAATAATAACAGCAATGCAGTAATGTAAAAATACAAATTACACAAATAGTAAAAAAATAATAATAATAACAGGTAGAAAGGATACAAGAAAGACACCAACCAGCCTACCTAGATGTTTCCACGGTTTCTCTAGGCTGTCATAGTGAATGCCGGGCTGTGTACTTAGGCCGTGGCCGGCCCGTGTGTACTTTTCCATTAATTGGAAAGTCCTTACCTGTCGATAAGACAATGTCTTGACTGGGACTGGGATTGGTGTAGCATGATAACACAAAATGGCAAGCAAAAAAATAGAAAAAATTATAATAACACAACTGTGCAGTGTAAAACACCATGCAAAATTTAATTTTGTCCTAAAAAAATTGAGCTCAAGGCACAGTTAATAAAAATAGCGTAATACTAAATAGTATCTTGTTCCAGTAAATATTTAATGTTGAGCTCTTTAAATTCAGAAGGTTTACATTTCTTTTGAATAAGCAGGTTAGCGTATTGGATGATTGATAACAATTAACAAATATTGACGAATTAAAAGGTACATAAGGTTTATTTATTCTATTACCCAGTATAAGTAGGATTCCCCAAGGATTTTCAATCGTTTTTTTTTTTTTTTTTTTTTTTTTATATATATATAAGGTCATGTCTTGCCATTTAAATTTTAAATCCATATTATTTGAGTAAGATTTTTCACAACGAGGTATTTAATTTATTCAGATTACATGGTATCTTATAGCTATATTCTAGGAAATTTATATATTATATAGGAATATAACCTAAACATGTTGTCTTTAAGTTAAGAATTTAACATAATAAGTTATACTTGTAAATATATTCCAAATAAAAACTTTAGTATTGGTATAAAAAGTTAATAATATGGTTTTGACTTGCAAATTAAGATTTTTGCATATTTCAAAATTTAACTTTAAGAGAGAGAGAGAGAGAGAGAGAGAGAGAGAGAGAGAGAGAGAGAGAGAGAGAGAGAGAGAGAGAGAGAGAGAGAGAGAGAGAGAGAGAGAGATTGGATGTATTTTTAACATCTTATATTTGAACTGTAGCAAGGTAAAAAGTAATTTATTTCTCAGAAGGGACAAAAAAAGTTGTAAAGCATGTTTCTGCAATAACTTGATTAAAGTTTCCGCTATGATTGACGTCATAATAAAACTAAAAATTATCATAGCATAAGTTTTTTTCTTAACTTAGTTTTGTATATAGAAAGAAAAACATAGTTAAAGAGAAAGAAATACTGAATATTCATTGCGGTACATTGAAAGTAGGCCTTACTGTTGTAATATTATTATATCAACATCTATTAAAAAGAAGGGAAAAAATTAAGGTTTTATAAGTTTGTATAGTTATATCAAATAATTCCAATTTATGGAATAAATCAATCGAAAAAAATGTAGGAAGTGATTGACTCATTAAGGAGCAACTGTTTTGAGGCCAACTTTAAAAGAATAGACCAGAAGAAAAACATGCATTTATATCACAAAACACTTGATGTGATTTACATTTACATAAATAGCTTTAGTTTGTCTCAAAACCCAACAGTAGCCCCGTAGCAGTGATCAGAAGATTCAATTTAAGCAACCCGCACAACATTTTTATACTAATTTTTTAATGTTTCTGACGTCATAAACATGGATTTTCACGCAAATTGCATAATTTACAGTATTTCCACGCTCTTTCGTGGGGTTACCTTAACATTCTGGTAAAAATTATCATCAGTTTTGAAGATCCCATTTCGTGTTTATTCATTATGTGTTGTTTTATATGGTCTATGGCTTTAAGCGATTTTAGTCACTCCCGCTGCCGTTTCTACTTACTAAGCGGATATCTTTCATGATTTAATTAAATCATTATCCAAGTATAAAGTTATATAGAGTTTATAAGTTATTATAGCAGTATATTAAGTATATAAATATATAAACTGGGTTAAAATATTATGGCCTTGAATTAAAATTAATTAATTTAACTGTATGCTTACTCTTAAAATGTTAGATCGTGTATTATACTATAATTATGATTTTTCGTACTGTGTGTATTACCAATGTATTGGGAGCAAGCCAGTTTTGGTAAGAAAATAATCAATCAATCAATCAATCAATCAATCAATCAATCAATCAATCAATCAATCAATCAATCAATCAATCAATCAATCAATCAATCAAATCAGTCAGTCAATCAATCAGTCAATCAATCAATCAATCAAATCAGTCAGTCAATCAATCAGTCAATCAATCAATCAATCAATCAATCAATCAATCAATCAATCAATCAATCAATCAATCAATCAATCAATCAATCAATCAATCAATCAAATCAGTCAGTCAGTCAGTCAGTCAATCAATCAATCAATAAGAAAATCAATAAGTAAATCAATAAAATTGGTATATTAATTATTATTTTAATTTAAAATGATAAAAAAGTAAGTTTGTTATGCGTTTAATTATATACGTATATATATAATTTATGTATACTATATGTTTATATTTTATAATTGTTTCCTTTTGGGGTTCTTGTGTTGTGTTTTATAAATGTAAGGTGATATTGTTCAGAAAACAAAAGTTTTTGAGGCATTGTAATCAATTTTTATACAAAAAAAAATTGGCAGTTAACTTTTTTATTATTTTTTTTTTCTTTACATTTGAATCGAAAGTTGTCAGAAATATCAAATTTCACCTTTAAGGAAAAGTAAATAAGAAAAATAAAATATTATATCATAACATAAAAACAGCTTAAGTTGTATACAATAAGGAAATGTCAGATTTTGTTCCAAATGTTTATAAGTGCTTATATTATACAACTTTACAATCTCACTTCTTTGAAGTCAAAAAAAAAAAAAAAAAAAAAAAAAAAAAAATCTGCAGATTTCTGACGTATTTATTTTTTTTCTCTGCTAAAGATATCAAATATTTTTGTCTGTATAAAGTTTCACATTTTACGTAGTTTGATAAAAGTTTAGACTTAAAAAAAAACAAAAAAAAAAAAAAAAAAAACGATAATAAAAAAGTGTTATTTTTCTACTTTACTAATGGTGTAACACTGTTAAGTAGATTGAAAAATTGTTCTTGAAAGTTTTGGTAATAAAAAAAAATGTCAACTATACTATAATGTCATAAACTTTTTCTTGATGTGAATTACGTTCCATGTAACGAAAATAATAATAATGTACTTACATACTGTATGTACAACATATTATGTACAATATTGTCGCATACCACAGTTTAAAAGTTTATTTTCAAAACGTTGTTATATTTAATTGATGGTGGTTTTAGAATCATGAAAGATGATACTTTACTTTATAAATTTTATGATTTTGTTCATGTTATATGATCTCTTTGTTTCTCTCTCTCTCTCTCTCTCTCTCTCTCTCTCTCTCTGTCTCTCTCTTCATTTAATTATATATTAATACGTATAACATATTATAGAATTAAACGAAGCATTATAAAATATATATATTATAGAATTAAATGAAGCGTTATAAAATTTACATGAAAAAACATAAAATATATAATTGATACAAATGAATTTTAGCAAAATTTATACTTGACAAAATAATTTACATTACCCAAGTATAAAAATTGAATCAATGTCAGACTGTAAAATATCGATTCTTTTTCAGCATAAATATAATAATATGCAATTTTAAGACATTTATAATAGACAACTTGCATGCAATTTTTTTATGGTTTTAAAAAGTTCTTTTGAAAAAAAAATATTGGTGTATATAACTTCTTAAAAAATGCTCTTTCTTATTTCAAATAATTTTTGAAATTCAAATTTTATTTGAACGGTGGCCATTACGCCGAAAGACGGTTCGCGTTTCTTTCTTTTTTTTTTTTTTATTGTTGAAATCGTTCGAACGAGTTCGCAACCATTGGACAATTTTTTCCAATGGCTGGATTTTTCAAAAATAGCTGTTGGAGAAAATATTTTTTTTTTTTTTTTTTTTTTTTTTAAAGTGCGGCCGTTGAAAAAAATTGTCTAGTGGCTGCAAACTCGTTCGAACGATTTTAACAATCAGAAAAACAAAAGAAACGCGAACCATCTTTTGGCGTAATGGCTACCGACTACTATCTTTACTGCAAATAAAATTTGAATTCCAAAATTATTATTTCAAGTATAAAGGAGCATTTTTTAAGAAGTTAATATACACCAATATTATTTTTTTTTCCTAAAGAATTTTTTAAGTCCATAAAAAATGGCATGCAAGTTATCTATTCTTGAATTATATTACGTTTTTGTTTATTCATCCCTTAAACTGGATTTTAGTCTCGTGTTAAAAAAAATAAATTGTTTATTTTACCAATATAATGTCAAATATAAAATATCAATATGAAATTGAATTATCGCTGATAGAAATTATAAAAAATAGAATTTCATTGGAGTCCTATAAGAACTAAAAACAAAGAAAAAATTACATTTTCTGAAAAAGCGCAAAATTTTTCTTTTGTCAATTAGATTTCAAAAATTATAGAGCCAGTAGAGAAATTTGAAAGTAACTTTATTCTTTATTTACTACAAAAGGCCATAAAAATCACACCTATCCATCATTAACCACTCGTCACATAAATATACTTATTTCAAAATAAATTTATTTTTTTATTTTTTTTTTTTTTATTATTATTATTATTTTTTTTTTTACTTCAAAAATTTTTTTAATTTATTATGGTAAATTACGCTTTTTACATTTTGAAAATCTTAATCTACAGCTCTGGTCAAAAGTTCCCGAACTGGGCAGCGGCGGCCGCTGCGTTTTCTCATAAAAATAACATAGTGTGATTGCGGGTTGCCTATGCAAATCGTTCGGGAACTTTTGGCTACAGCTGTATACAGTTTGACAATGCTTTAAGAATTGTGAAATCAACGTCTATGACGTCACTAAACGTTGACAATCTAACGATAAAAGCTTAAATGACGTCACAAACGCTAGAATCTAGATTAAACGTCAAAGTTGCAAATCTACATTTTGTTTTATCTTCAGGTCCTAAAACTTTTGACGTTACTAAAGTTTTTATCGTTATAGAATATCAACGTTTAGTGACGTCATTATCTTTAATTATGCAATACTTAAAAGGAATAGACCAGAGAAAAACTTAAAAATTTATATCACAAAACACTTGATGAGATTTACATAAATAAATTTAGTTTGTCTCAAAACCCAACTGTAGCTCCGTAGCAGTGATCAGAAAATTCAATTTATGCAACCCGCGCAACATTTTCATACTAATTTTTGCTTGTTTCTGACGTCATGAACATGAATTTTTACGCCAATTGCATACTTTACAGTTTTTTCATGAAGTCTCGTGGGGCTACATTAACATTCTGCTGGTAAAAATTTGTCAACAGTTTTGAAGATCCCATTTCGTGTTCATTCATTAAAAAGCACATGTTGTTTTATGTGGTCTATGGCTTTAAATATTGGAAAACTATGAACAAGATTTTTTTTTTTTTTTTTTTTTTTAGGAATAAACTATTATAATATGATTTTTGATATATATAATATGTATATTAAAATAAAATTGGTAAAACTAATGTCTAATTTGTGTTAATATTTTCAGGATCTTCATCGTACTGGCTGTCAGCTATTCTGCGGAGCTGCAGGAGAGAGAAACCAGGCTCTACTGAAGCGAGTGCTGCTGGCGTATGCTCGGTGGAACAAGGCTGTGGGCTACTGTCAAGGCTTCAACATGCTAGCGGCTCTGATCTTACAGGTCATGGAGAGATCAGAGGCAGATTCCGTCAAGGTATGATCTGTGCCGTACCGGGGAAGTTTAGTGTCTAAAATTTGATTATGATTATCAACTTTGGTATCCTTTTTTTTATATTATTATTATAATACAAGTTGCCTTTTTATAAAAAAATATTTTAATCTTGATAATTTCTAATATATATATATATATATATATATATATATATATATATATATATATATATATATATATATATATATATATATATATATATATATATATAATTTTTTTTTAATTCTTACAAAGCTAAAAAAAATAATAACAACAATAAAAGTAATTTCAAAATTAATTTAAAACGGAGATTTCACCAAGTTATTATTATTCAAGATATTTGGGTTCCATTTAACCCAAAGTATAACTGTGCATTTTGTTTATTATAATATATATATATATATATATATATATATATATATATATATATATATATATATATATATATATATATATATATATATATATATATATATATATATATATATATATATATATATATATATATATATATATATATTTTGACACTCATTATATTGACTTCAATATTTCAGAATAATTTATACGTGCATTAATTTTTACACTGCTACTTTACAGTATAATTACATGCACATTTCTTTCCAGTTTTTAGGGGCTATTATTAAATTATTATATTTGATCACACATGGAAAAAAAATATAATTTTAGATATAACACTAAATCATAATAATAGCAAAGATTATAAATGATTTCCACTGACATCCTCCACTAACTGTTCCTCTCTAAACCAAAGTGACAAAAAAAAAACAAAAAAAAAAAAAACATTGATAATTGTGATGAGTCATTCTGCATGTTTAACAAAAGCACCACATTCTCAATAAAACTTTAAAAACTTTTAAACTTTTAACTTTTAAAACCTGTACTTAATCAAGTAAAAATCCAGTAATTCCTTCTTATTTTCAGGTTATGATCTACCTGATCGAGGGTGTGTTACCTGAAAGTTACTTTGCTAACAACCTACGAGGGCTCTCAGTAGATATGGCTGTATTTCGAGAACTACTGCGCATGCGCTTACCTGCACTTTCAAAACACCTGGAAACTTTACAGTCTGAAGCTGGAGATGCAACAGGTAAGTCCTAGAATTTTAAACTTGGATCTCAAGTAATTGTGCTTCAGGGAAATTAAAAGTAATTGAGGGATATTATAGTAGTTGTTAAATTGCTTATATGAAAAGTTATGAAAGATTTGCGACTTCTTTTATCATTTTTTATGAAAGAAGGAATTTTTTCATTGTTAACTATTTATCCTACAGATAAAGCAAAATTATTAGAAGTATGCACATACAATAATAACAGTAAACGTGCCTTTTTACGTTTTTATTACTTTTTTTTTTCCAAGTACAAGAGGTGCTAGGTGCTAAATTAAAATGTCTTCATTGAAGTGGCTCTATAATTTTTCATAAGAGCCAAATATACCAATCAAACAAGCAAATATTATACAAGAAAACGTAATTTAATTTTTATAAACCCTTCATTCAAACATTTTTAATAACTTTGTTTTAACGATCCTTCAACAAAGTTGTTAAAATTGTCTTTATTACATTAACTTTTTCACTCTTATTTAAAAAGTTTTTTTTTTTAATGAGTAATAGGTTCTTGTATAATTTTTCTCTTCGTTCTTATATGTATCTACTGATAAAATTCTTATTATAAAATAAAAATTTTGTGTAAGAATTTAAAACACAATTTAAATAAAAATTATAATTGCTTCGCTAACAAGCAAGTTAAAGCTCTCTCTCTCTCTCTCTCTCTCTCTCTCTCTCTCTCTCTCTCTCTCTCTCTCTCTCTCTCTCTCTCTCTCTCTCTCTCTCTCTCTCTCTCTCTCTCTCTCTCTCACTAAGAAAAGTAACACCGCTTGCTTAGGGGCGGTCAGTAGAAAATAAAACTACCACATTTAAAATAATGAAACTGTCATTGAATCCTATAAAACTATAAAACAAAAATATTCAAATCTATGAATTAGGTTACAAGTAAGACTCGACTATTTTTCTGACACCATATTATGCGATGTGAAAGAAGATGTAGTGCTTAATTCCATGTACGTAAAATAGGCTCATTAGATGTTTGAATTGAATTATTTATTATATTTTATTGTATATTAGTATTGTAGATTTTTGAACTTACAAAATAGTAATTTCTATATTAGCTCTTTAATACGATACTTATACTTTATTCTAAGTATTTTAATATTTAAATATGTTAAAACAGAATGTTACCATTAAAAAGAGAATTATTTTGAAATCATTATTTTCATATAGAGGGTAAAAGTAGTTTTGGAACAATCTTATACACTTCAATTTTGTATACTTCTACTCTCTCTCTCTCTCTCTCTCTCTCTCTCAATATAAACTATCTAAATAATAAAAGAAACTTAACTTGTTTTATAAAAAAAAAATCATACTTCTAATGCAGTATAAATCAAATGATGGTAAAATTTAAATTTATGATTATAAATCTAAACGATTAAGTATATCACATTTTGAGATGACAAACAAAATTTGCAACTATATTATACAATGAATATATCTTTGTAGTATTAAATGGTAAAACCGCACCTTTTAGTTAGAAAATTTCAATTTTGATGAAGCTGTCGTCATTGCTAACAGGCATGTTACTAGACTGGTTATAATTTAAATAATGTTGACAATTTATACACGCAGACACATGAAACGATGAGATTATAATAGAGAGAGAGAGAGAGAGAGAGAGAGAGAGAGAGAGAGAGAGAGAGAGAGAGAGAGAGAGAGAGAGAGAGAGAGAGAGAGAAAGAGCTATGTGGGTAAGTTATAATATGTTTTAGATTAATTTCATAATCAATTAAATCATATTACATGCCTCTCTTAGTATAATGACATATTATGAACATGTCAAAGTTTGATTGATTTTACACTATCATATCATATTGAAGATACATTAATTGGTTTAGGTTTTGAAATTAATTCAATGTTGTATAAGTTAACATCAATTTTTAGAGTGTATTAATTATTCATAGAACGTTATTCCTTGTTTCCAAATACACAAAATATTTAGAAAATATAATCTTTTAAAATGTGAATAAGGAAAGTTTGTGTTGGTGTGAGATTTAGTTCTCCAAAAATGTGTAATATAATATGAACGACCTTTTACAATGAGCCAGTTCCAAGTAATGACGTCATGACAATGTGTTCTCACGATGTTATAAATTTAAATCACAATATTTGTGTTTAGTTTACAGAACAAACTATCACTCTAAAAACTGGTGCATTACTTTAGTTACGAATCCTAACTTGGTTAAGATAATCACTTTTAAGTTATTATGAGTAGCTAAAATAATGCATTTTAGCAAGTTATTAAAAATAGCTAATTTAAGTTGTTTTGAGTTTTTTTAAAGTTTTTTAAAGCTATTTTAAGTAAAATTAGCTATTTTTAATAATTTACTAAAATGCATTATTTTAGCTACTCATATTAACTTTAAAGTGTATCTCTTAAATAAGTTAGTATTCGTAACTAAAGTAATGCACTAATTTTTAGAGTGATAACATCATAACATTGATATCAAATGTTTCAGGGACAAGTTATGAGCCTCCACTCACCAACGTATTCACAATGCAATGGTTCCTCACGTTATTTGCCAACTGTTTACCACAAGCCACAGTTCTACGTGTTTGGGATCTTGTGTTTTTAGAAGGCAATGAAGTTTTACTGAGAACAGCACTTGCTATATGGACATCGCTTGAAGAGTAAGTTTATTTTCAGCACGTTCAAACACTTAATACAATATTACAAATAAAAGAACTCGAGAAACTCTATTTTACCTTCTTTAATACACTCTCAAAAATAATGCATTACTTTAGTTACAAATCCTAACTTATTTATGATAATCACTTTTAAGTTATTATGAATAGCTAAAATAATGCATTTTAATAAATTATTAACAATAGCTATTTTAACTTAAAACAACTTCAAGCAACTTAGCCCTTATGCACGTATTATTTTTATCATTTAGAATACTAGATTGATAACTATACCATACCTTATTATCCATGAATTAGACACCAGCATGTTGATTTTGTATTTATTTTTATTTTGACAGTTGACATAAAACTTATCTGACGTCACAATGTACCGGTAACTGTGAGTGGCTGACTTATCACGTGACCAGAACCAGTGGCTGTGATTCGCTGATGAGTCAGCCAATCACAGTCACCCGTTAAGTCACGTGATAAAGTCAGCCAATCACAGTCACCGGTACATTGTGACGTCAGATAAGTTTTATTTCAACTGTCAAAATTAAAATATATAAAAATAAATACAAAATCAATATGTTGGTGTCTAATTCATGGATAATAAGGTATGTTAATTATCAATCTAGTATTCTAAATGATAAAAAAAATAAGTGCATAAGGGCTTTAAATTAGCTAATTTTAACAATTTGCTAAAATTTATTATTTTAGCTACTCATAATAACTTAAAAGTGATTACTGATTATCTTAAATAAATTACGATTCGTAACTAAAGTAATATACAATATTTTTAGAGTGTATGATGTAAGAACAGTATTAAATTTTTTGTAGACAACTCGCTTTTTTTTTCTGAAGTGGTAAAATTACTCGCTGAAGCCACACACACAAAAAGTTAAATTATTTAATGTGTACTTTTTACAGTACTATATGTATTATTTATATTAAGTATTTCAAACGGGTTTCATAGAAGAGACTTTATATTATATACTGTGTAAATACACAAAGAAATTTTCTTGTGAAAAAAATGTTATTAAATTTTACAGCTCAATGTTTTTCATTTTATACGTTTTTCAACTATAATAAAATGGTTACATTTAATTACGTTTTATATATCACTACGTACATGAGTAAATAATACAGTATATACAACAAAACATTCAACAAAATCTTTATTCTAGTAACGCGGGAAAATATGTTTGTTTATAAAAACACGGGATTCTTTTTGAACTTATACTTATATTATAACAATATATATATAAAAAAAAATTAAACGTAAAAATGATTTTAATGAAAATTATCAATACAGACATGCTAGCAATGAACCACTTGCAATGAACAAACTATGAAAAGATAATTCATTTTTTACGGAAAAATTGTTTTCACTTACACGTTGCAACAATTAAAACATTTCATTGCAATTGGTTCATTTACGTTTTTTATTTCATTATTTTTTTTTCAGCATTTTTTAAAGATAACTATAGACTTAGTCTCTGAAACGTTTCAATAAATATTATAGTAGTTTTCATTTTCAAATTTTTATTTTTAAATTTTCCACTAAATAATTTTTTATTTCGTATTCTCTACTTTATATAATATTCTAAAAAGTATTTATATTAATAACTTTTATATCATGTTATATCTACTAAAAACTTTATAATACATGAATGAAAGAAAAAAAGTTTCATTTCAAATGAATTAAAGAATGAAAGCAAAAAAAATATAATAATATAAAAAGATGTTTTACAGTAAAAAAAGAAGTAAAATTAATTTCAAATATTGAATGAAATTTTACATTGAAACATTAAAAAAAAAAAATACATATAGCTATTCTAAAAAGCAATTAAATTGAGTTATATTGCCATAGGTTAAAATTCCTTTGATAAAATGAAATGAAAGATATTTCTATATAAGAGAAATTGCTTTTGGTCTCTCATTAAGGATCAATAAGCAATTAAAGTAGGTTTCTACCCTCTTTTTATGTAATTCCCTTCTCAATTTATGGCTCTTTTTTTATAGAGTATGAATAGTGTGGGAGTGTGGTTAATAGTTCTTTATAAATATAATATGAAGTGATAGAAAATAGTGTTGAAATATATATAATGTATTTATGTATACGTGTGTCTACATAACTTTTCTTGAAAAAGCAAATAAACTATTTGAATTTGAATTTGCGATTAAATTAACTTTATTATTCAAATAAAAAAAAATGTAATGTCAACGCACAAATATTTATTGAAAATATTGAGTACCTACACGGATAGAACAAATTACGTAACTTACGCTTCATTTATGTCAATATGGCATAAATGATGCTAAATTAGAACAAAATTAATCATTTCTCTATAAGTCTCTTCAGTCCCAGTATACAATACAGTAGAAATCAGATAATTACATCAAAAATTGAAATAAAATCTAAAAACAAATCGAAGGAATTGAGATAAAAAGATAACAATTGGACCAGAAAACGCTCCTGAATTTACGTGATTTTTAAAGCTATTTTGAGCATTCTAGAATGGGTAGGGGGTCCGCAAAAACAAGAAAACATTTTTGACAAAAGAGACATATTTTTGTCATCCTGAGAGCCGAACAAAAACGTCGTTAAAATTTACGACACTGAAATAATTTTTTTAAAAACTCGGGAACTGAATTTATTTATAGTATAGTATTTATATTTATTTTATATTTTATTTATAGTATTTTTATAGTATATGAATTTATAGAATTTATTATATAGTATTTATGCTATGTAATATAATTATTTTGAACTGCAACACTGCAACATAAATAATGAAGACTAAAATATTTTTTTCGGGGTTAATTTTATATTCTAAAAGAGGACATAGTCCTGAATCGATACATATATGAATTTTTAATTTTTGAGACCATTAAGTATTTTTTATTTAATTATTGAAAGTCACAAAATGACGTCACAGGCTTCAACTTTTTTCTTTGTCCACATGCATAAGGTGCAGCCTGTGACGTCATTTCGTGACTTTCAAAAATTAATTAAAAATACTTAATTCACGACAATTAAGTACGTTTGTATAATTCTGATATTTTTACAGTCGCATCATGGCAGTTGATAGTGCTGATGAGTTCTACAGCATCATGGGAGTTCTCACAAGAGAAATGCTAGAGTTTGGACTTATGGATCCCAATAACTTAGTCAAGGTAAGTTTTTATATTAAATATAATAAATGAAGCTTTTTTTTTAAAGTACCATAAATAATTAAAGGAATAAACCGAGAAATACAAAACATATTTTTACGTCCTTTAGGCCATATACATTTTTTTAACTAATTTTTTAAACTGATAACCTCCATTATCTTGATAATAAAATTGATCAATTAAAACCTTGTTTAAAAAAAATTATTAAGTTGTAAAGAGCAATTAAAATTTAATACAATATGATTGTATTCCTTAACAATAAGAATATCATATCTACTGCACACACTGTTATACTCTACTACATTGGTACACTCTATTAAGCACATGTTTATTTTTGTTTAAACTGTATTTTATAGCAAAATATAAAGTGAAAATAAAACTGATAATATCTTATACTCCAAGCTTACACAATATAAAACCAGGCCATTTATCTCTATTGTCGTTTCATATTGGCAGGAAATTCAATGACGTAATCACGTAATAAAATCTCAAACGTATCTCTCTACATTTTTTGTCCTTGTGTAATATAGGCTATATATATAGATGTTTAAATTTTATGTATATATCTTTTGCTTATGGTGTTAATGGAGACTTTTATTATGTTCATATGTAGTAAAATGGTTTTAATAGTCTTTAATATAAAAATAATAATAAAAATAACATTATGATACTTTATTATAGTTTTTATAAACTAATGGTTATTGTATTTTTCAAGGTTTTTCCCCTGTTTTGTGCTAAAGTGATGAAGAACTTTTAAATTTTATTGTTTTAAAATGATCTTGTATATATTTTGTTATTCCAGCCTAAATTGAGTATTTTGTATACATGTTTAAATAAATTGAAACCTTAAATAATAATATTTTCATTCAAAATCACTGAAATTAAATCAGCAATTACAATTAAATTTGGAGCATTATATTGACTAAAGTTTTATTAAATAACTCATATTAGATAGTAATAGTATTAATTGCTGTTGATAAAAATGGAATGCTTGAAGATTTAATTTCAATAACAATTAAGTAAATATTTATTGTTTTTATGATTGCAAATATTGACTAGAATCAACGTTTGTGACAACCAATGTTATTATGAATTTTATGGCTTAACAGAATTGCTTTGCTGTTTCTTATGTTACTGTAATATACTGACTGATAGTAATAATAATTTTAAAACAAACTATTTTCAATGCGTTTTTTGTTTAAATAAAAATAATAAGTATCTGAATTGAATGGAAACTATACTTCGTATTTTTCTAGTACCTTTATTCTCTCTGTCTCTCTCTGTCTCTCTCTCTCTCTCTCTCTCTCTCTCTCTTTTTGAAATCACAATCTAAAATATTCTCTCTCTCCCACTCTTGACTCTTTTGTGCGCTCGCCAATATTTCAATATGTATAATTAAAAAGCAATGTTTTTTTCTTAATACCAACAGTTTACTAAAACACTGATACTGAGAAATTGTTGTCTAAAACTATGTAAATATACAAAAAAATGTTATGTAAACTTCAATTTCATGCCATTTATTTTATAGTTTATACTCCCCCCCCCCCCAATTAGGTATATATTCTTTATTAACACCAGAATCTTATTTTCTAATTCACTTTTTTTTTTTTTTTTTTTTTTTTTAGATAATGGTAAATGTTGCTCCATTTCCATTTCCTGAGCTTCCCGAACTACGCGACCGCTACACATACAATATCACTCCTTGGTCTCACAGCGTCTCCAATGCAGCACGACGAGGTCTTAGACTTTTCCAGAGTGACGATGATGAACCAGATGAAGAAGATGCTGGAGATGACGAGAAAATGGCGGTAATTAAAACAAAAATAAAACAGAACCCATCAAATTTAAAAAAAAAATCCTTATGTACACATGGGGAAAAAAACGTAATAATTATGATGTCTCATTTACAGCACAAATTATTCAATACAGCATAATACTTACTATTTTTTAATAACAACTATGATGTAAAGCATATCATGTCGAGCAGCATATTTATTTATGTTGTTCTAATTTAGCATCATGCATGCTACAATGATATCATAAATTCAAAAAAAAAAAAAAAAAAAAGATATTTATTCATTCCGTGAAGTACGAATTTCAAGTTGAAAAAAAAAAATCAATTTACCACAGACTACATAACAAATGTTTTACTGCAGAACAAGAAACCAATTTTTCGCCATCGCATGTCGCATGAAAACGTTACATCAAAAGATATTACGAGCGCTGCATAAGTCCTATCTGCAATGTGATTGTGCAGATAGAACACTTGCTAAGCTAGTCTTATTATCTGATAAAAAGCTTTAATATATTATACATACTATTATTTTTGGCTACATACATAATTGAGTTTATAAATATTTTTATCTCAAATAAGGTGTAATTTTTGTTGGGAATACATAATATTAAACCTTAGTTATTGAAGTTATTTTTATTTTATGCAGTTTTGCAAAGCATGAAAAATTTTCAATAGTATAATTTAAATTGTTTATGTACTTATTATTTTTATCTGCATTAACACTTCAGATAATTTAACATTAAAAAATACTGTTAATCATAGTTTATAAATCTAATCAAATACGAGATTTCAATGCATATTTTTATAACATTCCAGGTTGCAGCTGCTTTCGGTGTGTCTGCTGTATTTCGTTCTTCGCCTCGACGCCGAGGATCAATGAACCTCGCTGCGGCTCCTGATAAAGAACGTCTAAACCTCGATATTTCAGCTCTCAAACAACAATACTCCAAGCTGAGAGAGCGCCAGCGACAAGCTCACATCATTCTTAGTGGTGACTAAATATTTTTATACTCAAAGGAATAGACCAGAGAAAAAAACATAAGCATTTATATCACAAAGCACTTGATGGGACTTGCATAAATAACTTTAGATTGTCTCAAAACCCAACTGTAGCTCCGTAGCAGTGACCATAATATTTTATTTATGCAACCTACACAACATTTTCAAACTAATTTTTGCATGTTTCTGTCGTCATAAACTTGAATTTTTACGCAAAAATGCATACTTTACAGTATTTTCAAGCTCTCTCGTGGGGCTACATCCTTGTAAAAATTGTCATCAGTTTTGGAGATCCCTTTTTGTGTTTATTCATTAAAAAGCACATGTTGTTTTATGTGGTCTATGGCTTTAATATGAAGCATTATTTCAGTAGGTATAATCAGAATTTTTAACGTCAAATAACTATTATTTTGGTTTAAATTGCAATGTTTCAATTGTTTTTTTTTTGTATTTTTTAATAATGATTTCAGTACTAAATATTTTGAATTTATTGTATACCTATTTTCTTTTCTTAAATTACCCTATAATTTTTATAATTATTATTTCCATATTGCAATAATTAAAATGTTTTTATTAATTTGTTACATCTTTACACAGTTAAAAATAATTTTTATATTATAAAGGAAAAAAGAATAAAAAT
The DNA here is from genome assembly GCA_949318235.1 of Ecdyonurus torrentis. NCBI lineage: Eukaryota > Metazoa > Arthropoda > Insecta > Ephemeroptera > Heptageniidae > Ecdyonurus > Ecdyonurus torrentis. The sequence continues at coordinate 2,981,196 of OX439136.1, forward strand.
TCGATATTGTACTAAAAATGTATTAGTTTTAAAAACTGAAATTATCATTCTTCACATTTATGATGAAATAATTACTAAATATTATTAAATATTTGAAATATAAAATATTAACAAAACAAATAATACAGATTAGGTCATAAGTTAATTAATAAAGCATTTTTTTTTTAAATTTAATCCTAATAGTAAGAATTTGTTAATTATATTGTCAAATTTTCATTTTTATTAAGTATCCTGTAGCTTATGCAACCAGTTGGTCCGCAATGACAAACAAATTGCCTATATGTCAAGGAGCTATGCATTGAATTAACATTTTGATCCGAATACGTTCCAATATTTAAAACTAATTTGAGTGCTTTGAAATTTGTTGTAGTTCTTTTATTATTTTTTATTGTTATTATTATTTTTTTTTTTTTCAAATAAGAAATAAATTAAAGTTATATAAAAGTTCCACGGTTCGCATTTGCTTTTCAATAAGTTAAACCAATGTTGACATAAACATGTCTTATATTTTAAACTAGAAAAGTGAAAAGTATAATTTTATTTAAAATATACATAATTTTGTAATATTAAAAATAGAGATGTCATGAGATCAGCATAATTTATAAATTGATACTTACTTTGTTTTTACGTATTTTTGTAGCTGCCTGCGCTCGCCAAACTGGACCAACACGTCAAGTGGCCACTGCATCTACAGCTCCGGTAGTGATGAATCATTTACTATTGGGTCGTAGTGCATTGCTTGGGGTACGCAGGGGTAATGCAGGAACAGTACCAGCTACCGCTGCATTACATCAGCCTCAGAAAGCTGCAAGAGTACCAAAATCCACTCCACAAGTTCAAGTTAAACATGTTGAATCTGGAGAAACATTACATTGGCGTGATGCTAAGCGTAGACCTAGTACTACGCTAGAGAGTACGTATATTACTTGCTAGTTATTCATTGTCACTTATCTTCATCAACTTATTTTTTTTTTATTTAAAAAAAAAACAGTACCAAAATATCAATTTTAGTAAGTAAAGAAAATATTCATTAAAATAATAAAAAAAATGCAATATTTAAATAAAAACAACTATAACTCATATAACATTACATTGTAGTAAAGTAGTTGCGCTTTTTGTGTTTGTGGAGTATATTGTCTTTGTTTTTATTTGCATAATTTAACCAATTCTTGCTCTTATAACATAATTGTTGGATTACGTCTTTTTTATTTCTTTGTGAGTATCTACAAAAATTAATTTTACAGCCTAATTTTTAATTTAATTTATATAAAAATCTTTAAAAATTTTAATCAGTATTTACATTTCCAGATATAAAAACACCTTCACCAGAAGCAGTATTATCGCCACCACGTCGCTCCAGATCAAGTTCCAGCTCCAGTACAACAAGCTCTGCTAGTAGTGCAAGTAGTTCCAGTGGAAGCACGGAATTATGTGATGAACCAGATAAAATGAGTGACTTTGATGGTGAAGAAGTTCTTTCTAGTTCACCAAGAAAACATAAAGACAAAAAAGAAAACATAAATAAAGATAATTTTACACTACCACTGTTACAACTACAAACAACATCTAATGAAATTTCTCCAGTCATAACTCCTCCTTCAGAAACCGCAAGCACTCCAACAGAAGAAGCATCTAGCCAAGATAGAATAAGTCAAATCAGTTTATCACCTATAATGAATTCACCTTCAATGAGTACAATACAAAATTCACCCACTTCAACAATTCAAAATTCACCTATTAATACTGGAAGTCCTACTTTAGTAATTGAGAATTCTATTTCTGATGAAACTATAGTGTCAATAAATCAGGATTACAGTATGTCTGAAAATACATTACAATTATCAGAAACAATACATGATCTTCCTTCATTGGCTAATACTCCAACAACAGATCACATTCCAATAACACTAACCAGTCCTGACAAACCATCAATATTTTACTCTCCCACTGAATGTGTAATAAGTGATTTTTCTGATGTAAAGTCAATACCTAATTTTATAGATTTAAATGCATCACCTCAAAAAGACAGACTAAAATCTCCGCTATGTAAAATGACTTCCATTGACCAAGCAACGTCGCCAATTGATTGGAGTAAAATAGATCTAACTGATGAAATTAAAATTAAAAGTACTAATCTTCAAAAAAATTCACCGGATCTTATTACTTCACATTGGGTTGATCCAGCAAACAAACTAAAGGACTCAAATAAAGATGATATTAGTAGTTTAAATGGTACGCTAAATTGGGATATAACGAAGGATGTTGTTGATTACAATCAGGCAGTATCTAAGGTTACAGATATTTCTTTAAAAGCAGAAAGCAGTCCTGTAGAAGTATCTTGGAAAACACCTGAAGAGCTGCAGCAGAATTTAGTGTCATGGGATACAGCAAACTATTCTACAAATCATGAAGATAAAAATCTCAATTTACCTTCCTGGAAATCCCCTGAAGAATGTTCAACAAATCCTCTAGCTTGGAAAACACCTGCTGAGAGCCCGAAAGAACTACCACCTTGGAATACTCCTGAAGTGAATGAGTTATTAACTTGGGAAAATACTCCAAGTAAAGACAATGCTTCTACTGACAATAAATGTAAAGAAAGTTGGATGTCAAATTCAACTTTAGTTGAAGTTGTAGAAGTAATTGAATCTGACATTTTGGAAAAGAATATAACGACCACAGAAAAAAATACTACAATTATGAAAGAAGAAGGTGAAAAACCATTAATTTCTCTTGATGACATTGGAGACATAGGTGACTCTGTGTTTTTAACAGAAGGTTCAAATGTAAAAGATCTGACTGCGAGCTCTCCTATGCGTATGGTACCTCTTGGATCACTCTCAGCTTCACTGTCATCTCCAAGCTCAAACGAAGATGATACACTTCCTGATTTAATGGTTATTACTCCTCCAAAAGAGTTATCACCATTATCGCCTTTAAAATCTCCATGGTCAAGTGAAAAGTCACCAAAATACACAAGTGAAACAATATCTTGGGACAAAACTAAGTTTCCATTTCCAGTGAAATCTCCTGTATTGTTTGAAAAAATAGAAGAAACCCCCATTGAAGAAAAATCTACCGAAGAAAAAAAGATTTCAAAATCACCTGAATTTAAGTGGAAATATTCTTTACCTGAGAGTACTTCAGAGCCTACAGAACAAAATCTAATCAAATGGGATCACTCTCCTAAAGAAGAGAAATGTACAGATATTGAGCCCCAAACTTCAGAATGGAAATCAAAATTATCGTGGTCAGATGTTTCAGAAAATGAATGGAAAAATGATAAAGAAGAATGGCAAACCAAAGAAGATAACTGGAAAATACCATCACCTAACGATAAATGGGAAGCGGATCCAAAAGTTAGAGATTCAGCAAGCGATGCACCAGCAAGTCCACTACCATCAAATGAACGCGATATAACTGAAAATTGGCACAAATTACCACCACAATTTCCTTCTCTAACAGAGAGCAGTGTTACAAGTACACCTAATCTATCTCCAGTTAAAGATTCTTGGCGACAGTCCACGCAGAAAAATACAAAACCATCAGATTCTTCTGACACAGATTTTACGGAAAAATCTCCTGAAAAAACTCCCAGAATTCGTAAAAAGAAAAGTATCCGATTTGATACATCCCCTGAAGGAAAGGCAGAAGGTAAGTCAGATAATAATGACTCTCGAAGAAAACGATGGACTATAGCCGAACCTATTGAATGGTCAGCAATATGTGATGCCTTAAATCAACAAGAGAACGCTACTAAAAATCAAGAAGTGGAAGAAAACGAAACAGAAGAAAAAGAAGATGAAGAGTCTACAAAAGAAGTAGAAGAAAGAGGTGCATTTGGTAGACGTAATAGTGAACGTGCTTTACAGATTATTCAAGAGAACTCAGAAATACTTCAGCGTATCATGCGAGAAAGTCGTGGTAAGCAATTAATGGAAAGAGAAACTAAAGCAGCTAGACCTACAACAATAGGCTTAGGTGGAAGTCGAGGAGTAAGATGGGGTAGTCAAAGAGCACTTACTGTAGCAGAACCTGAATCTACACCACCTTTACCTGAATCTCCAACAAATAGTTGGAAACCTTCAACCTGTTTTCCAAGTCTAGGAGAATCTCCACAAACTACCAGCCCTGCTCCTTTTAATCCTTTTCCAGTAAAACCAAAAATTCAACCAAAAGAATTAGGAGTAAAACTTGGACTTTATCCTACTCGTCAAATTTCTAAATAAATAAATGTATATTCTTTCTACATACTTATTCAAATACATGTCCGTTTATAACATATAATATAATGTAACATAAACATTTAAAATATTTAATTGCACTGTAAAAAAAATCACACTTTAAAAGATTCATCTTACACAACGTTTAAAATAAATTACAAAATAACTAGAAATTATTTGATAATTCAAATAAAACATAATCCTTTACATTTAAAAATGCATAGAAATTTAATGACCTAAAAGATACTCTTTTAAATGTGTTATAAACGGAACAAATCTTTCAACAAAATGTTCGCAAAAATTACATATAGTTACGAAAATGTGACAGGACCTGTTAATATGTTACTAAATTTAATGTAATGTATTTAATTGATGTATGTGATTTTTGCCCTAATTATTCCTAAAATTCTGTGGCCTATACAGCTCAACCCTTGCTTCTTAAATAATATTCGTAAATATAGAAATAAAAATTACAGTGCTATGAAATCATCTATGCAATAAATACAGCAATTAATTTGAAAAAGTCTAATATCTTCATAAATATTGCATTTTTATAAGATAATTATGTATTGATTTTTTATTTATATAATGTATATGTATACAAATAAAAAATAAATACTGCATGTTTACAAAATTTAACATTGCAGTCAAACAATTGTTTTTTAAAAGTTATTATCATTTAACATTATGTTGAAATTTTAATTGTAATGGATGTTACCAGCATATGAAGCTAACAAATAATTTTATATCCACTTATTTTTTATACTTTATTTTGAATCAATCAACCTCTTGACTTTTTTTAAAATTTAAATATTATAATCATGGCCTTAAAAATGCATTTTTACGTATTTTAGGCTACAATAAAGAAAAATCAACAGTAATTGCCGGTAACAACCATTATGGAAGTTAAATGTTATTTTGAATGGTGAGTGGTTTCAAAAATAAATGACAACTTGCATTAGAAATCTTGCCATTTTTACAGAAGTTAAAATTTTGACATTTATTTTATGTAAGAAAAGCTTTGAGTAATTATAAGCAACTTGTACGCTTATTCTAATTAAATTGCAAAGTATTTCTGATACAAGTCGTTAAATAGTATTGTATGGTTAATTCATCCTAACTGGTGTCTAACGTCATGCATTCTTCAAATTCATCTCTATTGCTGCTTTTAAAATTGAAAACTGTAACATCTATTATTACTTTTTTATTGCAAACACCGTCCTGTTCCCAATTAAATTTAATTTAATTTCAAAAAGAAAAAAAAAAGGAAAAAAAAAAAGAAGAAAAAAACATTTTGAAATATTAAGACTGAAAAAAAAAAGAAGTAATTATTATTAAGAGCCTTTTCACAGTCCAAGTAACAAAGTAAAATAACAGTGATAAAATAACTGAAATTTATGCTTGAAAATATTGAACAAAATATTGAATAAAAATAATGTATGTAAATTTTACCAATATAACAAAAAGAATATTGTGGGTTTAATGTGTATAATATTATATTACTTAAATATGGAATAAAAGTTTTTAAAAATAATTTATTTATGTTTTATGAAAACCTTTGAAATTGTATACTAATAAAAATTATGCCAAATCACGTTTATAATATTTAAAATTTGAAAAAAATTAAAATATTATATTTCTAATTTTAAAATGTTACTGTTACTCAATAGTTATTTGTTATGCACACACAAAAATAAATACGTAATAATTATGCTATCTCATTTTCAGCATAATTTGTTTAATACAGCATAAATTATGCTATACTGCATAATAATTATATTATATAGCATAAATATTAAATTTTACAGTTTGTGGTGTTCTAATGTAGCATGAATTATGCAGTAATGACATAAATTCAGCATAAATTACGTTATTTACTTTTCCATGAGTTTTCCATGTAGTAATAGTGTTGATTTAAACTTTTAAATTATATTTCATATTTAGTTTCTTTATTGATTATAATACCAATTGGTACATGTTGGTTAAGGGATAATATTTAGTTAACGCAAAAATAGTTGTTGTTGTTTTGTTTTTTTAATTGAATTTTTATTTAACAACAGCAAACACAAGAAACAAATAAAATTTCTGCTATACAGTACATAATATGTTAACATCTTTATTGTGTGTTTATACAATATTTAAACTAAAAGTACTAAAATTTTACTGCTTGATCTTTATTTAATCATATATTAGAATAATTATTGTTTAGTAATAAAGTAGAACATAAGAAACATATTTGTGCAGAAAGTTAAATTTAAGAAATTACACTTCAGTATGATTTCATACGATTTGTAAAATAGACAAAAAAAAAAAATTCTGCATAATTTTTAATGTATTAAACACTTTCCTCAGTTAAGATATGGCATGCGAAGAACAGGTTTTGATTTTTTAAGTTCAGGGTTAAATGTTTTGACAGCCCACCTGCCATTTAAATGATCATCAATTGCAAAAATTACTTGTTTTTTAGGGTATATTTTATTTCCTTTTGGTTTTTTCATGATTCCTCCTTTTAAGATGTTTTTAGTCTGAAATTAAAATTAAATAAATTTAGTTATATTAAAAAGCAAAGAAAGTGCTTCATTAAAACAAAAAGTTATTTCACGTTTGCTTAATTATTTTTTATAGTTTGCAAAAATAATTATATACGCGCATTAACTATGCTAGCTTAATATCAGCAATACGTATTCATATTAAAGCATAATTTATTCTTCACTCAAAAAATAAATAACAATAATGTTTCAATAAATATAATTACTATTTTTTAGAGCACAGATATTACTGTTGTGTAATATCATAAGTAATTATACTGAATATATAATTTTTATGCTATGTTGTATAATCACTATACAATATAGCATAAATATATGTCTTTGTGCATAAATATTGCTGCATTGAGTTAACTTAATTATTACGTATTTGATCTTATCTGTTTATTTTTCATAATAATAACTATCTTAATGAGCATAAATATTGTGTTATTCAGCATAATTATTTATGCAATTTTCAATTAATACTAAAAAAAAAAATGTAATGAATTTTTTTTTCCATACATATAATATTCTGCTATAATATGATATAACACAGAAAATATGTATCTGATTTATTCGATGTTTTTTTTTTTACTAACGTTTTTGCTCACTCAATAAAATAGTACAGTACTTTAGTTACGAATTCTAACTTATTTAAGATAAACACTTTAAAGTTATTATGAGTAGCTAAAATAATGCATTTTAGCAAATTATTAAAAATAGCCAAGTTAAGTGATTTTAAGTTTTTTTTAAAGCTATTTTAAGTTAAAAAAGGTATTGTTAATAATTTGCTAAAATGCATTATTTTAACTATACTCATAAACGTAAAAGTGTCTTAAATAAGTTAGGATTCGTAACTAAAGTAATGCACCATTTTTAGAGTGATATACACGATTATAACATAAAAATGCAACATAAAATAACGTAATTTCTATTATTTGCGTGCATTTCTAAAATAGCTTGATTTCCCGTTAACTTATTCGATTTTTGATATACCTTTCATATAATCATAATATTATTTTGCATTTTCATATTTTAATCTTTTTAAATTATCTTTTAATAAGTTAGCAACAAGTATTGGAATGAAGGTGAAATGTATTATCACTCAACGTAACAAAAAAAAAATTAAATATATACTTGTAAGTGTGATATTGTTTTGAAAATATGTATAAAAGTAAAAATGATTAATTACAAATCAAGCTGTTTCAGAATGCAATCTTTGCATATATCTAACAATTTAAAAACGTTTAATCATTCATTTTATTGTCGGCGAAGACTTTACCTCTTGTTTGTTTTGTGTTTTTGAATTCTTGACAGCATGACATGCAGTTCTCAAACTGAAGTAATATATAATTTCAACTCCACTAAGTAGGCTAAAGCCAAGAAATAAGCCGGCAATTCCACCACATGAAACTGTAAAGAGAAGAGAGAGAGAGAGAGAGAGAATTGAAAATGCTATATATCTCAGTTTATAATTTCAACTTACCTAAAAGATCCACCCAACCAAAAAGAACTTCTCTTTTATATCGAATCATGGGCCAAGAAACAAATCCAACTTCTAGAATACCTTTCTCACCAGTACTGTTAAAAGAATAAAAATATATATTTTTGAATATCGAAAACGTGACACGGATTTAATCGTAAAAATAGCCTTAAAAAAAAGCATCATTATTTTGCAATGAAAAAAAAAAAAAAAAAACTGTGATTTTTCAAATTATTCGTATGTTTAAACTAACCATAACTTCAAATTTTCAATATAATGCAACAATTAATGCACATATGGGGTATTTTTAATCAATATCTGTGTCTCATTAGACATTTATTTTATTAATATTATAAAAATGGACAACATGCAATAACAAACAAAAAAATGACCTACATTGCAATGACATGCAGAAATAACTTGCATCATAAATTAAACGTGCATGCATATTTAAACCTAAATTTATTTTCATTACTTTCAATTTTTATTGTTTTAAATCATAGTCTGTTTACATACACACGATAATTATTATTAATTTTTCTAACGTTATCATTTACTATTACTAAAAAAATTAATGAATATACAATTACTAAAAAAAATTAAAACTAGTTCCGTCAATTTTTAATCTTTGAGAAATATTTAAAATTTATTTCAGTGAAATTGAAGTAAATTTAAGTCGAATATTATTATTTATATATTAAATTTTAAGTTAATTAAATTTTAACTAATACGCAAAGTTATGGTTAAAATTACCTTTTATTACTTGAATTTTAGTGCAACATAATATTGGTATGAGAGAGTAAAATAAAATAGTAATAACTATAAAAATTAAAATGTATAAATAAATATTTTTCAATTATATATTTATATAACTAGTGCTAAAAATATGAAATTAGCATTTCTTTAAATTTTTATTTAATATATTATTATACCTGATATCTGTTAGTTTTTCAACTTCATAAATCATATGATTACAACCAAGTTCACAGGGACATGTTCTAATATCATTCAGCTCCTCTGCAAAATATAAATACAACAAAAATAGAAGAAAAATTGCAGTTAAATATATATGTACACTGGTCCCGAATAAATGTGACCAAAGCGGTAATGATCAGAAAAATTTAACGCAAGTGGTCAGATTTATCAGGGACCACGGACCAGTAATAAAGTACCTGAGTAAAATGCCAAGCAAATCAACTCTTCAACTCGACAAAAACGATTATTTTCTGCAACAATAAAAGCATAAAATAACACAATTTTACGTTTAAGATTGTATAAGATAAGCATATTATATATTTTATTATTATTTTAATTTATTTGCACAATGATAAATTGAGTGGAAGGGAACTCTAAATAAGTTAAAAATATAGCTTATCAATCTTATCATCATTTTAAATTATAGATATTTCAAATTTAATGCAGCATTATCTTTTAATAAATTTATAAAAATTACTGAAATAAGTTGGCATGTTTTTGTAGTAATTTCTGTCCGCATGAAAATAATAAATTACGTAATTTATGCTGCATTCGTAATTATAGCATAGCTTATGCTAAATTAGAACAACATAAATAAATTATATGATAATATATAACATAATATTTATGTTTTGTAAATACTTTTTGTGCATTAAAACATACATAGATTATGCTGTATTGAACAAATTGTGCTGGAAATGAGCTTGCATAATAATTATGAATTTATTTGTGCCCGTCCGTCAAACATCAACATCGATAATAATAAATATTGAATATATTTGACAATATTGATATTATTGGATTATACAGTTTAAGGCATAGAACACCTTGAACAGAAAAATTGTGTAATATACTAACAAACCTGAAAACCAACGTTGATTTGACCGAAGTCATTGATTTCTAATTTATTTTACATTTACAAAATACCGCGAGCGGGCAATGACGTCACAGCTTGCCTGGTCCACGAGCGCTTAAAACAAGCGAGTTGTATCGTCATTACCCGCTCGTGCCATTTTGTGCATGAAAAATAAATTAGAAATCAATGACTCCGGCCAAATTAACGTTGATTTTCAGGTTTGTTAGGATATTACACAATTGTTTTGTTGGAGGTGTTCTACGTCTTTTATATTTCATATTTATGCGTACTCTATATTAATACAGCTTATTTTATGATGTTACCTGTGTTAAGGTATTTCTATACATAGGTAATCCAAAGATAATATCGTTATTCAATTTCCTGTTGCCTTTTAATTTTATTTTATCCTGGAAGTTATATTATGTTACCCATTTGATCAATGTAATTTTGACCCGCAATACACGTCTCCAGCTGACCACTACTTTTCAGCGGGAATCCTCTCTGGATTACATAGTTATCTACTTACATTAACCTGTGTAACCTACCTGTACTTGGACTAAAATGTGGCACACATTCACAGAACTCATTGGCTTTCAATACTCTACATTGTTGCATACAAGAACTGTACGAATATTTCTCAGACGTAATTAAAGTAACTTCGTCTTCAAAGACACATTTTCTTTGCTCGATACTTAACTGACGAGCGTCGTCTGTGGTGTAGGTATGTTTCAGAGAGAAAGCCAAGTGACGTGATATACCGTCCCACACGTGTTGTGGCCGAGTTTCACGTGTGATTGCTTCGTCCCAGGCGTGTATGTAAAGCTGTACATCATAAAGTATAATAATTATAAATAAGGAACACCAGAGAACAGATGAGCACTTTTCTAATTTTTGGGTTTATTAGGTATTTTTATACAATTTTTAAAACTCGTTATATGGCCTCACACATTCACGCACGTAACTATAAAACACATTAACGTGCTCGCAAAAGTTGACAACCGTAACGTCAATTTGTGGGTTTTAAAAATTAATTAAAAATACTCAATGAACTAAAAAATTTAAAATATATATTATATCAATCGATTAAGGACGAAGCATTCTTGTCAATTTTTTGGTCTTTCTTATTATTCCTTATTTCAAATCAAATCAATTTATTGACCTTCTTATTTCCTTTCGATCAAGATAAAAATATTTATGATACACATTTTTCTTATTACTTTTTTTTACAATATAATTATAATATAGGGTAAACGAACTAAGAGATTTTTAAACGCCTGAAAATATAGGCAACTTCTTGAACTTAAAAACGATGCAGGTTGCATCCAAGCCCCTTTACATCTGCTATTTCATAATTATTACACTTTATTTTCTTCTTCTTTAATTTCTCTACTTACTTTCAAAGGATTTTTAGATGCAAGCGTAGATTTAATTGTGATAGCCCAAGCAGGATCAGTTTCATAAATATTTTGTGGCTGCATCGCGGAACCATTGCTATACAAAAAAAAAATATAAGAATGTAATATTAATAATTTTTTACATTATTAAAAGATTGAGTTTCAGAGTTAAGTTTTATCTTAATTAAGATAATTAGCGTTTTATCAACAGTTTAAAATAATTTAAAGTCAACGCTCATTAGATATATATATATATATATATATTTTTTTTAGTACAGTGCATACTTACTTTTTATTTTTAGGTGAGGCAGTCAAAGAATTGAAAGAAAAGCAAAATCCGTTTTCAGTAAACGTTGCATGAAAATAATTGCAACAGTCGAGTGATTTTACCTTATAAGTACAGGACTCAAATATATCACGACATTTATAAGTTAACTGTTTAACAAAACACATTTATTAGTTTTTGTTATTTTGAAACTATTTTGTTTATTTTTACCTTTCTGATGGTTTTTCTCAATGAATTACCTCCAGGTACATTAGTAATGTTTGTCAAATATTTCAAACCATTGAAAGAAGCTTTAGCAACAGCTTGCAAAGACTCTTCTATCCATAACATTTCAGGATCACTGGCATTAGGACTAGAACGAATATAAATAAATAAATAAGTAAATAAATAAATAAATAAATAAATAAATAAATAAATAAATAAATAAATAAATAAATAAATAAATAAATAAATAAATAAATAAATAAATAAATAAATAAATAAATAAATAATAAAAAAAAATCGGTTATAATAGTAATAAAAATTTTATTGAGCAAATTATTATAATACAAACATTGGACATTATCAAAGGAGGCAAAAAATCGGGCAGGAGCAAAAAAAAAAAAAAAAAAAAATAATAATAATAATAATAAAATAAATAAATATCATTTTTGAGCTACAAATTCAAGTAATCTCCGTAGCTCTTTTCCATCTTCATTTATTTTTAATATTTATGAATTATAATATTTTTTTACACATTTTTGTTTCTATTTGAGTACGTAAATTTATGTTGAAACACATACCATACAGATTTATTGTTTTATTAATTATATATAAATTAAAAAACAAACATTTACAGGAAAAAGAATAAATTACGTAATTTATGCTGTATTTATAGTTATAACATATATCAATAATACTAAATAAGAACAGCATTTATAATTATGCTATTTACGTAACATAATATTTATGCTATATTATGAAGTATGACATAAATAATGTTGTATCGAACTAATTGTGCTCAAAATAATGAGGTAACATAATTAATACTTATATATTTTTTGTCTGTTTGTTGGAATGAAGATGTTACTTTCAAATTTTATCAATAACTTCAAGAATTTTATCTATTTTTTAAATTATTTGTTAAATAATATGTAATATGTTACCTCGCTCCTAAATATTTCTTCATCAGTTCAGGATTGATAGGATTTTCAGGACAAAGTGTGACTGCAGGAAATGTTACGTCCCAGTCGTGGAAATCTGCATCAAGTCCCGTGATTGTGGGGCTGGTTTGAAATTTCTGCCAGAGTGAATCAATGATCATACCAGAGGCACCGAGACCAACGCTCAGGAATATTACCCACATCACCCTGTCAAGTAAAGTAAAAATAATATTTATAAAATAAATAAAAAAAAAACTCGGAGAACAAATATTGACTCTCAAGTCACAAATGCTTAGAGAGTACTTTACGTATAGGGTGGTTTCATTCATGTTAAAGTCAACGTCATAAGTGAGTACTAAATAACATTGGCCGGTATAGGAAAATGGCACATTTTGCCAGTTTAAAAATATGTAGCAATTTTTTAAGAGAATTTATGCTATTAAAAAGTCAAATTAGGTTCAATTTAGGAAGCGAGAAAAAAAATAATAGAAAATTTATATATATATATATATATATGCTAAGCAATGTCATGATGGCAATGTTATATGTTGCTCAATTATAGCATCAAAGCGCATTTATTATGACGTCATGCGCACACATCTTGTACAAAAAATGTACTAACTATGCAACAAAGCATGAGTGTTTTTTCACTAAATAATCACTCTTGTATAGTGGCTTTTGCAAGTAAGATTAATAAAAGTGATATAATAATGGGTTCTCCGTAAACCTACATTAAATTTTCATCGGATATTGGTCACAATATTTACTTTGCCGTAATTTTTGTTTATACATGCAGACACGAAGTATTTTAATAAGAAAAAATAATAAATAATTTACTAATTGTTTTTGTAAAAAAATAAAAAAATAAAAAAATAAAATTATATTTTAAAAATAAATAATAATAATATAATTATTAAAAAAATTGCAATTTATTTAAGAAAATAATAAAATAATCACCAGTTATAAATGAATAATAAATAAAGTACTGAAAAAATGATTTCATATAGTGTGATTTTTTTAAAGATAAAACATGAATGATAAAGAAAGAACTACAAAATTGCCGTTCTTATATAGGAAAAGAAATGTATAAGGCTAGCTAAACTGATAAGCACCTTATGTAACATGAACGGTGTGTAAGAGTGATGAGCTATACTTTCTGACCTTCGATTTTTATTTCCTGTTGCCCAATTTTATGTGTTGCATTTATTTCAATAGTTGATAAAAGAATTCAAAGGTCAACTTTATGTTTCCCGGCCCACGAGGTGCTCAGTTGGAGTCTGTCTTTCATACTGTGCGTACGTACGTTTTACAGCTTCAAGTGAGAACTAAAGTAAAGTGCATACAGAACTTTTTCTTCATCATTATTATTAATTACTAGTGAATATAATATATGCAAGAATATTAATTTTGTTATGATGTTTTTGAACAACAAATGTGAATGACAATTTGACAATGAAATTCAATATTGTTGCTGTAAGATGAGATCGGCTACACAGAGGGATCCATTAATGAATTGATTTTGTAAGTACATTTTTTTTATTTAATTTTATCGTAAAACAAGAAACCATTATTATAAAAAAAAACTACGTAAAACTATTTGCGGTATAGTAATAATAAGGATACTGCGTCATTATTTGTAAAATTATAAATGAAACAGTTGTTTGAGATATGAAATATGATACACGTATAATACATCAATCAATCAATCAATACTGCAATATATTTATGTTTTCTGTCCCATCACAAAGATGTTAGTATTTTTAAATATGTAAAATAACAAAATCTTTTTTTTAAGCCTCCGGGCTATTTTTTTTTAGACGATTTGAATTGAAATACAGGTTAAACTTAAATTTTAAAAACAGCCACAAGCTTTGGTAAGCTTGAAATTTGAGGTGAAATTGGAGCTCTTATGGGCTATGAGGAAAACCAAATTGTCTTTATACAAAATCAAACCAAATTAAAGACAAAAGTCATAAATTATATTGGAAAATTGTTTAAAATGTTAAAAATATAACATTTTTATATAGATTTTACATTATAGAGTATTATAATAATAAAAAATAATAATAAAAATAAAACATAATTAATCAGATTTATACAGAATACACGTGGACATTTTTTTTTCAGAAAATAATATTTTAGACTTTGCTATCATTCAATACATTTTTTCAAAAACTCAACTAGCGAGCTGGTTATTTATGTATAATACATAGATGGGTAGTTAATAATAATTGATTTTTATTAAGAGGTCAAATAAGGTGTAAAATACCCACTTACATGGCCCTCTGCCTTTTTTTTTTTTTTTAATTATTATTATTTTTTTAAACTTTTAAAGCACTTTACATTATATATACACATGGTAGGGTGAGAATAGTTGGTAAACTAGTTAGTAAATATAATTTGCTTGGATGATTTACCTTTCACAAGGGTGTCTTCCTCTCTCTGCAGTGAGATATCTCACACCATGCAACGAACTGTTCTCCAGAAACTCTCGTGTTTGTGCTCCCCAACTGTCGCTCCAAATTCCACAGCCACTTGGTTTGTTACGTTTTTTAACTTCCATTGTTTACTTAATTGTAAATGTCACCTTTAATATTTAAATAATTATTAAATATTTTGTGTTTTAAAGATGAAAAATAATTATGCTATGCAACACAATATTTATACATGAAAACTAATAATACAAACTTATCAAGTTCTAATTTGAGACTGACTTAAAATATAACTCATTTTTAATGTGTAAATAGAAAAATATAAATCTTTAACAATATATTTTTAGTTATATGCACGTAAAGAATAAATTACGTAATTTATGCTGCATTTATGTAATTCTAGCATAATTAATGCAAATTTAGAACAATATAAATAATTATGCTGTGTATAACATAATATGTAAAATATTTATTTTGTAATATAGCATAAATTATGCTGTATTGAACTATTTGTTCTGAAAATGAGCCAGCAAAATTATTACGTATTTATTTTTGTCTGCGTGAACAAGAAAACACAATTAGCTTTTCTTCTTCAAATTATTACTAGTAGGAGTAGGTCATAACTTGTCATAAGTCATATAACAAAAATATCATTACATTTTCTTAATGTATTTAATTTTATTTAATTTTGGTACAAAAAAAAAAAAAACTATGGAGGGTTTTCCTTATTTAATTTATTTATATTAGGCAGGTTACTATGTTATATATGTATAGTACAGCATAATGCAGCATAGGCAGCATTATGTATTCTTCTTGATCATTCGTTATATTAATAAAACGATGCTAATGTATATATTTTATATTTCATCAATTTCAGACATTTCTATTTTTAAAACCCGATACCTTCATTCTTCCAGCACATTCTCTCTATCAACAATTAAATACTTGTTTTAAGCTAAATATTCGAGAAAAGGCGATAAAAATTGCCGCTCAGTAATATATCTCCTTCGAGCAGTATGTAATTAGGGATAAGGAAACACATCAATATTTGAAATTCTTTTAAATGTCGAAGTGATTTTTAAATTTATAGAAAAGAAAGTTAAATTATATAAAAAAATAAATTCTCTTAAAATTTGCAAAATAAAAAAATATATATATAAAAAATAGAATAATAATATAAATTAATTATCTTGAAAATTTAATTATATTTACAAGGAGCGTTAATAATTTTTGTTCTTTCAAAAAACATAAAATTAAAATGCAATATTTGAAATAATGAATCTTACTTGCCTGACTATGAGGTCCTCTTTGTATTTTCTAAACTGGATGTTTACTAAACAGTGCTCATGTAACAACTTATTGAAGTCTTTCTATTTCAAAATAATTTTATTTGCATTGCATGTTTACTTTGATGCATTTTTCTGTTTTGCATAACATGATTATCTCTTTACAAAAGATAAAAATCAACCTTTAATAATTATGTCATTCCGTGCATGATCTACATATTGAAAGTAAATTTACTACTGTTAATAATAAGGTCACTTTTACTCATAGAAACAATAGATCATGCAATTTTTTTTTTATAACTTTTAAAAATTCTTTATTAGGAAATGTAAATAATATTGGTGGAAATCAAACTTCTTTCAAAATGCTCCTGACTTCATATTTAAAATAAGTTTTGAGATTTAAAGATTATAAAATAATGGCATGCAAGTTGTCTATGACTTGTTACTTGCAGTAACAAAATATCGATTTTCATGTTTATAATAATATCACAATTTTGAACTGAAACGAGGAAGACTAAAATAATTTAGGAGTTAATTTTATTGCATAAAAACTTTGTCTTGAATCGATAGATATGCAAATTTTTAATATTTAAGTTCATTTTCAATTAGTTTTTGAAAGTGACAATATGACATTAACTTTTCCCTATGCCCACATGCATGTAACGTCATTTTTATATTTTCAAAAATTAATTAAAAATACTTAATGAATAGGAATCTTTATTAACCCAGGCAGTTCACAATAACAATTAAAGTTACAACAAGTATTGTTCTTATCAAAATAACTTAAAAATAAATTTATATATGTATCATGTATGTATCATATTATTATCATTATTAGAAGGGTGTGTGAGCATGACGTCATTCTGGATGCTTTTCGATGCTCTTCTTGACTTGAGCAATGAACAACATTGCTCAGCATAGGATAAACGTAATTTTTGGCCATTTTCTTTGGAAAATGAGCTATTTTTTTTAATTTTTATTATTTTTCTTAATATATTAATAAAGTCAAAAATTAAAAATTTGCACATTAATCGATTCTGGACAATGCCCTCTTTTAGAATATGAAATAAAATTACTACTAAGGGTGGTTTCATTCATTTTAAAGTTGACGTCATAAGTGAGTGGTAAATAACATGGGTCAGTATAGGAAAAATACTTCACAATATTTTTGAGAGCATAACAGGTTGAAATAGTGTTTCAAGTATGCAAGAAAAATTAAAATAACCAAAAAATTGCTACATTTCCAAAGAAAATAGCCAAAAATTACATTTGTCCTATGCTGAGCAATGTTATTCATTGCTCAAGAAGAACATCGAAAAACACTCAAATTGACGTCATGAGCACACTTCCTATTAATATTTGTATTTCTTATGAAATACTGTAGTAATTTCAATTTCACTTTCATTTAGTTTAGTGAATAACTCGATCAGCACATTAAAGAAGATTATATTAAAAAAAAAAAAAAAAACATCTTATCGGACAAAATAATAATGTTACTGGAAGCTAAATTATTTATAAAAAAAAAAATAACAATATTATTTTTAACTACTTTATTTCAATAAAACATACATACATAAAACAAATCATACAAGTACCATACAGACAGACCAACCATTAAAAATTAAAACTTCTTAAAATATAATATAAGCTAAAATATATATTTTTAGTCTAATATATCATTATTATTTTAAAATCTAAAAAAAAAAAAAAAAAAAAAAAGGCTAATTTAAAAATAGTATTTTATAATACACAAAAAAAAAAAAAATTAAGTAAATAATAAGGAATAAAAATATTTTCCAATAAGTCTCTAAACTCATAGTAGAAAATATTGGGATCACAATCAAAAAATTAAAAGCAAGAAAAAGCGACCATCAAATATAATACAGTACAGTTAATAATTACTATTGTTTTTCGATGCTCATTGTATGTTTTTTGTTGCTAAAAGAAAGAAAAGCTGCCTGAAAAACATAATATTCGCTGTATTTTTTAGTTAAAGTCTCCTATTAAACTCACAAAATTGGTTATACTAAAAAATTTGTTCCATGAGTTACTTTTTTTTTCAAATAACATGAACAGTAAAAAACTCACTACTTATTGCAAATAATCCAATAAATTGCAATAGATAAAAAATAGCCTGGAATTTGATAATATACTATAATAATACCTAATGCAGTTAGAAAAAACAATTAAAGGCGTAGAACACCTTGAACAAAAAACTTGCCTAATATCCTAACATACCCAAATATCAACATTATTTTGGCCGGAGTCATTGGTTTCTAATTTATTTTCCATTTACAAAATGTCAGTTGCGGGTTTACTACGTCACAGCTCGCCTGGTCCACGCGCACGGAAACATTTCATCTATATTAGGTAACATTTTAGTATATCAATACTTATTGCAGGTTAATATTTATCTATTGTAAGATTCATATATCTGCTATTACTATACTATAGACTCAAAAAAGCTCAGTGGATTTATAGTTTTACCACTAATATATCGCCCATTTCTCACACGCATTTCAATGGGGGGTGGCTATGGGCGATACCGTAAGAGGTCAAACGGCAGGTAACTCAGGTCTTTTGAGGCGAGTATAGTATTTATTTTTTCCATGTGCGTTTAAATGGACTGTATCCTTAGTAAGGGATATTATAGTTACTCCACTATAGCACCACTGGTCCATTTTCTTTACATTACAGCGGCTAAACGAGTAAACTAAATATTTACTTAAATTTTAATATTTAAAAAAAAAAATAAAAAAAAACGCGACATACACATGGTACTTTGTATTTAGTAGAAGACTCTATTTTCTGAATTTGCAGTTTACATTATTGACAATTTCATATACATGACGTCATTTACGAAATAATAAAAGGAGATAATTTGTAAATTTGTTCAATTTTTCATCATTAAGTCAACTTTTTTACATTTTTAAGTATATATTGTTACAAATTATTCAACCTTTTAATAAATCATGTAAATTCCTAAAAAGGAACTTTTTAAGGACTATAATAATGCATACTAGATCAAACTGCTGAAAAGTAAGCATGAAATTTAAACTTATATATCGTTATTATCCACCTTTGTTTTTAGACTACATAATGCACAAGTTTGTGTATAAATTGTGAGATTTGTTACTTAAATACGTATTGACTATTAAGAAAATATTACAACATTTAAGAAAGTATGTATAGAAAAATGTAGAATTCAATTTATTTTAGCCAAATATGAATATTTAGATTTTGAATACTTTTTTTCGATAAATTTTTGTTTTTAGCTACTTTTCTATTATTATAATATTAGAAATCTTTTTACTATTATTAGTATTTAAGTATTTGTTTACCATGCATGGTCTAAAAGTTATAATTTTATTTATTGTTTCTCTCTCTCTCTCTCTCTCTCTCTCTCTCTCTCTCTCTCTCTCTCAATAACGGTTATTTCGCCAATCTTGTACTGCTCGATTCAGTAATTTGTATATAACTGAAAAGGTGAAAATAAAATAAACTTTTACCAATATTACAAATGAAATATTCTACAATTTTTCTATTTTTGCTCTCAATCTCAAATGAATTTTAAAATTACAAGTTTATAAAAAGTGGACGAACGATATCTTTACTATAAGACTTAAAATTACGACATTTAAGTTTTGTTTCCATACTTTTTCTTTTATTAATTATACTATGGAAGAACTATTATGTTAAAATGGAAAAATATTTCCTCGGTGAAATAATGTATCGTTGTTGTTTTAAAATTTTCTTTTTATATAAGTGGAGAAAAATTGCTTCTAGTAAAATATTTCTACTTATAGTTATTTTCTAATTTGCTGGAGTTTTCTCATAGTCAAAGATTGTTATATTTTTTATGTGGCAAGAGAGAAATATATCGGCTGGAATAAAAATTGCTAAAATCTTAATTTTTTTGTAAAAAAAAAAAAAAAAAAAAAGTTAACATTGTGTTTTAATTACTTAAAAAAATTAACTTTTATTTAGTAAACATTCAGAAATTGGTTAGGTTTTATAGATGGCTCTTTAAAAATTTCTCCAAACTTTGTTGTAGTAGTTCAATGATCTACTACAACTACGATCTACTACAACTACGATCTGCTAAGTGATCGGAAATTAGTAAGAGAGCACCTCTACCCTTACTAATAAAATCCTATATAAAGTTTATATGAAATTTGCATGTTGTAGCCTACATTTACTCGAGTTAATTATCACACCGATATCAGTATTTATAAACATTTCTTTGACTTTCAAGAAGACTACCAGCTTACATAATAAAATTACTATAGAGAAATTTCATCGCTTGCTGCTGCGGCCCTTGAGGGTGAAACGTTTCCAGAAGCTTTGTTTCTTTCCTTCCTCAACTTCCGCTTCCTCTTGCGCATGCGCATAGTTCTCTATTCTCGCAGTCGTTTCTTGTGGGATGTGCTGTGGTTGATGACCACGACGTTCAAATCTCGGGTCATAGCCAGCCTCCTGTCCATACCTGGCAATAAATCAATAATAAGTGAATGAACAAACAAACTAACAAAAAAAATTAAACAAACCAATGAATGAACGAATAAATAAATAAGTCAATGAATCAATGAATCAATCAATCAATCAATCAATGAATCAATCAATCAATCCAATCAATTTACAACCATATAATTTTTGAAACATCCTAGAGCTTATGCAACTTGTTTAACTTATATGCGCAACTGGTTGCAGTATTTTAGGATGTATTAAAAATTTAGATCTATTTGTTTTTCTTCAAACTTTTAAAGAAATTTATAAAATCAGAGTATTTATTGGTGTTTTGATTACATGAAATGTGCTCTCTATCTATATCTCTAATATATTATATGCTACGCTTCTCAATCCGAAATCGACTACCTGTACTTTGAGAAGCGAGCGTAATAATTATTTCCGAGCATTTTGTGATTTAAAACATTAAAACTTATATAGCTATAAAAATGGTTCCGGTGTTAAATAAAAATACGTAATATAATTTAAATTTAAATTTTCTGAAGTTACAACTCATTTTTATGATATATTAATGTTAAAACTTATTAAAAAAAAAAAAAAAAAAAAAAGGATTGTATATTATCTTTACGGTAGCATACATATTTCCAAATTTATTTTGAGATCTAATAGGTACCTTTGTGGCTCCCTTGTGGGACTCCCATGTCCTGAATCCCTATCTTCCTCCCTTCCTCCTCCTCCTCCTCCACCTCCACCACCCCCACCTCTAGTAGGACGATGACAACCGGCAGATTCCACACGAAGTATTTCCAAAAAATTTGAATCACTTTGCCCATTAAAGCTCAAATTTTGAATATTAATTTCTCTTAATTGATCAGGAGATAAAGTACTTCTTTCTGGATCTACACGAAATTCATTTGGATCTTCAACAAAGGCTTGTCTTAAATCTCTCATTATTTTCTTTCTTATTGTTTTTTTCATTGAAAGATGTCTTTCTAAATGTTTGACATCTTTTTGTGTTAATGTTCTATTGCCGCTGCTGTATGATTCTTCTTTACGACTTCGACGATTTGAATCTTTGCCGTGTTGTTTTTTCTTATGTGATGAATTATAATTTTCTTCTTCACCACTTGAACCTACTGAAACTGCGCTATCTGGATCGGTAGCGGGTTCTGGTGAGGATATATGGAGATCAGTAAATCGACTGGATGGTGGCGCCATTGTGGTGGTGTTACGTACTTCATGATCACGACGTTTTGATCGCGGGCTATATTGAACACCATCGAATGGTACACCAAAGATATCACGTAAATGTGGAATATTTCGCTCCGACATGATTCTGAAACAGAAAGAAAGACAAAAATAAATTTTATTTCACTAGTAAATCAATTAAAATTACTCCAGTGTTATAGAGTAATGTAATTATAGCCAGTTACGTCAAAAAAATTTTTAACAAAGTATATTTTTAAGTTATATCTAAGGTATAATAAGGTGTCAAAGCAAAGTGACGAAACCTTGTAATTTCAAATCATTTTTTAATATAGATTAATGGGTATATAATAGCTTCCTTGTCGAGGCCACAAAAGGTACAAAAAAAAAAAAGAGAGAAAAGTTTGAGAATCGTATTTTTGCAGATGTCAAATGATACTACGTCTCAGAGAGTGGAGCTTATCGGTTTAGCACGAGGGGAGACGCGAGGAAAGCTAAAAGTCCTCTAATTTAACATTACGCTTATGGGAAAAAACATTTTTTTTTTTTTTTTTTTTTTTTTTTTGCGATTTTTGAGAAAACTGCTCCTCCGATTCCGGAGAAATTTAAAATTCAGAAATAATTGAGAAATAATAGACATACTTTTACGGGTTTTTAGCCATAGAATTTTTTAAAGAAAATTTTAAACCTATAACCTCCGTTGCAAAGAAATATCAATTATCAATATAACAATCATGAAATAATAAAAACTTGACATTTTTTTTTAATTGTTATATCGATTAGAATAATTATTGCTATACATAATTATCGATAGTTGATATCGATATATGAAACATACGATAATCATTATACAAACAATACTGGTAAAAAGTGGGAATTAACGAAGAAAATAAGTTTTATGTAACATGCAATATATTCAATAATGTTTTATCATATTAAGGTCTAGGATAGAAATGTGGACAAATGTTGTCATGTTTCGTTATATATATTTGTGTATAACATTAGCCCTAATTACACTTAGAAGTGTACATTACTTTTTGCACTGATTACAAAAGTACAAATAATATTTATCCTTGCACCATATAATAATACTTAAATTATAACAGAGCACTCCTTTAAGAACAAAAAAATTACAATTTTGCAAAAATGTATAGAGAATAAATAATGCGGAATTGATCTTATTATATGCAATAAATTACGTTCATCGTTCCGCAAAATTAATGCGAGTAATAACAACAATTTTTCCATGACTTTTCATCCTTGTATTTTTTTTTTCTAAGACTAAAAAAAATAATAATAATAATAATAAAAAATAATAAATAAAATAAATACGCAATGATTAGTGTGGCTTCTTCTATGCAATATTATTTGCTCATTGCAATCTAACTTATGCTACATACCGCATAATGACTATATTACATATAGCATAAATATTAAATCTTGTAGCATCATAATTTATGCTATCAACTTTATCCATATTTGCTATTTTTGTAAGGCATGAAATGAAGATCGAAATGCGTATGTAAATTTTTGGCCAATTATTATTATTTTTTATTAAAAAAGAATATTGTTTTGTATGTGCCCTGAAATTTTGTTTTTTTCGGCAATTAATTTATTAAATTTTAAAGTAATTATATTGCAGGCACGACTTTAGTGGATAACGTTTGTGCCAACTAGCAGCTTTTTGTCTCTCCTGTAAAATTATGAAAATTGTACATACGCCTTTTACTGCAAACTGGCCAATTGCACATATGCCCTTTGACCGCGGTCACATTGAAATGCAGCATAAACTATACGTAATTCATGATTTTCGTTTTTGTTTTTGTTTTTTTGTTTTTTTTGTTTTTTTTCCACAGATATGTATAATGTTTATTATTTATATGAATTTAATTATAATTTCAATATTTTTTTTGAACCAAATATAATAATAATAATAATAAACTTTATTAAGGCGTTGTGAGGGCTTGACAGCCCTATTTTACAAAACTTTGACCATATATTTAGTTTATACAGTGGCTTGTTAACAAACGATAATATAATTTTTATAGGATAAATTATTACAAAAAATATACAGTAATTCAAAATAATATTATTCATTAAATTCCTATTCTAACTTCAATATTAGAAGTAAAATTCCTCTCCTCTCTATGCATTTCTTAAATTTGCAATTCACCTAGCTAATTATGCTGTTTTATATAAGTATCATTAATATTACCATATAATTGAAAATTAAAAGTCCCTTCACCTCTCTTTTACTTTTTAGGCCATAATTTGAATTCAAACCCATAGTTTACACCTTAAACTGTTCCCATAATTTTAACACCAATTAATATGTGAAATACAGCTAAAATTTAGAATAATAAATTTTAATTTTAGTTCACATATAGATGGCAAAATTGAAATTCATGTAATATTAAAATCAAGGATATTTATATTAATTATATTAATTTTTTCACTCGCACTTGATTGTTAAGGTGTTAATTCTACAAATTTTCCTTTGAAATTATTTTATAGAACGAAAAGATTAACAAATTTAAAAAAAATTTGTGATAAAAAAACAGAAGGTTTCCTGTATTGATTTTTGCACGATTTTAATGTTACAACAATAGTTTTTTATGTAATTTTGTGATCTAATTTTTTAAACAACAGAGAGAGAGACAGAGAGACAGAGAGAGAGAGAGAGAGACAGAGAGAGACAGAGAGAGACAGAGAGAGAGACAGAGAGAGAGACAGAGAGAGAGACAGAGAGAGAGACAGAGAGAGAGACAGAGAGAGAGACAGAGAGAGAGACAGAGAGAGAGACAGAGAGAGAGAGACAGAGAGAGAGAGAGAGAGAGAACGAACTAGTACAGTATCTATAACCAACTAAAAACCAAATAAGTTATAAAAATGGAAATACCAACCAACGTTTATGCAAATTACGGGTGGTCTTTCTTATAATATTAAAACAATGTGTAACTATCAACAATAGTATAATGATTGTATTCTCAGATATCCATCCTAAATTCACCGTAAATCAAAATAAATAAAAACACGCGGACATATTAAAAATGACCTTGTTTTCTTTGTGATTGCTTTAGGCTATGTTTTCTTTAACGTGATTTTTTTAAAGAAAAAGAAATATATTAAAGTTCCTCTAATTAGAGTTTATTATATATTATATATATATATATATATATATATATATATATATATATATATATATATATATATATATATATATATATATATATATATATATATATATATATATATATATATATATATATATATATATATATATATATATATATATATATATAAAATATATATATTATAAGTTGTTTTCTGTGTGAGTAATCAAAATCTTATTGCTTTTTTATATTATTATGTGTGTTTTTATGAAGAATCTCAATAAAATTAGAATTAATAGAAAATTTTTGTAGTTTTATGTACTAAATTAACGTAATAAAATTTAATTGACTAAAAAAAGCGATACACTTTTTACTATGTGTTTATTGTTTGTTTTTTCGGGACAAACTTTTTGGTAATTTAATTTATTTTAACGAAATTTATTTACTTTACTTAATATCTCTGTTGCGTCCATACTGGAGTAGTGCATAGCATTGTTCAGCATACGATAAACTTCATTTAAGCCAATTTTCTTTGGAAAATCGGTTAGTTTTGTGTTATTATTATTTTTCTCACATACTTGAGATACTTAATTCAATATATTTTTACAGCATCAATGCTCTCAAAAATATTGCATGGTGTTTTTAAACTGGCAAAATTAGTTATTTTCCTATGCTACCCGATGTTATTGAGTTATCCAACATGGCGTTGACTTTAACATGAATGCATACACCCTTATGATTACTTCAATAAGTAGGTAGCCTGGTAACAAAAGTCATTTTACTAAAAAATTAATTTCTATTGGCATTATGGGAATAACATGTATTTAGATAAGAGTTTTTCGTCAAGTGAAATCTCCATTTAATTGCATTGAATGGCCATACGCCAATAGAAATTCATTTTAACTTAAATTTCTGTACATACTTGTTAGAATTTGAATTTATCAATATCATGCAGTGGTGTAGAAGCTTGCAAGAGTGCAATGCACTTTATTATTATTACTTGTTATTATATTATACTTATTTGTAAATAATGCACATATTTTACAGTTTTACCATAGTATAAGTTATGGTTTTACGTCAACGCATATCCAAGTTTTACTCTTGTGAAGATAATAATAATAACAAAAAAAATTATTAAAATTGTCACATGGCATAATAACTAGATTTAAAGGTGGTATTCGTAAATCAATCACAGTAGGTCTTAGAAAAGTAGGAAGGGGAAAAACTTAGCTTAATTATTTTTTTGTGTCAAAAGATAAAAAAAAAAAATACTACGCATGCACACGTGTCTTATAATGAAGCCAATTATTTTTTTTTCGGGTAATAACTGGGCTGATTAAATAAAAAAAAGGTAACTTAAATTTTTTTTTTAAATGTGCAAGTATATTTTATAAAAAAAATATTAAAAAAAAAAAGAACCAGTAATTTTAATTGAAACGAAAGTAAATAATAGAATTATCTCCCCAACATAATGTTGTAATTGCTTACAAAAAAAAGGTTGATAATATTACTTAATCTCCCTTCATCCTCTTCCCCCAATTATTCTCTTTCAGTGAATCACAATTTTATAGTTAATTACCCAACCTTGAACTTGTTTCAATTGCTTTTTTTTAGTGTTTTAAAATTTATAATAAAAATTTTGCACACTTACATCCTGTCTGAAATAAAAGTAGTTTCGCTTGGAGGAAGATCGACCGACTCAACGTGCGCTCAAAGAAACATTCAATAGGTTTATTGCACTTAAGATTTGTCTGACTGACTCCGCATTTCAAATACAAGGAAAAATCATCACAATATCATTTTACTTTCAATCATTTTTTACTTTCAATTTTTATTTATAAAAATACCATACTACAAATTTTTCATTGTATTTTAAATTTAAAAAAAATTCAACTAATTTAATTTTAACGTGATTTTAACTGTTTATTATTATTATTATTATTTTTATCTTTATTTTAAATCAAATCAATAGACCTCTTGCACATCCTTGCGCATTGTCGCCATGTTTATGGTGACTAATGCATTGTCCAGCATCATTTCTCCTAATGTTTCACATAAAAAGAGTTTATTTCAACTGAATGAATTTTCCTCATATTCTAAGAGTTTATTAGGAACTAGAAATAAGGCTTTGATTGAGCTTTAAAGCTTCTTTTGCTATTAAAACAAAATTAAAAATGACGTTTTTCCAATGCTGGCCTATGTATTCCTGACCACCAAAATGGCGGCTCTTAAATATGAGTGCAACTGGTCTATTCTAAGAGTCGAAGTATCTTTGTATTCGGACCTAAATCTCGCCACTTCAAATATGAATTTTGTTTTTGTATTTAAAATCAATTTTTAGTCAATGTTAAAGTAGCAGATCATGTAACGTTATTTTTACGCGGTATCTTCGCAATAGGAATGAGGAAGACTACAAAAAGAATTAGGGAGTAATAAAATTTCATATTCTAAAGGAGGACATTGTCTTGAATCTTTATACAAATGTGAATTTCTAAATTTTTTAGTTCATTAAGAATTTTTTAGTTGATTTTTGAAAATAGAACAATTACGTCACGCCAGCCGGTACTCATGCTTGTAGCCTGTGACGTCATTTCGTAACTTTAAAAAATAATTAAGCATACTTAATGAGCTTAAAAATTAGAAATTTGCCTATCTATTATCGATTTAGGATAATGCCCTCTTTTAGAATATGCAATAAAATTAACCCTTATTATTATTATTTTTTTAGTATTCCTCATTTTATTTATAGTTTGTAAATTGAAATTTTGACCATACTTACTTTTCTAATTCAATTAAGAAAAAACAATGGTAACAGTTACCTAAAATAAAAAGGTTGGTAATCGTGAATAATGTGATTTATTTCTCAAACAATTTACTCGACAATACGGTAATAATTAGCATAATTTTAAACAAAACATTGACCTTATTAAAAAATATTAAAAAAAAAAAAAAAAAAAAAAACTTTTACGAATTAATGTTAAAGCTGCTTTACAAAAAAATTATGAGAACCTCATCACCTAAAGTGTTAGTATAATTTTTTTAAAAAATAAACTAATTAAATTTAAATATACATTAAAAAAAGTAGATCAATTAAAAATTATTAATCTGCATTATCTTTATTAAAAAGAGTAAAAGTATAATAATAATATCCTGACCTTTTATAACTATACACGTAAAATGTTAATAAAATGCTATGTATTATAATACAAATATAGACCTTATTAACATGATTCTATAAATAATTTTTTTAAAGTATTAAAATATAAAGCAGGTTTTTTCGCACCCCCACGCTCTCTGAGTCAGCAAAATATAAAGACTCCTCCCTTTTTTACATACACGCAAACCCTGTGAATAAAATACATGATTTAATATTATAATATGATCCTTATGAACAATTGTTATTACTTCATGAAGTATATAAAAATCAACAATAAGTACTTTAAGTAATTTTTTTTAGGTCGAGTATTGTACTTTTTTTTTTACTGTAATTTTTCTATATATATGAGACAATATGATTATTTAGAACAATGTCTAGGGTACTTAATGATATTATGTCATGTTAACATGATTAGAACTTTTAGTTTTTTAGTTCAAGGTAGAATGTACGTCAATATAATATAAATTTGATATCATCAATATTTTATGATTTGAATATAATTTATATTTTGTTCAATGTGTCATTTTCATTTTAAGATTGATGTTTGTTGGATTTTTTTTTTAGTCAGTGGTGATAGTGATGAAAGAGAGAGAGAGAGAGAGAGAGAGAGAGAGAGAGAGAGAGAGAGACAGAGAGAGAGAGAGAGAGAGAGACAGAGAGAGAGACAGAGAGACAGAGACAGACAGAGACAGAGACAGAGACAGAGACAGAGACAGAGACAGAGACAGAGACAGAGACAGAGACAGAGACAGAGACAGAGACAGAGACAGAGACAGAGACAGAGACAGAGACAGAGACAGAGACAGAGACAGAGACAAAGAGAAAGAGAGAGAGAGAGAGAGAGAGAGAGAGAGAGAGAGAGAGAGAGAGAGAGAGAGAGAGAGGTCAAATTATGAGTAAAAATCAAAGTTGATAATATATTGATATGCCTGCAATTGCATAATAAGAATAATTAATGATGTGTCTTTAGAAAAGTGATGTTTATAATTTTTTACTTGCATATAATTTTCATATCAATAAATTTACTTATTTTATTTCATGATATTGCGTAATAATATGGTAAAATTATTATTTAATGATTTTACTTTAGCTTTATAAATGTAAAAGTATAGGGTGTATGCGCATGACGTCATATTTAATGCACTTTGACACCATCAATGTACACAATTGATCAGCATAGGACAAAATTTATGTTTAGTAATTTTCTTTAAGAAATCGGATAATTTTTTGTTATACTGTTATTTTTCTCACATATTTAACTAATTGAACTTATTAACAGCATCAATGCTCTCAAAAATATTGCTAAATATGTTTAAACTGGCAAAATGTGTCATTTTCCTATGCAGTTCACGTTATTGAGTGATCCAACATGGCGTCAACTTTAACATGATTGCATACATTCTATACGATGTAAAAGTATGACTAGTACGCTTCATTAATATTTCTCTATTTCAACTTCAGTAGGTTTCTCATCGCTTTATACAAAGGATGGTTTGGAAATGCTAAAAAATAGGAAAGTATGATTTTTTTTTTTTTTTTTTTTTTTTTTGGTGAGCGCATCTGCCTGGTTACACCATCGGTAAGAAACCATAAAATTGACAATTCAAAATAATGATTTAATAATTATGATAGCGTGTTTCCAGTATGACACTAGTTCAATACAACATAATTTATGCTGACTTCATGATTACATAGCATAAATATAATATTGCATGACAAAACTATTTATTCTGTTTCAATTTATGTATAATACTTATGGTGACATAAATACAGATATTTTATAATTTATTTTATCCACGAAGAAAGTCAATTAACTCAATTTTGAGTAATTAATTCATATTAAAAATATGACAATGTGCAGTAGAATAAAATAATAATTCTTCTCTATACTATTTCTGAAATAAAATAAATATAAAAATAATAATCAAGTCATGATTTCCCATCTCCCATCGATAGATTTTATGATTTATTATGAGCAACAAAAATCAGTTGGTATGAATTGAGCTACTTGGATCAATAAAAATATGTTGGTTAGTTAAAAAGAGAGAGAGAGAGAGAGAGAGAGAGAGAGAGAGAGAGAGAGAGAGAGAGAGAGAGAGAGAGAGAGAGAGAGAGAGAGAGAGAGAGAGAGAGAGAGAGAGAGAGAGAGAGAGAGAGAGAGAGAGAAACGACTGTATTTCATATTTCAATGAAATGATGACCAACGAAATAATGAATTTTGCTGAAATGAAAATCTTAAACTCTTCTTCAGTCCCAGTATACAATACAGTACACATCAGATAATTTTATAAAAAATCGAAAAAAAAAAAATCTAACAAGTTAAATTTCGATAAAAATACAAAAATTAGTCCAGGAAACGCCCTTAAATTTACGCGTTTTAAAAAGCTATTTTGAGCATTCTAGAATTGGTAGTGGGTCAGTTAAAAGTACATAAGTTTAATTTAAAATTAGAGAAATTAACGAGACGTGTGCAGTGTAACATATTATATTGATGTGATGTTACGCACTGTAAGCTACCAATGGCTAATAAAAAAAAAATAAAAATAAATTAAATTAAATCAAAAAAACCTTTTAGACAAAAGAAGCATAATTTTGTCATTCTGAGAGCCGCACAAGAACGTGATTAAAATGAACGACAGGGAAATAATTTTAAAAAAACGTCAGGGACTGAAATTTACAAGAGTTTTATAAATGATTTTAAAATTGGTGTACCAATTTTCTTGTAAAAGGTACAGTATAATTTAAAACAATATAAAGTAGTCTTAATGTTGAATACTGTACATTTTAAAAGTTTATATTTATTATTAATTATCTTTTTTTTTCCAGTGTTACCTTTTCACAATACTACTTGACTCAGAAAGTTTTTAAAAAACAAACGAACGATATTGTTATTATATATAATTGTAGCCATGACAACACACTCTAACTAGCTGACGTAATCGTTTGTTTTAACAACTAACAAGTTGACAGTTTATTATAGCAAACTTGAAGTAAAAGTACAAAACTTTACAATTCACTGGAGTTTCCTGTTATTATTATTCAAGTACAAAGCAAAACTAAAAAGCTTTTATATTTATCTTAGTTTTATTTTTTTTCTTTGTGGTATTTACTAAATATTGCGGTGAGATTTGTGGAAAAAATTTAGGGTTCCCAAATTTCATACACTCAAAAAAAAAGTGATGCATTACTTCAGTTACGAATCCTAACTTATTTGTGATAAACACTTTGGAGTTATTATGAGTAGCTAAAATAATGTATTTTAGCAAATTATTAACAATAGCTATTTTAACTTTAAGTGAAAACAACTCAAATATGCTATTGTTAATAGCTTGCTAAAAAATGCATTATTTTAGCTACTCATAATAACTTAAAAGTGTTTATCTTAAATAAGTTAAAATTCGTAACTAAAGTAATGCTCACTTTTTTTGGAGTGTATGCTTTGGTATTGACTTTTTTTTTTCTTCTTAATTTCCTATCCTTTAGTACATTGTACGATTTGTAAAATCATGTTTTTAGTTTGTTTACATAGTCATTTTATGAGGATATTTAAATGAGGGTAACTAGACACATTTTTATGTGTTTAAGCTAACATTTTAAGAGACTTTTCATCACCTATAAAAATAGTGATTTTTTAACCCACCCATTTATGATATAGCCAACGCTTACCGAATATTATTAGCGATTATTATACAGGGTTAACCTTGGTTGCATTCATGTTAAAGTCAACCCCATAAGTGATTACTATTAAATAACATAGTCTGGTATGGAAAAATGGTACATTTTGCCAGTTTAAAAATACTTAGCAATTTTTTTGAGAGAATTGTTGCTATTAACAAGTTGAATTGGGTTTTCAAAGAAAAGTAATAATAATAAAAAAAAAAAATTACTTGCATTTTGCAAAAGCGAAAACCCTCGTTTGTCTTATTCTAAACAATGTTATTCGTTGCTCAATTATGGCATTGAAGCGCATTTATTATGACGTCATGCGCACACACCCTATTGTCACTTACAAATGTTAATTTATTATTATTATTATTGTTCTTATTTCATTAAACAATATCATACCAAGGCTATATTATGCTTTATCGGTGGGTTAACTTTAATACATATTATTACATTTCTAACTATATAACAAATTATCGTCAATATTACGACATCTCCCCCCCCCCTGCCCCCCAAAAAAATTATAATAATACATGAAAAATAAAGCGTAGTTATTTAAAAATGAATGCAGTATTTTACCTATTACTTATTACGTGAAAAACACTAAACATAAAGCGTAATAAAAATTAAATAAAATATACCATTATTATATATATTTTTTATTTTTTGGTATTTTTTAGTTTATTATTATTTTATAACAATTTCAAAAATAACATTTTATTATTATTTTTTTTACTTTTATTTATTTATTTAATAATTACTTTTATTTGGTATTCTATGAAATCAACTTACAATTGAATATGTTCGGATCGTCTTCTTACTTAAAAAAGAACTTGTTTCCTACCAAGTAAAGAAAAATTTGATAAATTTTAACTGTATTAAATTGAATTAGTATGTAATCAGTGTACAGGACTGCAATAATATTATTTACCATTTCAATCCAGCACGTTTTCACATTTGAATATTATTAAATAATCAATATAATATTTCATTAAAAATTTAGTGTGAGGTTTTGAATGGTAATCGTGGTCTTATTAAGTTAAATGTGAACTTAATTTATATAAATTTAATCCTTCAGTCTCCGACTTTTTGAAACATTATTTCAGTGTCGTAAATTTAAACCACGATTTTTGTACAGCTCTCAGAATGACAAAAATATTTTTATCATTTGTGTACCCCTACACACTCTAGAATACTCAAAATAGCGTTAAAAATCGCGTAAATTCAGGGGTGTGTTTTCAGGTCTATAAGAGGTTAGATGCCCCGGAAAATTTTTTTGGCCAAGATAGCGCAGCTTAAAGAAATTGAACAAAGACGTCATATCACCACTTGCAACTTTGTTCACCTTATCTGTGACGTAACTGGTGAACGGCATCGTATTGGCCGAGAATCAAGTATAACCCATCGCAAAATGAAATCGAATGCGCGAATTTTGTGCTGCGCTTAACCTCTTTATTATATGGATCTTGGTCTAATTGTTGTATTTTTATCTCAATTTTTGTCTAATTATTTTTTATTTGTTATGTAATTATCTGATGTTCACTGTTTTGTATACTGCCACTGAAGAAGCATAAAATACTATTTTAAACTAAAATAAAATTATCAGAACAGTACGTTCGCCATTTTTGTAAAAATTCATGAAAAATACTTGAAAACCTAATTCAAACACTTTAAAACATCAATACTCAAAAAAATTTGCCCGAGTATTTTAAAACTGGCAAATGTATTATTTTCCCATACCGTTCCATGTTATTTAGTGCTCACTTATGGCATCGAGTTACATGAATGCAAACAGCTTATTCTATATAATTCAAATTCTGTTTAAAGTGAAATAAAAGAATTGATTGTCTTTTCAAATTTATTTCCGATATAAGATTTATGTAAGGAAATAATAAAAATTAAAAAGAAGTTTTCTATCTCCTATCAAATTAAGAATAAACAAAAAATGAAGTATTACTTTTGTGATTTGCCAGTATATCGCTTTAAAACACAAATATTTCAAATTTGGATTTCTAACCACTTCACGACTTCACAGTATCTTAGTTGGATTTCTAACCACTATACAGTAACTTGGTATCGCCAAATAAAGCTAGGAATACGTATTAAATTTTTAAATATATAAATTTACATATGAATGAAGTATATTTATAGCAATTTATTTAAAAACAAAAACTAAATAATCATTTTATTATTGCAAAATATATTCTTATTTAATATTATTTGATCAATTTTTATATATAATATACGTTTATCTTTATACTTTAAAATATATTTTATTCAATAAAAATATAAAAAATAATATTATTTAGAATGTAATTTAAAAATGTCATGTTTATACAGTTCGTAATTATACCTGTAGCCATATAATAGGATAGATTATTATTGGTTTATTGGTGGACGATTTTTTTTTTTTTTATATAATTAAAAAACATCAAAACTATATCAAACACTCAACAAAATTTTATTTTTCTTTCTCAAAATCAAGCTGGTTTAGAAAATGCAAGAAAAAGATAATAATAATTGTATGATAAATTTCGTTGAATTTATTTTTTTAAAGACAATTTTAAGCCAATGGAGCTTATCGGTATAGCACACGGAAAAAGCTAAGGGTCCCCTAATTTAACATTACGCTTATAGGGAGAAACACTTTTTTTTTTCTTCTTAGATTTTTGAGAAAACTACTAAACTGAAACTGGAGATATTTAAATATGAGAAATACTAGACACATTTTTACGTGTTTTAAGACTTTTTTTCTTCTTTTATCAATACAGTCTTCATTAAAACAGATAGTTACAAATCTTATATCAATTTTATTCCATATTTTACCCTACTAAACTAAACTGCATGTTCTTAAATTTCAATCACATGATAAAAAACTCTTAATAATATGAATCCTTATAAAATCGGAAACAAGTATGACCGCGCCTATATTTTGTGTCTCTTGTTTTTAAAGTGATGGATAGTTATAAGGGTGCCGCCCTTGCGTGATGATCTCCCCCTCCCCTCTCTAAATTGTTATCTACACGATGCAGCACAGCAGCTGACCTATACTGATAAGCCACTTAAACTTAATTAACCTAAGTAAATATTGAAATATCTACTTTGTATTATATTTGATGTTACAGCTATAAGAGTAAATACAATTATCATACACATTACATCATTATTTACGATGTGTTTTTCTGTTTGTGTACGTGTTTTAGAGGATTGCATAAAAGTATTCATTTAAAAAAAACACATTTAGTAGTAATAGTAATGCATACATACACTATTATTATAAACTGTTTTTATTTTAGAGGGGTGGCAAAGATAATGCTAAAGTGTTCTGTTCTGTTTGCTGTTTAGAGGCGCTATTTCATAATTTTTAAGTTTTTTTAGTTTGTTTTTTTAATAAATTTAAAAACATTTTGTTTTGTGATACTAACAACTTTTAAATTTAATATTTTTTTTATTTAATCAATTATTTTTAAATTAATTTTATAATAATAATTTATTTTTATTAAAATAAAAACAAGTTTATTAATTTGTTACTTTAAATTATACTATTAATTATATTTTTATAATAAATTTCTTAAGTATTTTTGTATAAATTTAATTTGCACGTTTAAGTCTTAATTGATTATAAGGTTCTAATAATTGCAGCAGGATTGCAGATATTTGGTGATGGCAGCAAAGTTGTCTACAAATAATATCCAAAGTATAATGAAATGAGTAAGGAGATGGCTTGATGAAATACTAAGGATAAACAAATAAGGAGATAAATATTCTCTCACCAAAATAACGAGTGGTTTTTTATTCTAGTCCAGTATTATAGAGAGAGGGAATAAACCGGTAAATCGCCACTAGCGCCAAGGGTAGCGGGAGGTTGAGCTAAAGGGGGGACAGCCTCGCAAGGGAAGTTCTCAGGTAGATTGAGCGTACAATGCTTTTCTTATGTGTAGAGCGGCTCAGCACTGCGCCAATTACCACAAGTTTTAAAAAATTATATCTCGCTTAATTTACGTTACACAAGTATTTTTTTTACAAAAAAATAAAAGTGTATAGTACAAGCATCACACACAAAAATAAAAAATTATGAATAATTGAAAACACCATAGATATACGATCAAGAAGTGACCCACCTATATATGTTACAATACGTGGCGAGGTAGATGATATATTTATAAAGAGTTTATTTGTAGATTCTAATTAAGAAAACCGGTGAGAGATGAGAAAAATCATATAATTTTTATAATAATATACAGACAAATGACTGTCATTTTTGAAAAAAAAAATAGATATAATGTTTTATATATATATATTTTTTTTTTATATTTATACATTTTACACTATTTTATTATTATTAATTTTTTTATCATTATATGTTTTTAATACAGTTCTACATTGTAATGAAAATGGTATACTTTATTTTTATAAATTTAATTGTCCAAAAAATGCATTGCTAATTTCATTTAAACTTATATGTAGTGTATGTCATGGATTTTATCATTAATAATATGTCATGTGTCATGTACCGAAATGAAATGAATAACTAGCAATTTTAGTGTTGCATTTCCGCTGTGCAAGTTTTTAATTTCCTTGCGGTACAGATCATTTGATTTTAGGATTTTTTAAGCATGTGATTATTCGTTTAATTCTGAGAGAGAGAGAGAGAGAGAGAGAGAGAGAGAGAGAGAGAGAGAGAGAGAGAGAGAGAGAGAGAGAGAGAACAATGACAGTAGATATGCATGCTAACCATTGGCGCAGTCATTTTTAATGCATTTATGTAAATGATTCCTAATGAAAAAAATCATTTTATTTTATGTTACATAATCAGCGTTTGACTTAAAAAATAATAATAATAGTGCAATGCAATCTAAAAGAAAATAATGCATTTATAGTGGATCATGAGGGATTTTGTTTTTAGAACAGATTTATGCAAAGTTATTAAATATATTTTGTTTTCATATTTACTTATTATGTTTTATTATTAATATTTCAAAATTAAGTATTTTAGTTATTTTTAATACATATTTATTATTGTAAATAAAAGAAATAAATATAAATTGATTATTAAAATTTAGATTTTTAAGTTTATTTTTATTATTCTTTACAGTAAAAGAGAATGACAACTGAGAACGACATAATTAGATTGATTACCTAATGTAACTTTGCAAAAGGAGCGTTAAAAAGGTGCTACAACTACGATCAAAAAAGCAATCTGCAAATCTGCATGATTTTTAATAAAATAAACAAATATAATGCGTTGAATCCTCTAATTGCATTGCATCAAGTCATCACTAACTAATCATGCGTAAACTAATTTGGTTTTTAAAGGTAAAGGTGCAGGTAATCCCTTGCATTTCTATAAAATTTCTCTTTGTTCCCCCCTTTTTTTTCTCTGCATACAATACAGCATGGACATGTCAATGCAATACAGGAATACAGAGGTCAATGTTCTCGATAACCATTTCTCTAACTCATTATAATATTTAAAATTAATACAAATAAGCATATCCACAAAGCTTTACAAACTTGAGTAATTTTTTCTCTATCGACGAGTAAATCAAAATCGCTGATAAAATCTAAATGGATTTATGAATTAATTTTGACTTTTGTATTTTATTAATACATGTTGCAATTTAAAAAAAAATAATCTGTTTTTTTTTCTTTTAGATTGCATTGCAGTATTTATTATTATTTTAATTTTTTTTTTAGTCAAACGCTAATTATGTAACATAAATCGATATTTTCTTTTTCTATTCTATTTTTTTTTTTTTTTTTTTAAGAATCATTTACATAAATGCATTAAAAATGACTGCGCCAATGGTTAGCTTGCATATCTACTGTCATTGTTCTCTCTCTCTCTCTCTCTCTCTCTCTCTCTCTCTCTCTCTCTCTCTCTCTCTCTCTCTCTCTCTCTCTCTCTCAGAATTAAACGAATAATCACATGCTTAAAAAATCCTAAAATCAAATGATCTGTACCGCAAGGAAATTAAAAACTTGCACAGCGGAAATGCAACACTAAAATTGCTAGTTATTCATTTCATTTCGGTACATGACACATGACATATTATTAATGATAAAATCCATGACATACACTACATATAAGTTTAAATGAAATTAGCAATGCATTTTTTGGACAATTAAATTTATAAAAATAAAGTATACCATTTTCATTACAATGTAGAACTGTATTCAAAACATATAATGATAAAAAAAATTAATAATAATAAAATAGTGTAAAATGTATAAATATAAATATATATATATATATATATATATATATATATATATATATATATATATATATATATATATATATATATATATATATATATATATATATATATAAAATTATATCTATTTTTTTTTTCAAAAATGACAGTCATTTGTCTGTATATTATTATAAAAATTACATGATTTTTCTCATCTCTCACCGGTTTTCTTAATTAGAATCTACAAATAAACTCTTTATAAATATATCATCTACCTCGCCACGTATTGTAACATATATAGGTGGGTCACTTCTTGATCGTATATCTATGGTGTTTTCAATTATTCATAATTTTTTATTTTTGTGTGTGATGCTTGTACTATACACTTTTATTTTTTGTAAAAAAAATACTTGTGTAACGTAAATTAAGCGAGATATAATTTTTTAAAACTTGTGGTAATTGGCGCAGTGCTGAGCCGCTCTACACATAAGAAAAGCATTGTACGCTCAATCTACCTGAGAACTTCCCTTGCGAGGCTGTCCCCCCTTTAGCTCAACCTCCCTCCACTTGGGCGCAGCACATCCGCGTTTTTTTCTTGAGGCCCGGTCTCTATATAATATACAGCAAAGTTAAATTGATATAAAATATGTATCTATTTAGTAAAATATTAATTTCTTTAACTTAACTTCGTGCAATTATAGGGTCTATGCATTCATGTTAAAGTCGACGCCATGTTGGATAACTCAATAACATGGGTAGCATAGGATAAAAAATCATTTTGCCAGTTTAAAACACTATGCAATATTTTTGGGACCATTGATGCTGTAAATATGTTGAATTAGTATCTCAAGTATGTGAGAAAAATAACAATTAGCCAAAAAATTAACCAATTTCCCTAAGAAAATTGGCCTAAATGAAGTTTGTTCTATGCTGATCAATGTTATGCACTACTCCAGTATGGCCTCCAAGCGCAATAAATATGACGTCATCCGCATACACCCTATATATAATGGTGTAAAATGTTATATTTTTTTATAATAATAATATTGTCCTATTTATTACGTGATTTGTTTGATGCAGGTGAAAGGTTTGAGTGCCAACAGTTCCCGTTAATCACGCAGCATCACTCTACTATACTTTATATTAACTGATTTATTCCCCCTATATATTGCGTGTGCATTATCTGCCCTGATCAATCTCCAAAGTGACTCATAATGACGCAGGTGGTCATTGTCTATTTTTTTTTTATGTAAGCTTTAGGAAATTGAGATCAAATTTCTTTCTATTTTTTTTATTATTTCTGCCTCTTTTTTTTTCTGTATGAAATTTGAGATGACCGAGAATGGGTGAGAGAGAGAGAGAGAGAGAGAGAGAGAGAGAGAGAGAGAGAGAGAGAGAGAGAGAGAGAGAGAGAGAGAGAGAGAGAGAGAGAGAGAGAGAGAGAGAGAGAGAGAGAGAGAGAGAGAGAGAGAGAGAGAGAGAGAGAGAGAGAGAGAGAGAGAGAGTATAAAATTAAGTTTCCAATTAGTTTATATCCCTTCAATGCCTAATAAAAAGCACTTTTTTATTTTTTTAGTATTGTTGAATACTGTTTAATGTTTTACAGCTTGCTATAAAATCCACTAAAATATATTTAATGTATAAAAAAATAACACTTTATAAATATAATTATATTTATATTTAATTATAATCCGCTACATTGGATATAAGATCTATATTTTGAGTAAAAAAAAATAATAAAAAATAAAATAAATAAAAAACGCCTTCTAAAGAAAATACTATTATGGGTAGAAATTGCTAATTATTGTGAATAATTTAATCATATATTCAAATTCAAATATTATATCAATTTATTTAGTCTAAATAATAGACCAACGCTTGTTGTAACTAATTATTGTTACTATGATTTACGCGGATCAATTATGTTTTTTAATTTTTTTACAATTTGACGTATATATTTTTTATATTTAAGATAGTTCAGATTTAAAACCATTTCATATATAACTTCTAACCATTTTAGCCTTTTTTAAATTATTATAGCTTGTATAACTTTAAGAATTAAATACATATCATAAAATTGTAATTATTTTACATAATATTTCATTCACAATTGTTAAAAGAAGAAGAAAAAAAATGTAAATGAAAGCAACAAAAATTTTATTTAATACACCTCTCACTGAAATACAAATTTTATTTATTATATCAGGAAGCAAACAATTCACATAAGGTTTATTTTTATATTTAAATATTATATACAAATGATACTTAAATACAATGACGGTGTGGGTTCATAACCCGAAACGTTGCGCAGTTTAGTGCTTTTGTTTATGCGCAACAGACCAATGAAATTCAAATCACTATTTTTTGTTATCATTTACAATCAAATAGAGCAATAGCGAAAGCATAAAAAAAAAAAAAACTCAAAACGTCTTACTTTGTATCTATCAAATGATGTACTTTTTAAATTATGTAAATTTTACTTAGCTTATTATAATAGGAAAATTAATATATTATACATTAATAAATTTTAAAATTTATAAATAGTTAATAACTTTAAAAATAAGCTTAAATTTAAAATATTTATTATAACACATTTTTTTACAGCTAATAATTAATGTTATTTTTAATGTATAAATAGTAAATTGACTTTATATTGTTTAGAAAATTTTATACAAATATTATTAATATTATTTATAAATTAAATTTCACTGTTCATTAATTACATATTGTTAATATAAAATGATAAGTTTCTACTATTCCCTAAAATTTAATCCCATATATGTATAAGGCTGAATATTATTGAGAATTGACTGTTAAATATAGATTTTGATCTAATCAGTCTCTAAATTAATATTTAAAAAGAAAATAATTAGCTGTATCGATTTGCAAATCACTATATAGGGTGTATGCGGATGATGTCATATTTATTGCGCTTGGAGGCCATACTGAATTAGTGAATAACATTGCTCAGCATAGGATAAACTTCATAAGCCAATTTTCTTTGAGAAATTGGTTCATTTTTTTTTTTATTGTTATTTTTCTTACATACTTGAGATACTAATTCAACATATTTACACCATCAATGCTCTCAAAAATATTGCATAGTGGTTTTAAACTGGCAAAATGATTTATTTTCCTATGCCACCCATGTTATTGAGTTATCCAACATGGCGTCGCCTTTAACATGAATGCATAGACCCTATAAATATTAATATGACACAGCCGTAAAAATGGTAATAATAATAATAATAATTTTGGTAAAAATAGTAATATTATATAATATACTGTATAACCTCCGAAAACAAAACACCCGTTAAAGTAAGAAGAAAAAAAAATCCAACTTTTAGTAAGTGATTAATTATTAATCTACTCGTACATGGCATATAGTTTTATAATTTCTATGAGATATATAATATATTGTACTACAAAAGTTTTATTTTTCTAGGAGGAAGAGAAGGTGGTTATTCTAATCACGTTTAGAAATAAATTATTCACATGAAAAGATTTTGATAAGTGAAGTGTTCTAAATTTAAGATTAAATTACCAAATTTATTTTTTAAGAGCTTGAAATTGTCATAATTGGTGTAACTTTATATAGAAGAAAGTTGATAGAGAATGAGAAAAAGAAAAAATAGATTTAGTAATATATGATATAGAGAAAGTCAAAAAGTAATTTAAGTGTACTATATACGCACGTAGTTTATATTAATGTGAGATTAAAATTTTAAGTCGAATATGTAGGATAATAAAATATAAAAAATAGTGCGGTTAACCTAATGATAAGCCTTTAGCATAATAGATACAGTCACCATCTTTGTAATGGTAAGTAATGGTAAGTACATAATATTAGAGTACTCTAGAAGGGGAACCCCCTTCTAGAGTACTCTACATAATATGTTTGATATAAATATGTGCTTTTCTTAAGGTAGTAGGGGACCGACGTCAGCAGCCATTAGTCTCAAACTTTTCTCGTCAAAATAATTTGAAATTTTGCACAATGATACTTACTCTAGAGACAATTTCAAATATATACAAATTTTGCGGGGTCACCGTGCAAATTAATGTTATATGATTTTTTAAAATTTTAAGCCCATGAAGCCCAATGTTAATTTCAATAATTTTTTTTTTTTTTTTCGGGACGGTTACAACATCATGAAATTTTTATCACGGCTAGGTGTTGCCCTTAGCTACACAATGACACCAATTTAGACCCAAATCATTTCTATTTTTTGAGATATAAGGTCGGTACCCTACTCCCTTAAGTTAAACATTTTTAGCAAATTTAGCAAACAAATTTAAATGGAACAAAAAAAAAATCACAATCGTGATGCAAAATAATTATGTTATACCCCTATTTCTTTAACTGACTACTATATAGCTAACTTCCGGTTACTGTTAAACTCACAAATACAGCACGGTACATTCTACAACGAGCGAGCAGGCGAGCGTTAAAATATCTCAATTTTCGTATAATTTATTTTACAAAATACACAAACTCTCAATTTAACCCAATTGTATAAACTAGCAACACTTATGTAATTATGACATAAATGCAGCATAAAATACATAATTCATTTTATTGTATGTATACAATGATCAGTGTATAATATAGTATAAGAAAAAACAATATACATGCTTCCTGGTCAGCTATTTCAAAAATAAGACTGTTAAATAATTTTCTTTTTTTTTTAATAATTATTTTAAATTAGCTCAAAATTTGGCAAGCTTACTCCTAAAATTGATATATTTGAATGTATTAAATAAAGTGGAGAAAACAAAAATTCTGCTTTTATATATTTGAGTCAAATTATCTTATATAGTGTACGTACCTCAAACACAGTATTCTTCAGGTTTTTTTTTTTGGCTTTTTTTTAATAATAATATATTTAAAAAAATAAAACTTGTATACTTTTTATTAATAAAATTAATTTTTCAATTTTTTTTTTTTACTTTCTTTTAATTATTTAATATTTTAACCTATATTTATACATATTATTTATAAATTAAAATGCAATGCCAATTATTTGTTAAGTATTTTAGAAAATAATATATTCTAATCCTGCTTAGAAGGATTAATTAGTCATAAGTGTGTTAGGATTGAAAAATTGAAAGTATGATTTATTCAACTTACTAATACAATTTAGAAAAAGATTAGATTATTATAATAAATTGATGATTATCTTAATTAATTAAGAAGTTAATACTATAGTAAATAGCTATCAAATTAAATATTTATAACAAAATAATTAATCATGTATATTGTTTATTATTTAAATAAAGAAAAATTTAAATTATTTTTCATTTTTATTATTTAAAATTTTATAAATATTTATGCATATTTTTTATAAATTAAAATACTTAGGTAATAGAGTGATAAATTTTCAAAAAATAATTTGTCAACTCTTATTCTATGAGTACAAACGGTGAATTGTGTTACGATTGAAAGTATGGTTAATTCAACCTAAATTAAACCACGTCTATGTCGGCTCTCGGAACGGAAAAAAATATTATGCAACTTTTGTCAAAACTTTTTTTTTCTTTTTTTTTTTTTACTTTTACGAACCCCCTATCCACTCTAGAATGCTCAAAATAGCTTTAAAAAACGCGTAAATGCAAGGACGTTTTCTGGTCCAATTTTTGTATTTTTATTTTTTGTCATTGAATTATCTGTCCGCTGTATTGTATACTGGGACTGTACTGTAATATTTTTGTATTGATAATAATAAATACAAATAATAGGTAATTATTAGATAGGTAATATCTTATGCAGCTTTGTCACACGCATCTGATTTGTAGAATATAATTCACATGTAATTTTCAAAAAATTTCCAAAAAAAAAAAAAAAAAAAAAGTGAGCAGCTCCATTTATTTAAATTGTTCCAACTTTGTAACGTACGTCAAAATTACGTGACATGTAAAGAATACTTAACACGTCATTAACAAGTATACAATTTTAAAAGAAAAAACGTGTTTATAATTTTGTAATAATTACATGATTTAATTGCACGTAAAAAATAAAAATGGCATTGAAGATTTTATATTTAAAAAAAAAAATAATAATAATTACGTGTGGTTAATGCATAAGAAGCATCAAATACACGAAATTATCATAAAAATCAGTACCGCAAGTATCCCTGAGTTTACAAGGATTTTTTATTATTATTTTATATATACTTGACGTGACGGGCGAGAGATAATGCAAACTCATGTAAGGACGTCTCTCTCTCTCTCTCTCTCTGTTTTGTATGGTTTAATTAAAAAATTAAAACCTGCAATTGCAATATATATTATGATGCAAGTTAATTTTTTTCATCTATTACGTTATTTAACTACTTCATTGTTTTTATTATCTCAATTTTTCATAATAATTGGCAATATTATAATGATTTTTTTTTGAACGAAATACTTTTAAATGTTAGCAGTATACGCACGATTGTGATAATATATTTTTATTATTTAAATTTAGC
Organism: Ecdyonurus torrentis; assembly: GCA_949318235.1. Taxonomy (NCBI): domain Eukaryota; kingdom Metazoa; phylum Arthropoda; class Insecta; order Ephemeroptera; family Heptageniidae; genus Ecdyonurus; species Ecdyonurus torrentis. The sequence goes on from OX439136.1 coordinate 3,026,071, forward strand.
GCATAATTGTCTCGTATAAGAATGACACTGCGCGAGTTTTTGAATGGTAAAATATACCAAAACCAAAATGCATGTGTCCGAACAGTACTATACTCAGTTTATAATAAATAATATTATAAGCTTTCTTTATTATTGTGACTATCATTCATGTAATTATTTTACTAAAAAGTAGAAGAAGAAAAGCAATTGATGCATTTCATTATATTATACTATATTGTTATGTAGGATTAAAGATATGAATCAAAGAACTTTTTAATTATGTGTTCGAGATATAATTTAAAACATTAACATAAGTTAACGATAGTTTACAGATAAATAAAATACATCTTAAGTTTTTAAAATTATAATTATAATTCAAATATTTAAAAATGTGTACAATAATATAGGTACACAATTTAATAAGCTTACTATAGTTGAAATAGAGGTTATAGGGTTAAAAAATTCTCAAATTTTCTGTCTTAAAACACATAAAAGTAAGTCTAGTATTAGTCATTTAAATTTCTCCGAAATCGGTGGAGTAGTTTTCTCAAAAATTGCAAAAAAAAAAAAATAATAATAATAAAAATAAATAAATAAAACTGTTTTTCCCCATAAGTGTAATGTTAAATTAGGGGACCTTTAGCTTTCCCCGCGCGCTAAACCGATAAGCTCCATTATTTTATATTTTGCATAACTAATTTCCTTTAAGTAGAATAATAAGGAAGGATCAGGAAGTAATTTTAATTGTAGTAATATAAAAGAGGAAAGGTATTTTAATAAAGTAATTAGTTGTACTACTAGGTTGAAAACTTTGTAATTGAAAGAACGATTTTTTGTATATTGAAACTTTTAACTTGAAAAGGCATTGAAATTATATTTAGCTATTATGTCATTATTTTTTATCCATGCGTTTGACCTAATGTGTCCATTCAAAGTTGATAATTATAATAATTCAAATATAACTGACAAGAAAGAAAAATTTAAATTTCAATTAAATAAATCGTTAGTTAACAAGTGAGAAAGATTGTATCAGAAAAAAAAAAAGTAAAAAGTTGGCGTGCATAACACATTACTTTTATTTTAATCTTTAAAAATCTTTCATAAATATATACACACATAAGAAACAAAATTTCATCATGATTCTTCTATTCTTATATATTCATTAAATTAAATATATTCATCTAATTATAATAATAAAGTTTGTTCTTTTTCTTCAATATAATTTACTTTCACTTGTTTAGTAAGATGTTAAGTATTTAAGGTCCAAAATATTATGTTGAAAGTGTGAAAATATAGACTTATTGCTTGAGAAATTTCTGATAACATGATGGTTATTTTTAAAAAAAAGTGTGATGATAACAATTGAAAGAATCACGACTTTTTTTTTTTTTAGGAAAACAAGAAATGCATGACCCATGAAATTATATATTCAAAAATAATTTATTTAATGCTGTGCTTATTTTTGCACCTTCACAAGTGTTCAGGTTTTTTTTTTTTTTTTTTTTTTTTTTTTTTTTTTTTTTTTTTTTGAGCCTAAAAACGGCATAATTCTAAAAACGTAAGTATAATCACTTTTAAGGCATATTGCATTTGATTGATTTTTCCTAATACACTCTAAGTAATAATTTTTTGTTACTAAAAAGAAAATATTTATAAATTTTTGAATTATTACTACCTTTATTCAATTTTTAATATCAATAAATTTATTAAAAATATAAATTTATTTCTAAATTTATAATAATTTATTGTATTGAATATTGGTATAGAAATATAATTTCAAATTTTATATACTTTTTTTATATTTTTAAATTCAATTTTTATATATTATTGATTCAATTCAATATTATTATCTGAAGAATTAGAATCAATTGATGTCGTGTTGCAATCTTTGAAGGTAGAAGCTGTATATATGAGTTAGTTAATAACTGATTTGCTGGAATCAAAGTTTTAATGATGCGGCTTAAATGATGGTTCCAATTTTCAACAAGAATTATAGATAATGAATTGGAATGGAGGTTATCGGTTTAATTAAACACATTTTAAAAATATTCTAATGGCTTAAAACACGTAAAAGTATGTCTAGTATTTCTCATTTAAATATCTCCGAAATTGGTGGAGTAGTTTTCTTAAAAATAGCAACAAACAAAAAAAAAAAAAAAAAAAATTGTTTTCCCCCATAAGCGTAATGTTAAATTAGGGGATCCTTAGCTTTCCCCGCGCGCTAAACTGATAAGCTCCATTACGTTAATTACTGCTCATTAAATTGTGAATATATATCATTAAGTGATGCATTTAAACTACTGCTAAACAATAATTTTTATTATTTTGATTCGTGAAATTAAAATTCTCTATATTTCCTGTATAATCTAGATTTTTTGTAAGCTTACAAAAAAAAAAAAAAAAAAAAAAAGAGTATGAAATGCGATTTTATTTCTCATACAAAAAGTGTAAAATTTCATTATTTAATAAGACTTACTATACATTTTTTATTATGTTTAATTTGTAAATATATTACAAGACAAAAATAATGCTTATACAGTAAAATAATGTTGCGTTTAAATAAATTAGTCTAATTTTTCTAATAATATAATTTATGAAAAAATGTGTTATGTTTTATGTTTTAAAACATAAAATTAAGTTTAAAAAAAGATAAAAAAAAAAAAAGGTTTTGATCTAATGTGTTATGCATCGACTTAAACAAACAGCACTAGAACGCAATAAAACAAATAGTATTTAACAACAGAGTAGGTTATACTAGCCCAGGGTTTCTCAACCTTTTTGAGCTGCGGAGCACTTTTAGGACTAAAGAGCGCTCACGGAGCACTGGGGGGTTTGGGGGGCATAGCCCTCCAAAAAAAGGCTGCCGCAGGCGCGATTTTTCCCAACCACGTGACCATTTTTTAGGCAATTTAAGTGAACATGATTTCAAGAAGATTAACATTCACCTCATTAAAAACCCTAGCTAAAATTACAGCTTTAAATTTTACAAATATAATGGAATCAAGGAAAAAATTAATTAAAAATTTGTAACTTCAGAGCATAAATTGTATGGTAAATTGAAAAATTAATTAAATAAATTGTTTTTAAAAGCGCAATTTTGAACATTTCTAAGCTATTTTACGATTTTAAATGTAATTTTGAGAAATAATATATTTCTGAAAATATTTGGTATAGTAATAGAACTGTCACAAATACTGCCTCCTGTTAAAAAAAAAAAAAAAAAAAAAAAAAAAATATCAAAACGATTCTGTCAAAAAATTGAAAATTTAAGATAACTTGAACTTATATTTTGGAAAATTAAGAATGCTTAGAAAATACAATATTGTCCTTAGTTTCAACCTTCAGTATTTACTGAAAGTTTAAACTAAGGACCTATATAATTTTCAGAACTAAAATGACTTAACTAAAATTAAATTAATTGTTAATAATTACATAACGCAGATTATTCAGAAACACAATATTCATGAAAATTGAGTATTGTTTAAAAATTATCCAAATTTTTTATTTTTTATTTTTATTTTATTTTTCCCTTTCTCTCTCTCTCTCTCTCTCTCTCTCTCTCTCTCTCTCTCTCTCTCTCTCTCTCTCTCTCTCTCTCTCTCTCTCTCTCTCTCTCTCTCTCTTACTCCTTCCTATATTCTGGGGAGCACCTGAAACCATCTCGCGGAGCACTAGTGCTCCGCGGAGCACCGGTTGAGAAACCCTGTACTAGCCAATCAAAGACAATTTGTCCTATTCTTCAAATAAAAAAATAAAAAAATCTTATAAAACTTTAAATAAGGGATATTATATAGTCATTCTTTTTATTTCCAAAACCAATACCAAAACCAAATAAAATTGTTATCTTTAACGATATTCTCATAAGCCCATACACGGGAAAAAGTAACTAACGAGTTACTATTTAGACTGAAGAAATAACGTTTATACTAACAAGTTCCTGTTAACACTTTTGTCTACCAAGTTATTGTTACTGAAGAGTTACATCTATGTAACTGAACAATTTGTCAAGTTTATATATGTTTTCTGTATAATATGATGCAGCATTTTCATTTCATTTGGACTAAGTAAATATATTGAAGTATTTCTTTCAACACAAGTAACGGCCAATTAATCACTTTGAAATAAGATACAAAGTACTAATGAAAGAGTTTCTATTATTATTATAATACTGTTTCAGTTTTTGATCTTGGCATATATTAACAGTTACACATAACATAGTATATACGTAACACAAGTAGTGGGCCCTTGACTGATGAAACATAATATTTGAATGTCATTACAAATAGGTTATATACTGTAAGTATGTATATTAATTGGAGCTTAAAGTTTTAAATTTCTTTATACGCCTCATCGCATCATCATTTCTTTAAACCGGATAGAATGATAAATAGACGAGATTGTTTTAAATTGTATTTTTATTGAGAGAAGTGAGTATAATTTTACTATTTAGAAAATATCAATGAAAAGTCTCTTGTACGAAAACTCTCAACCATGAGTTAAAGGAATAGACTGGAGAAAAACATAAGCATTTATATCACAAAACATTTGGTGGGACTTGCATAAATAACTTTAGTTTGTCTCAAAACCCAACTGTAGCTTCGTAGCAGTGATCAGAAAATTCGATTTATGCAACCAGCACAACATTTCCATACTAATTTTTGCATGTTTCTGACGTCAGAAACATGAATAGGCACTTAAATTGCATGCTTTACAGTATTTTCAAGTTCTCTCGTGGAACTACATTAACATTCTAGTAAAAATTGTCAATAGTTTTGAAGATCCCATTTCGTGATTATTCATTAAAAAGCAAAATCACATGTTGTTTTATGTGTTCTATGGCTTTAAGTCAATAGCATGCTTGTTATATACGGGAATTGCATTCATGTTAAAGTTAACACCATGTTTTAGTATATTCAATACATGGGCAAGGAAAATAATTCATTTTGCCAATTTAAAAATGCTAAGCAATATTTTTTATTAGAGCATTGATGCTGTTCATAGGTTGAATTAGTAGCTCAAGTATGTGAGAAAAATAATAAAATAATAATAAATTAATATTTGACCAAAAAAAAATGGATCTATTTCCCTTAAAAAATAACAAAAAAAAAAAAAAAACGAAGGTAGTCCTATGCTGAGCAATTTTATTCATTCATTGCTCCAGTATGGGGTCCAAGTGCATTAAATATGACGTCATGCGTATACACCCTATATATGCTTGTGCTCAACGGCCATATTGGTACTGGAATATAAGTTCCGATATATAAGAAAGAACCTTTGTTCACAATTTTTATTTTCAAAAAATGCTCAAATTAATTGTATTTTGTAATTATATAATTTTAAATGTAATTTAAGTATAGTGACTTTTCAATACATGTTGATATGTATTTTTAGCAGGTGATTTTTATCGACGCTATTTATAAGCACAACATAAATTATTACAGAGTATAGTAACAGGATGCTAAAGAAATTAATTTTTTTAATTACATAGTATGATGTAGTGCTTTGTTTTTTTAATGTAAAATGAATAATAATACTAACTAGTGCAAATAATAAATTTGACTTTCATGTATACTGTATGTACCGCCATGTACTGATACATGGTCTGTCTGGTAAGAAGTTGCCATCTAAAGCTGTCTTGACTATGATAAAATTTATATACACTTATCGAGCCGTCTGGTATTGTAAATATCCAGGAGAATTTTAATTTAAGAATTTAATTTAGTTTACAGTATATCAAAAATCAGTTTTGGAATACATAAATGTTAAATTAATAATAATCGAATGTTGATCAAGGTTTATATATAAACCTTGAATGTTGATAATATTATGCGTATTATTACACGTATTATATTTTCTATTCTTATACCATTCTTACTCTTGACGTTTCTTGAAATTAATTAATATATTTATTTACATTATATATGTAAATTTTGAGTAGACTAGCGCTTATTGTAAAGGGCAGGACAGCGGTCGTTTCTTATCGCAATTCTTATCCCACCCCTGCGATAGCGTCCATAAAGTTAGCATTGTCCAAGCTCTTATCGCTGCGCTAAGAAAAGGGGATAAGAATGACGGCTGTCCTAGGCTTAACTATGTTTGTTACTATGAACTGCCTAAATCAATTAGTTTTATATTTCTGATTATAATGTATGATTAAAATATAATATTCTTGTACCAATAATTGACAACTTCAAATTGTCTGCAGTAAAATTGCAAAAAAAATAAAACAATAACAATAATAAAAAAAAAAAAATAAATAAAAAAAAAAATAATAAATAAAAAATAAATAAATAAATAAATAAATAAATAAATAAATAAATAAATAAATAAATAAATAAATAAATAAATAAATAAATAAATAAATAAATAAATAAATAAATAAATAAATAAATAAATAAATAAATAAATAAATAAATAAATAAATAAATAAATAAATAAATAAATAAATAAATAAATAAATAAATAAATAAATAAATAAATAAATAAATAAATAAATAAATAAATAAATAAATAAATAAATAAATAAATAAATAAATAAATAAATAAATAAATAAATAAATAAAATAAATAAATAAATAAATGAATAAAACTTGCACATCAAAATTATTGCAATTAAATACTTGTTATAAAATTATATGTTTTTAACTAGCTTTTCTATTTACTGGTAAAAAAACAAAGTGATTCAACTTACGAGCTTATACGTTTATAGTTTATATCCATGGAAAAAAATAAATACTTAATAATTATGCTAGCTCATTTTCAGCACAATTTGTTCATACAACATAAAATATGCTATAATTCATAACACCTATGTTACAGAGCATAAATATTAAGTTGTACAGCATAATTATTTGTGTTGTTTTAATTTTGCATCATTTACGATATAATATGACATAAATACAGCATAAATTACGCAATTTATTCTTTCCGTGTTGATTTTCATAATTTATGTTTCAGTTTTGCGTAAACTACAGTACATGCATCTTAAACCGGAAGAGAAAAAATGAATCGGTAGCTCGTTAAGTTATATTAGCATTCTTTTACTATCATCAATAAAGTATTCAAAATGCATTTAATATTAAAAGACAAGAGTGATCGTTATAAGAAATTTTAATGTTTACAATTAACTTTAACTCATTAGTAATATAGTTAATTAAAAAGTAGTTAAAATTACAATAAAATCCAGTTACGTAGTAAAAAATACATTTAAAGAGAGAAAAACATGGTGAGATTGAAATGGAAACCAGTTACCGGTAACTCATATCAATCACCGAGCCTGCCGGGTGAAGGAACGTTCGAATAAGTTACAGAGCGCACTGCACTCTATGACGTCACTTAAGTGCAATTGCATTGTTGTTAACATTTCAAGTTTATGTACCTTAGCTATAAATTAAACTCTAATTAAAGTAATCAGACAATAATACTAATAATTTAGTTTTTATTTATTATTAATATTCACAGACTGCGCAATAATTTTATTATATAGCTTATTTTTAGCACTATAAATTGTTCAATATAGCATAATTCTTGCTATCCTGCATAATAAATATGTTTTAAAGTATAAATTATGGTATTGTGCCTTAGTATAAACATTATATTGTACAGCATAATTATTTATGTTTTTCTTATTTAGTATCATTTATGATATAATGACCTAAATATAGCATTAATTATGTAATTTTTTCTTTTCGTGAAGTGTTGATTTTACAAAGATCGTTTTATAAAGCAACTTGATTTTTTTTCTTGTCATTTTAACTTTACGTTATTACAACATAAAACAACCAAACTGTTGTCAAAGTTTTCTCACCCTATACAAGTTATTAATATTTAATATCCTATTGTCTAAAATTTTTCAATCTTGTAAACTTAAACATTTTAATGGAAAATTACACGAGAACAAAACATTATAGTATACTATATGAAAAAAAAAAAGAAAAAAAGAAAAAAAAAAAAAAAAGAAAAAAGAAAAAAAAGATGTGTGTGTGTGCAAGATTGTTTAATAATTATTAAAGTAATTTCATTAGTTCCACTGTCTTACTTTTTTTTTTTTTTTTTTTTTTTTAATTGAATAATTTTTAGGTATTTGTATACTATACGTTATTAAATTTTAAGAGTAAAAGTTATTACTTTTTTAATTTTATTTTCTTTAGGAAATTTTTTTTTTTTTATCAAAATAATAAGCACTTCACATCTCAACCATTGTATAAAAAAAAAGTGTTCAAGGAGTTTGTTTTTAAGATTACATTCCTTTCCTTTTTCTTTCAATTTTTTTTAATAATATTTAATTTTTTCACCAAAAATTCTTATTAAAACACCTTAATTAAGCTTTAAGTGATGCATTATTCTGAAATTTCTTTATACAAAAATGTTTATATTTTCTGCTATAAACACCCGGAATGAAGAAAATTACGTAATTTATGCTGAATTTATGTCATTATAGCATAAATATTGCTTAATTGGAAAATCATAAATTATTATGCTAGATAGTATAGTATTAATGCTATGTAACGTCTGTTATTATGCAATATATCATAATTTCATATCGAAATCATGGACAAAAATAAATACGTAATAATTATGCCAGCTCATTTTCAGCACAATTTGTTCCATACGACACAATTTATGCTATACTTCACAATAATTGTGTTATATAGCATAAAGTTTATGTTGTGTAGCATTATGTATGTTCTAATTTAGCATAATTTATGCTATAATAACATATGCAGTATAAATTATGATATTCTTCTTTCCGTGATGAATACATTTTGCTGGTAATGGGCTAGGATTTTTTTTTTTTTTTTTTTTTTTTTTAATTCTACGTTACAATTTTTGTACATTTTTCGTTGAGCCAAGATCCTCATTTGGATCTTGTCGGCTGGTTCGAATATCAATAAAATAAAATTACTCTTTTTTTTTTATTATTTTAATCAATTTAACTAAAAATAAGATTTACAGCGTCCATTTACACTTTTTTTTTATTACATTTTTTTGTAAATTTTAAATAAATTAAATTAGTACTATTTTTCTGAATTACTTAATTTTTGATTATCTGGAATGTATTTTTGTCCTTGAAAGAAGCTGATATTACGAATTGTTAAAAATTTGCAATAGTAGAAAGAACTTTGATATAAAAATGTCTTTTTCGCGATTCATACTAAAATTTTTTAGTAATTAGATGAGTACATAAAGTAAAAGTCTAATAAAAATAGGGAGAATAAAAATACAAGAAATGTAAGATATATAAGAAATATAAATATTAAAATAAGAACCAGTTTCTCTAAATTAAATGATTAATTTCTCTGCTAAAAATCAATAGAAACTTTTTAATTCAAATATCTTGTGTTTAATTGGTATTTAAGAAAAAAACAATTAAACTTAATTTACATAGCAATTATATCTATTTATTAAATATCTATACAAGGAGGTATTTTCTCCATCAATTAAACAGATAATCACTTTAAAAAAATATTAAAAATTAATATTTTACGGTCATTGAATTGTTAAGTTAATATAAAAAGACAAAAAATGAATCTTGATTGGAATGATTAAGATAATAAATTAATTATTAAAAATACTTTACATATTTTCTTTTAAGAAAGGAAATCACAGTGTAAAAAAAAAAAAAAAAAAGGTGTAATTAAATCATTAATTTTTATATGTTTTGTTTCACTATGAAATATAGAGGGTGCCAATGTAGGTATATCAGAAATTTAAACAAATGACTTCTCTAATCTTTGCATATTAGCACAGACAATAATAATTAAGTAAGTAAGTAATAATTTTGCGAGCCTTATTTCAGTAACATTGATTTATTACAATTTCTACTAAATCAAATAATAATTAGGCTGTATAGCATAACAATTTTTTTATTCAGTATAATTATTTTCTATTCTAAAACAGCAATATTTATGCTAAATGATGTTTTATCAAAAAAAAAATTCTATCAGCACTAATTTACTGTGCAAACTGTAGATTTTGTTATTTATTTAATTTAAAATATCATGCGGACTTTATTTCAAATAAATCACCTATCATGAATTTTTTTACCTTTTATTGTATAATAGTTTCGGGACGGTTAAAGGTGTTGCAATTTTAATCACGGGTAGGTGTGACCCTTAGCTACACAATGACACCAAATTTAGACCCAAAACACTTCTAGTTTTTAAGATATAAGGTCGGTACCCTACTCCCTTAAATAGTGATTAACAACACTATATGTAGTTTCTCTTTCATTGCTATTGCTCAGTTTATAAAATACAAAATTCATTCAGAATAATAATCCAAATAGATATACTATAATTAAAAATAATCAATTTTAAATAATAAAAAAAATTAAAATATTATGTTCAAAAATATATAATGTTTTATTATAATATTACTAAAAAATAAAATTTATATTATAAAATCAAAATAAATATAATAATAATTAATATAAAATGATTTATTTTTACAAGGCTATTTATTATTACAATTTACCTATAAGTGTAGGCTATATTTTGATACACACATAAGTAAGAAAAAATATACAAATAAAATGACATAAAGTTTATATTTCTATAATTTAACATTACAATTTTACCATTAAATTACCTTGATTTAAGCCCACTCAATTTATTAAAATACAATAAGGTTTAAATTTCAATATAAATTTATAGAAAAATAAGATTTAATAATAAAAAAGATGTTCTCCCTCGCACGCCTACACAAAACTTCAAGGATAAGTTTTACTTTCCTCTACGGCTATGAAACAAAAATATATTGCTAAAAAAATATATAACGAATGTTTTATTTTAAAACAGGTCAAAAGAAAATTCGTGATGTAATAGATATTTCCTGATTTTAGAAAAAAATAATTTTATACATTTGAAGGTTTTTATTATAAAAATTTGTAATTATAATTTTTATATTGTTAAGATACTAAAATATAGTATTTTATTTTTGAGTTTATAAATATTTTTTATTTTACTTTTTTTAAATGTATTTTCTTTTATAATAATATTTAAAACAATTTTAATATTATTTTTATATTAATTAAAAATATATTTATTTGAATAGGTAAAATATAATATCATTTTAGTTAAAAGTGGGTTACATCGCAAATAACAGACGAATAAGCATACTGCTTCTGTGTATAACGTATTATGAAATTAATAATCATGAGTAAATTATGGCTAAACTGATATTGCGATTCTGTGCTGGATTGCTGTCTTAATTAAGGGGGTAGGTGATATCTCGCAAACTAGACGGTCGCGAATTAAAATATAAACACAAAGTAAAGAAGAAATGTTACTTAAAAGTTAAGCTACGTCAAACCTGAAAACACGATCAAATATTTAAATTATTCCACTTTACAGATAACATGTTAATAAGGATATTCAAAATTTAAACAGCAAATTTAAGCCAAATAATAAACTTTTTGAAATTAAAAATATTATTAAAATTTTTTTCAGAATAAAATTTTATATTTTCAATTTACTCAATTTTATTAGAAAATTATAGTGTTGGAAATAATTAATATACATAATATTTATTGTGATAATATAATTTTTCTTTTAGAAATTTCCGGGCCAAGTCGTTAACCCTCTTTTTTAAAAGATAATGCAAGTGTATGCTAGTTGCTTAGCTTAAACATATATCCACATAAAAATATTAATAAATAAGTAAAGAAATAAAAAATCAAAATCAAAAAATTTCATATTATAATATTATAAAGTCATTACAAAATCAAGAACTGACATAGTTTAGACAATACATTACACATTAAATTATATATTAGTAGGTGAACATATATATATATAAACCATGTCTAAAATTACTTTATATTGTATTATAAACTGTGAATATATTGAATGTAGTTAATCATTATATTATTATAAATTCTTATAGATAATAAAGTTCAAAATTATATGTTATAAACATATGATATTAATCTTTATGTTAATAGTTACTTTCTCTCGATATGTTCACACGATAATCTCATGTATCTTCTCGTCAACTTAATGTATGAGAATATGAAAATATTATTTCTCGTGACATTGGTATACGTATGTATGTGTGTATATGTTAACGTTATTGGGTCTAATCCAAAATATCTTTTTTTTTAAACGTCACTTTTTATTATGCATCCTTGTAGTACACGGTGAAAAAAAAAATATATTAAAAATTTTTCTTCAAGAACTCGGACAAAAACGAAGACTTATTGCAACTCTTATACGTATAGAGTCTATGCATTCATGTTAAAGTCATGTTGGATCACTCAATAACATGGGTGGAATAGGACAAAAAATCATTTTGCCAGTTTAAAAACACTATGCAATATTTTTGAGAGCATTGATGTTGTAAATATGTTGAATTAGTATCTCAAGTATGTAAGAAAAATAATAAAAACAAAAAATTAACCGATTTCCCAAAGAAAGTTGGCTTAAATGAAGTTTGTCATATGCTGAGCAATGTTATGCACTACACCAGTATGGCCTCCAAGCGCAATAAATATGACGTCAAGTGGATACACCGTATAGATAACATAATAATTTATAATAATAAGTTTCTTTAAGGTGGTAAGTCAGCTATACTGTGGGTTTTGATTAAAAATTGCAAAGACCCCTTTCATAACTTGAGCTTTGATGCCATATTTGTGGTGCGTAATGCATTAGCCAGCATACACGGAAAAAATAAATAACGTAATTTATGCTTCATTTATGTCATTATAGCATAAATTATGCTAATGTAGAACAACATAAATCATTATTCTGTACAATATAATATTTATGGTATATTTCATAATTAATATGCAATATAGCATAAATTATGCTGTATTGAACAAGTTGTGCTGAGAATGAGCTAGCATAATTATTACGTATTTATTTTTGTCCGAGGGGAAACATATTTTTTCCCTCGTATTTCGCATAAATAAAAGTTAATTTCGACATTTTTGTGATATTCTTCTAACTTATTAGGAGCTAGAAATAAGGATAAGATTGAGGTTTGAAGCTTAGTTTGCTTTAAAAAAAAAAGGGTTTTTTTCTATGATAGCCTCTGTGTATTCCTGAACAACAGAATTGCAGCTTTTAAATATAAGTGGAAGCGATCTTGCGCAGTGATACATTATAGGATAAGGTATCTTCAAAAATGTTAAAAATTTGAGGGATCAGCTAGATTTTGAATTATAATTTTTCAAGTTCTAGTCCCATAAAAGCACATGTAAAATTCAAGAATTATTTTCTCTCATATCTGATGGTCACTGGTTCTAAATATTTTATCATAGGTAGCTGTAACTGTTAATATTCAAATAGCGCCATGAAGTATAGAACTTTTCTTTTTAGATTTTGAAGTATTTGTATTGCTTGAAATATACCCCTTGCACAACCTTGCGCTTTGTGGCCATGTTTGTCGTGCCTAATGCATTGTCCAGCGTAGGGGAAACATCATTTTTCTTAATTTTTCTCATAAAAAGAGTTTATTTCAACTGAACAAATTTTTCTCATATTCTTCGAGCTTATTAGGAGCTAGAAATAAGGCTTTGATTGAGGTTTGAAGCTTTTTTTGCTAATAAAAAAAAAATAAAAAAGACGTTTTTCCTATGATGGCCTATGTATTCCTTACCAACAAAATGACAGCTCTTAAATATGAGTGCAACCAGTCTATAGCGTAGAATGAATTTTTATGAAATAAAGTTACTATTTAGACTATTTTTGCACCAAGTTAATGGTAACCCTCTGCGTTAAATACATAATTTTAATATTTATAGTAATTTTTTTGGTATGTATAATATGTACAGTACTTTTGTATCAGAGAGAGAGAGAGAGAGAGAAAATTATAGAGCGGTGACCACCGCTAGCAAGGTGAACTGCCAGCTGATAGTTACACTGATAAAAAAAATTATTATACTTCAACTTTCCCACAGTTATAAATAAAATAATAAAAAACTAATTTACTCTATCAATATTACATTTCCTTTTGAGTTATTGAATATTATTTACAAGGTATATTGAAAATAAATTCTCTCTTTTTTTAATATTCCTTTCTTCTTATATTTTTTAACATAGCAATACGGTTCAAAGAGTTTTTTCATAATTTATTATAAGAAATAATAAATAGTTATTGGCCCAAGCATTTTATAGCAACATAAAATTGTTACAACAAGCGTTGGTCTCTAGTCATTATTTACAATTAACATAATAATAATTGTATGATTTATTTTTGTAATATATAGGGTGGTTTCATTCATGTTAAAGTCGACGTCATAAGTGAGTACTAAATAACATTGGCCGGTATAGGAAAATGGCAAATTTTGCCAGTTTAAAAATACTTCGCGATTTTTTTTTGATAGCATTGATGCTGTTAACAGGTTGAATTAGTACCTCAAGTATGCAAGAAAAATAATAATGACCAAAAAATAGCTAATTTTCCAAAGAAAATAGCCAAAAACTACGTTTGTCCTATGCTGAGCAATGTTAATCATTGCTCAAGATGAGCATCGAAAAGCACTTAGAATGACGTCATGCGCACACACCCTATTGTCACAAAGATATTGCAGGCTTATTCAATATGTCATTGTTATTATTAAGACACGGTAATGTTGTTTGAAAACCCTGTTTTCTGCAACTAATGATGATCAACTTGGTTATTTAAATGTGATGCGCATTTTTTAGTGCAAGAAAACAGGGTTTACGAACAACTCTACATGAATGTTGATTACACTATCTTTGCAGTACACTACTTCGACTCAAGTTATTATTTCTATAAGATTCACCTTCGTATTTACAGCGAGTACGATTGCTTTAGCTGTTCAAGAACTGTTATACTGTACAGCATAATTATTGTATAATAAATAAATGTTGATCAAATAACTCTAAAAACAGTATATATTTTTTTTTTCATGTAAAAATGAGGGAAGAGGGGATAAAAAAAATTCAAGATATTAATTTTAGTTCCTTTAAAAAACAAGTTTCATCATAAAAATTACTGACAAAAATTCATAATAAATTATCTCATATTTCCTATGAAAATAGAAACTGTATATATTATTTTAATTTAAGAAAAAAAAATTTAATAAAATTTATGCATTATTCTTTTTCCGTCACATTTTATAAATATTTTTTACTGTATCTAAATTAGATACACATTATTAAAGAAAAATTTCCCTTTGAAGTAATTTTTATTCATTTTTTTTCATCACTTTTATATTAACTTTTATATTATTTATATATTTTTTTTCTTAAACAAATAAAAACTTTTTTGCAATCTAATTTAAAAAAATAAATAAAAAAAATAAAAAAGTTACACTTTTCATTTTTTAAAAATATTTGTTCCTGCTCTTTATATTATATTATAAAAACATTTTGCTGCTAGTTATAATGGTGCCTTATGAAATGTTATAGAATTTAAAGGAATAGACCAGAGAAAAACATAAGCATTTATATCACAAAACACTTGATGGGACTTACATAAATAACTTTAGTTTGTCTCAAAACCCAACTGTAGTTACGAAGCAGTAATCAGAAATTTCGATTTATGCAACCTGCACAACATATTCATGCTAATTTTTGCATGTTTCTGACGTCATAAACATGAATAAACACTTAAACTGCATACTTTACAGTTATTTCACGCTCTCTCGTGGGGCTACATTAACATTCTGATAAAAGTTGTCAACAGTTTTGAAGATCCCATTTCGTGTTTATTCATTAAAAAGCACATGTTGTTTTATGTGGTCTATGGCTTTAAGCTATCAAATTTAATACATATTGGAAATATCAGCTTGTTGTGAAAAAGCTATTAATATCATAATGCACAAAATTATATTGCAACTATAATAATAAAAATGTTCAACTATACATCGGTGTATCACCACTATATATGTTATAAACAAAATAATATACGCGAGCTAAAAAGAAGATAGTAGTTTGGTTTGCCTTAAGGAATAAGAAATACTTGTTTCTATTTGAAAACAATTCTTTAAAAAATGAACGAGTGTATAATAATAATATAAGAAATCACCTTCAAGCCATTTGGATCATATTTATTTTTAAAACCAAATTTTTATAACAGAGAGGCGTAGTCAAGGTTGTGTGAAATTTTTTTTTTTTTTTTTACAAAGATTGCCGAGTGAAATTGATTCTATTTTATTTCTATAATTCAAGATACGTAATGAAAGTTGAATAGTTCATTAATTATAGTATATTTTATTCTTTATATTTCAATGAAAGTTTTTGGTTTATTTAAATTTGCAAACTTTACAAAAAAAAGTATATGAATTGGTGGTTAAGGCACAATACTGTATGTAGTTATGGGAACGAAGGAAAAAAAATAGCAAGTACCCAGTACCGAGGATGGAAAACTATAGGATGCATGCACGTAACGTCATATGGTCATATTGAATGCGCTTTGACGCCATACTGTAGCAATGAATAACATTGCTCAGCATAGAACAAACATATAGTTTTTTTTTTTTTTTTCATCTCTAGATTTTTTTTTTTCTCGCGTACGTGAAAACCTGATTCAACCTGTTAACACCATCAATACTCTCAAAAATATTACTAAGTATTTTAAAACTGACAAAAAATATAATTTTCCCATATTATTTAATGCTCACATATGGCGTCGAATTTTATATTGAATGAATGCAAACACCCTATTCATCATTCAATTTTTACATAATATTTTAAGTATTTTTTTTTTTTTTAATTTTTTTAAAAGAAATTTCATTACCAGTAACCTCCATTTATTAATATTAAATCTAAAGATCCAATTCTTACAATTTTTAAAGTTAACAAAAATACAGTTACAAAATATAATAATAACAATAACCTTAAAAATCTTAATAAAATAGCTATAAAAAAAAAAAAAGAAGAGTCACGATAAAAAAACACTCACCAACAATTAGGTTGAATAAAAATGTAGTGACAAAAATTACGAGGCCATCCTTTCGTGGTCACCAAAATCTGTGAACAAAACAAAAAAAAACATCAGAAAAAAAAATATAAACGATTATTACTTTGAAAGAAAAAATGAAGGTTATGTAGTTTAAAATATGCAAATACATGCAAGAAAAATGATATCATCGTTTTTACTGTACTGTTGTACACGTATGTACTGTATTCAAGAAATATACTGCAATTATATATTACTCATGTAATGCAAGTCATATGACGTATTTAAAGTAAAGTTCACTACACTTTATGTGCGCATGACGCCATACTGAACTTGTCTATACTGACTCCATTCTGGAGCAATGAATAACATTGCACACAAATATAAGTATAGAGTGTATGCATTCATGTTAAAGTCAACTCACTCAATAACTCAAGTGTTGGATCACTCAATAACATGGGCGGCATAGGAAAATAGCTCATTTTGCATGTTTAAAAATACTATGAAATATTTTTGAGAGCATTAATGTTGTTAATATCTTAAATTAGTATCTCAAGTATGTGAGAAAAATAATAATAACAAAAAAAAAAATTAACTGATTTCCCAAAGAAAATGACCAAAAACTACGTTTGTCTTGTGCTGAGCAATGTTATTCACTACTCCAGTATGGCCTCCAAGCGCATTAAATATGACGTCATGCACATACACCCTACAGAACAAATGTTACTTTTGGGCTATTTTCTTTGCAAAATTAGTAAGTTTTTATTATTATTATTATTATTTTATTATTATATTTCTTGCATACTTAAAAACCTAATTCAATCTGTTAATAACATCAATGCTCTCAAAAGTATTTTTAAACTGGCAAAATGTCTCATTTCCCCCAGTTATTTAGTGCTCACATATGGGCATTGACTTTTATGTAACTTCAGCCACTTATTATTGCAGTACTTTAGCATTGAGCAACTACTTTTCTTGATCGTTTTATTTTAAAACACCATAAAAATACTAAAATAAATCGAATATAAATTTGAATTTGACGTCCAATTATGATTTATTTTGATTTGAAGCACAAATATTTGTTAATCAAAAGTCACATAATTATAATATTCAATAAACATTAAATATCTCATGCACCTAGGCTGATAATAAGCGTTGGTCTTGTCATATAGAATACTTTCAATTCATACATATGGTAATCCAAATTAATTAGAAGAGGTATCGTTAAACATAGTATATTATACACAGTAACATAAGCAATGAAAGTACAACCAATACAAAATCATTTTTAAACAGAATCAACGACAACAACAAATTAAAACAATAATTATATAGTTTACTTACAACAAAAATAATAACATAAATAAAAATAAACGAGTTGGATGCATCATCAAATTTTAAATTGAGAATAAAAAGCATAAGTTTATTATTTTAAAAATTTGTACATTTTTAAGAAGGAACCAAAGCAATTAATTATTCACTTTTCTCAATGAAGGTTATCGGTTTAAATAATTGTTAAAAATTTTCTATGGCTTAAAACACGTAAAAGTATGTCTAGTATTTCTCATTTAAATTTCTCCAAAATCGGTGGAGTAGTTTTCTCAAAAATCGCAAAAAAACGTGTTTTTCTCCATAAGCGTAATGTTCAATTAGGGGACCTTTAACTTTCCCCGCAGCACCCTACGCGCTACACCGATAACGTCCATAATGATCGCAACTTACTTCTCGATTGGAATACTACTACTATTTTATATCGTGTTTAGAAATCTTAACGCACATCACATACTTTTTCGTATTTCCTATACACCAAAGCTTTTGAGAAACATTACAAAATATGCTACTAGGAATAAAACATTAAAAATATTAATAACATTTAACTTTAATATTAATTAAAAAATAAAATAAAAAAGAAACACATTATATAATTATAAACTTTAAAACAACAATAAAAAAATAAAGAAATTAATATATTTTTTTTTGTAAAATTATTAAATATAAAATACATAATTATAATAATTATTATGATGATATATAAGAGAAGCTGACACATCATATTTTCTAATATACTTCTATCTAATAATAAACAATAAGATAATTACATGATGTAATTAATTGTGCAATAATTGCTGTCACACCTCTCTCTCTCTCTCTCTCTCTCACACACACACACACTCACCACGCAGGATGTGATAACATATGACTAAATGATGAGCTAATTGATAAGAAAGGTGATAAATAATTTATAATAAATTATCCTGTTGCATGTTTATAATTTTATTTATTTGTATAGAAATTTTAATTATAGGTTTTTAAATTATTTAAGATTATTAAAATTATGTAATACACTTTTTTTTTATATATTATATATTTTTTAGTCATTATAAAAAAATAATCATGTAAAAAAATATAGATTATAATTTTTTTTGATTATTAATTAAATAATTGATTATTTTTTATTTCTACATTAAACAAATTATTTATAAATTGTGCATTTTTACTCTATTAAGTAGTGCAAATGTACCGTTTCTTATATAAGCTTATCTACTGGAGTTTCATACTCTTAGAATCATTTTATAACATTGGTTCATAGACATTATAATTAATAAAAATATATAAAATCAATTAATTTTACAAATCTGCGCCTTTAATGAATTTCTAATTACTCCGTTAAAATTGTCAAAGTATAATGTATAGTCAGGCTATAAGGGTGTATGCACATGACGTCATATTTAATGCGCTTGGACACCATACTGGAGTAATGCTCAACATAGGACAAATTTCATTTTTGCTGTTTTGTTAAATCAGTTAATATTTTGTTATTATTATTACTTGAGATACTAAATCAACCTATTAAAAGCATCAAAACTCTTAAAAATATTGCTTATTATTTTTAGAGCGGCAAAATGAGTCATTTTTCTATGCTACCCATGTTATTAAGTTATCCAACATGGCGTTGACTTTAACATGTATGCATAGACCCTATACAAGAATAAAATATTACCATGTTATGGATAATATATTATAGTTTCAATATATAAAAGTAACATTTTAATTATTAATTAATTAAATTTATATATGTAAATAATATAGTTACGATTATTTCCAAAAGTAATCATAAATAAAACTTTTTATTTTTTCTGTACAGTTTCGATCAAATGAATAGTTACCATTTAAACTCGATGTTTTTTACCGCGTTAAATTTTGTTCAATTTTGCAACCTTGTTTATGATTATTCATTGAACTCTATATTCTCAATCACATCTATATTCAAATTCATTGAGTCTATATATTGTAATAGTTGACAAATACACCACAAGAAGTCACCTGTGATGCACTCAGGTAGACAATCCGGCGGATAAATATTTTGCTTGCTTGCTTGCTCATTCTCTCTCTCTCTCTCTCTCTCTCTCTCTCTCTCTCTCTTCTAAGAAATGCATTTAATGTTTTTTTTTATGTTTCAAAATAACTGTTGACTTACCGATTTGCCTGATTAAGAGATTAAAATTAAGATTTTTTTTATCATTTATATCAATATGATTTGAAACAAATACTTGAAAGCATTTCTCACAAGAGAGAGAGAGAGAGAGAGAGAGAGAATGAGCAAGCAAGCAAAATATTTACCCGCCAGATTGTCTACCTGAGTGCATCACAGGTGACTTCTTGTGGTGTCTTTGTCAACTTTTACAATATATAGACTCAATGAATTTGAATATAGATGTGATTGAGAATATAGAGTTCAATGAATAATCACACAGTATATTATACAGTAGTCCATCTCCTATAGCGGGAATGTCAGATCGAATGCGCGCCATAATTCCGACTGGGTGAAGTTGTCAGAACTACACGTAACATTACTTCAAATTACGGCTTCTAGTTCTGCCACCTTCACCCAGTCGGAATTATGGCGCGCATTCGATCTGACATTCCCGCTATATGAGATGGACTACTGTACCATCTACTGTGGAATAATCATAAACAAGGTTGCAAAATTGAACGAAATTTAACGCGGTAAAAAACATCGAGTTTAAATGGTAACTATTCATTTGATCGAAACTGTACAGTGCAACTTGCAATACTAAACTGTTTGATAAAGTGGACTTTTTATAATGTTACTCTATAAGGAAGGGATATGAGGGGGTTAGTGATATAGAGACCGGTTATTTGTGACTTGTTCTGTGCACTTGATCGGGCGTTGCCCATACAATATACTTGAACCATACAATTGAAGAACTCGTAAGGGCTTGTACGGAGTAAATTGTGTAATAAATCTGATTAAATCAATAATTAATAATAGTTTTAAATATAGAGACTTGCATTTAATGAAACTTTCTTTGCATATATTGAAAAAAAATACTCTCAAGTTTAGTTGAATACACACAGCAAGATATTTTGTTATTTTCATCACTCTAAAAAAGAGTGCATATTATATTACTTTAGTTACGAATCCTAACTTATATTTGAGAAAAATAATTTTGAATTATGAGCAGATAAAATAAATATGCATTTTGCAAATTATTAACAATAGCTTATTTAAGATTTTTTAAGCTATTTTAATTTTTTTTTTTTTTTTTTTTGTGCTGTTTTAAGTAAAAATAGATATTGTTAATAATTTGATAAAAAACATTATTTTAGCTATAAAAACTTAAAATTTTATAATCTTAAATAAGCTAGGATTCGTAACTAAACTAATGCATGTTATTTTAGAGTGATTCAATATTTGATTGCATACAATCTTACATTAAAAAACAATGTAATTTACATGCACATAAAATTGATTTCACAATGCTTAATATGATCATTAATGTGTACAGAATAAAGTAGCTTAATTTAGGTTACATTTTGCTACGATTTATTTTAATCAAGATTTAAAAATGTTTCAATGTAATGACTAATGTTATTTTAGGTTATTTATTATTATTTGTTAGGTGCATTCACATATAGATTTTTTTTTTTTTTTTTTTTTTTTTTTTTTTTTTTTTTTTTACCTTAGCAAAATAATTATTCCTACTTGAAACAATGCTAACATTTTGCTGCACAAAGTTACAGCATATCAATGAATGTACCACACGGAAAAAATTAATTGAAGAAATTATTCAGTTACGTACAAAACAATAACTTGGTTGAAAAGAGTTTAAACAGTAACTTGTTAGTATAAACGTAATTTCTTCAGTGGTAAATAGTTAGCTCTTTAGATCTTAAATAACTGTAACAAATTTTTTGTAAAAAAAAGTATAAATAGTAACTCTTTAGTTACTTTTTTCTGTGCATTCCGTGCATTACGTTTAAAAAAATATACATTTTTTTTTTCTTTTTTTGAGTTTTTTATAAAATTGCAGTATTTCTTCATGTAAACAATTATATTTAAAATTATTCCAAATTTGATTAACTAATGTATGATCTACCAAAATTATTTTCATCCCTATTCCGCTAACATACAGTATATATTATAATATAACCATATACCATTAACTTCCAACCTTTTAATCCAGTAAAAAAGGCCATATAATCAAACAATATTAAAAACAATTGAGTATCTATAGTATAACGTTAATAGGTTAAAGTATAAAAATAAACTGAGTGAAATCATATTTCTTACTGCTTGTATAGTGTACGTCAAAGTATCAAATTACTCCATTACAAAAGCCAGTAACGATTAAATCAAAATTTGGTAGCATTTTTAATTTATAGAGAACTATAAAAAGTGGCAACAAAATAAAATGTACCAATAGAAGCATTAAAAAGAGTTTTATGAGTTGAGTTGGTTTGTACAGATCTTATGTTAAAAATATTACACATTTACAATACAAATAAAAGACTAGTGTTTTGCTCTTACATATCATTTTAAAATAAAAATTTATGTCATATTGACTGTACAATTTTGTATTTATTCTAGAAAGGTAAAAGCTACTTATTAAAAAAAAAAAAAAAAAAAAAAAAAAAGGTGGAGTGGCAAGAATTGAGTTTACGTCGGGGGCGAGTTAAAAGTACTTGGAAAGATAGTGAGTGGCCTTGTGTCACCGCCCGCTGGAATTGTCTCAAGCTTTTATTATATTACATGGTACTGTGTGGACTTCAATATTCCATTTTCATTGTCTGCTTGATACAAATAAAAAAATTACAAGCAACAGTCAAAATTACCTTTGCTGCAATACTTGTCCAACCAATTTTTAATTTTAATTATATTTTATCTCTGCGTGTATTTTCCCCATAAGAACAACATTGAAAATTTATCGTAATTATTGAAATGATTAAAAAAAACTCAACCTTGGGCGATGTAACAAGGTTTTGTCATGCACGAGATCTATAAAGAAGCTCTCAGTCAATCATATGGCTGTAAAGTCATTCGATAGCCAATCACATTTAAACTTAAAAATTTTCGTGGTTGTCCAAATGGAAATCAAATGATTGCATACTTAAAACAACAAAAAAGTCCTTGTTATGTTGTATAGTACAAAATATAATTTGCTTTTTTTTTTTTTTTTTTTTTTCTTTCTTTTTTTAATGCGTACTTTAATTTCAAATTAAAGTTGATCACGGAATACAGAATTCTGAATTTTCTCTTTGATTTTTTTTCCTTCCTGTAAATTTAATATTTTTAAAATACGAAAAAAAAATTAAAGAAATATAGAAATATGAGGGGAGGGTATGTAAAATGACGATCATGAGAGCTAGACACATGTAAAACTTTGCATAAAATATAAACAAAGCAATTTCAAACCATAAACTTGGGAACAGTGGACAGTAAAAAAAACAAACAAAAAAAAAAAATTAAAAAACAAACAAACTGATTTCTCTCTGATTTCCAAGCTGCTTAATCAATTGACTCAAAAGTCCTCCTTTTTTTTTTTCTTTCTTATAAAGCCCTTGTCAACATATTTTTTATCATTTAGAATACTAGATTGATAATTACCATACCATATTATCCATGAATTAGACATCAATACGTTGATTTTATGTATTTATTTTCACTTTAACTGTTATATCACGTATCTGACGTCACAATGTACAGCTGTGGCCGTGATAGGGGTAAAGAACTTAAGGGAGGGGCTTAAATTTATCACGTGACCAGAGCCATGACTGTGATTGGCGGCGGTACATTGTGACGTCAGATACGTGATATAACAGTCAATATGAAAATAAATACAAAATCAACGTGTTGGTGTCTAATTCATGGATAATAAGGTATGGTAATTATCAGTCTAGTATTCTAAATGATAAAAAAGTAAGTTGACAAGGGCTTTAAGTTTAATAAAATTTAATAAACTAAACTAGAAGTCCTCTAATTTTGCTTCTGTATAATAACTTATCATCATGGAGTGAGTTAAAAAAAAAAATGACGTTAAATCGTGCAAATAAAGTAAAGCTTGATTACATCTTAACAATACAATACATGATATTTTGAAAGCGATATTTACATTGTATGCAAAGTCAAGGTCTTGGAGAACTTGAATAAACACAAAATAATCATTTGTATTCTGTATTATACACTCTATTTATTAGAGTTTTCTGATACTTTGTATATACAACCAATTTCATGGATATTAAACGTTTATAATTCAAAGCAAGGTCATTTTATCCCCCTTTTTTTATATTTATTTTTAAAGATGAGATTGGTAAGCGTGTACCGTTTACTTTTTTAAAGTGAGCTAATCACATAATTCATGTAGAGCTAGGTTTTGTATAAATATATTTTGAAATAAACAAGAACTTGTAATTTTTCTAACTGCCATGTTGAAATTTTGTCATTCATATATATATATATTATTATTTACTTTATGAATAAGTTTTCTCAAGAATTCCTTAAAACGGATGGTCCAGCAATGTTAAAAGTTTAATAGATAAAAAATTAAATTTTTTTAAAGTTGAATGTGCCTTTTTAAGAGACACCAAAAAGTTAAAAATAAAAATAAAGCTTTTCGTAATAAAATGCTATTCTTTTTTTCTTTTTTTTTTTAATAATAATAAGTTAACTATAGTTATGCAAATAAAATCTCACCCCCCCCCCCTTTTTCAAGAAAACAAAGGGGTTTACGAGCAACACAAATTTTTCAATTTCAAATTTGAATATTTAAAAATAATAATAATAATAAAAAAATTGAATGAAAAAACTTAATTTTACTATACATTTTCTAAATTAAATACTGCTGCAAATTTACACCAAAACACAAGAGACTTCAAAAATGCAACCATATACATAAATATAAAACAAACAACATTCAATTATCACATTGGAGTTTGTGTTCAAATTTTGTCATTAATGCATCATCTGAGAAATCTTTTGAATGCTGTATTATATTTGTCTGTTTTCTCATTATTTGCAAAGGCAAAATATTATAAGTATTTTGACTTTTTGTAAAATATTTATTTAAAATTAAGTTGAATTATTGGAATAATATTTCTCAATGCCCACTATAATAAAAAGAGATAGATACTAAACTATAAAAAAAATACTTTGAGTAACTCATGCAGATGTTTTTTATAGCTTAAATGTTGAAATATAATGATACACAAATCAAACTAAATTACTGATCTGCTGCACGAATATTGTTCTTCTTTTTTCCAAAACCTTTAACAATGATATAATTGTAATCATTTTTAGACAATAAAATTATTTTAAAATTACATTACTCTAATTGAAAAGGAAGTAAAACAAAAGAGAGAAAAAATATATACTGCTGTGATTTCTTACGTATATTTCTCAATATAATAATTAAGGTACAAAATAACGTTGTTGCAATTATAACATTAAAAACTGACAAATCTTAATAATTTAACCACAATACTTCAGCCTGAGGATAAGATTTAGAACTGCATTAAAATGTATTTTAATTGGTCAAGATGTTAAATAATTTGGTTCAAGATAATTTAATACGATATGAGCTGTATATTTTTTTATATAATAAAAAATTAAAATTAAAAACAGTAATCATCAGTAGTGCATATTATAAAGTTTTCTATCTATTACGGCTAAATCACAGTTTAGCTGAACATGGCTATTTTCTCTGACAAATTACTAATTTGTTTTTTATTGTTATTTTTCTCGCACACTTGAAACCCTAATTCAACATGTTAGCAGCATCAATGCTCTCAAAAATATATATGACACTTGCGAAATGTGTGTGTAATTTTCCCATACTGACTCATGTTATTTAGTACTCACATATGCCATCGACTTTTATTATAAATGCAACCACCCTATAGAGTCTATGCATTTATGTTAAATTCGACGCCATGTTGGATCAATCAATAACATGGGTGGCATAGAGAAATAACTCATTTTGCCAGTTTAAAACCACTATTTTATGCAATATTTTTGAGAGCATTGATGTTGTAAATATGTTGAATTAGTATCTCAAGTATGTAAGAAAAATAAAAATAACAAAAAAATTAACCGATTTCGCAGAGATAATTGGCTTAAATGAAGTTTGTTCTATGCTGAGCAATGTTATTCACTACTCCAGTATGGCCTCAAAGTGCATTAAATATGACGTCATCCGCATACACCCTATACACATAAATAATGGACTTTCAATACAAATAAATAAAATCGCCAAACTTAAGAAAAAATACTGACAATAAAAGTTTAAAATTGATGAGTTAAAAAGAAGTTGTGAACGAGAGTAAGTTTTTCACATCATGATCATATCCTTTTCCGGTTTAATGCACCACGCATGGTGCAATACTTAAAATTTAATGATCAAAATATATAAGTTAACTCTTTAGCTGCTTTTGGAGTACTTGCTTAAAGCTGGAAAATCAGATACTGCAGGATTTGACTAAAAATTTGTAAAGAAAATCTGAAACTTTGCAGTGATCAAATTTTCTTCGAAAATTTAAAATAATATATATTATTTAATGTTAAAAAATTTGCTAGATTTTAAAAAATGATTTTTTTTTTTTAAAGTTTCAGTCTTATAAAAATCCACATATAAATTTCAATAATTACTTTCTCTTCTATCTGATGGTCAAGGGTTCTGAAAATTATGTCATAGAGGTAGCTGCTACTGTTAACTTTCAAATGAAATAAAGTTTGCATTTTTATTATTATTCTAAATTTTGAAATAAAACGCATATAATAAATATAGTTAACAATCTTTTTTAGTACTTTATTAACGAATAATATTTAAGTGTTTATTAATTTAAATAGTTGAAAATATAGTTTATTAAATATAAATAATATAATATATATATATTTTTTTTTGCTATTTATTTGTTTTTAATTTTAATAATTTTTAAAACTATTATAAGTTATTTTTATAATAAAAAAAAAAAAAAATTATAAATTAAATGTATTCCCATGTTGGAGTGTAGATTTTTTTGCAATATATATCAGTACAGAATTTATATTGCTTTAATAATCATAACCCGTAATTTAAAATAAACATTGTCCTTTACTTTATACTAGAATTATAACTCAAAATATATTACATTATTCAAATAAAATTTCATCATTGCTAAAATAGATGAAAATTGACCATAAAATGTTGGACTGTGGTATATTAACTCAGACACTGAAATTTAAAATTTAGATTGTTCAATAAAAACTTAATGGAGACTTTAATGCTCTAATAAATGTCCGCTTGCAATGAAAGAATTATTTAAAATATTTTATTATGCATTTATTTTGGAGGATCGTTTTTACAAACAAATTTCCAAGCTTAAAAACATTTCATTGAAAGTGGTCTATTAATTTTATTTTCATTAAAGCCAACAATAGAACACTTGCAATGAACGAAATATTTAAAATAAATCTAAACATTTTTAATGCATTTCTTAAAGAAAATTTAATGTTATTAGTATATAGTATTAGTACGATACAACAATTACAAAAAATCCAATGTATGCATTTTGTAACATGGTATTTTTTTCTTTAATATTCTTTTTTTTTTTACTAATAAATATACGATTCAATGTACGTATGTATGTAATTAAAAGAGAGAGAGAGAGAGAGAGAGAGAGAGAGAGAGAGAAGAAGAAGACAGATATATTATACCTAATATCTGTGTATCTCCTCTCTCTCTCTCTCTCTTTTGTAGTTTTAAAAGTTGGGAGTTGACGACATGAGCCGCTAAGAACCGTCTGTCAATAATATTGTAATTTTATCCAAATTCAATAAATGCATACGAATTATCCATTTTTAAATTATTATTAAATTGATTTTTTTTCTGCTCCATCATATATTTTTTTTTATTATATATAATAATCATATGACATAATATAACGTGCAACAATAAAAATATCAATGGAAATAATCACGTAAATATAATAATAACAATATATGACTAATTATGCCAAGTAGTGAATATTCATTGAAAATATTGCATGGTGACTCCTGAGAGAACAACGTGTACAGCGATAAGTCCGTGCTTGAACAATTAAAGAAAGGTGTGTGTGTTCGTATATAAAGTCAAGTTAATTCCTATAGCAGACTGTGTGATGAGGGCTTATTGTTTAATTATCAGCTACGTGCTTAAGTACTTTATTGATTAAAACAATAGATCAAACAAATGAGTTTAAGGTGAAGTGTCGTTTTTTAAAAAGCAACAAGGAAAAAATTTTTAAAATTTTAACAAAAGTATTGAAGGAGGAAAAAAATATTGCAAAATGTCTAAAATTAACTACTTTTTTTTTCTTCTTTCTTTTTTTCATGTCAGGTAACCTAAGTATCGATCTGCGTGCTTCAAACGTTTTAAAAACCTTGTGTTAAAATTTTACCATAGAATATCGGATTTATCTATGCCAAATTAAGTATCAAAGTAAAGGGAGCTAGAGTATAAATAGCTATTCGCTTAATGATTAATTTATTTCTTAAAATTATATTTATAAATTTATTTAAATAAAAATATAATATAATATTTAAAAAAATTAAGTAATGTTTCATATAAATTCCCTGCTGGAAATGTCCTCAGAAATGTCTATAGAAATCAGTATTTTTCTATGGAAAGTCGATGAATTCTATAGAATTTTTTAAAAGTTCCATAAAAATATAAAAAGTCAATGGAGATTCGTATTTTCTCCATAGAGTTATTTGAAAGGAGCAGATTTCTCCTTAGAAGTAACTTAAGTTCCATAGAGATTCTTACAAGCTCCATAAAAAATGTCTATAGAAAGAATAGAGGTCAATGGAATATAAATCTTCTTACAAATTTTGAATGGTGAATAAATGTCTATAGAAGTTTTGTAAGGAGAAATATATCGACAGCACACTAAAAAATTCTAGTAATCAACGGAATAAGTGTTTTTTCAATGGTTATAAGTGTTGATAATTAACGTTTCAAAACTCAACGCTTAAGTACAATTTCACTTTAAACGTTGATTTATCAGCATAAATAGAGTTGATAAAAACCGTCGATTTTCAACGGAATAAACGTTCTTCTCAACCTAATTAGAAATGATATAAAAATTTACTTTACACAATTTCCTGTGTTCTATGCGAAAAATCAAAATATGCATAAGAATAAATAGTGTTTATTTTTTATTCTTTAACTAGAATCAACGAAAAAAAAATTTTGATTTTTTTTTATTTCTGCCCAAAAAGTGCGTTTATTTCGAAAAGTTACCAACCCGTTAGAAATTTTATTGCATTTTTGGATGTAACTCGATTTTTCATACCCAAATCGGTCATCCAAAAACGATTTTGAACTTGAAAACAGTAATAATGTTAATGTTTTTGCTTTTATTTATCTGAGTAAAACATATAGAAAGTATAAAGAGAAAAAATAACGAACTTTTATTCTTGAATCTCTATAGACTTTTTGTAAAATTTTCTCTATGGAACCGCACCGCCGGTTCCTTAAAAAATTTCTATGGAAGTTATTTTCTCCATATGCCAATTTTCCATAGAATTTTTTCTCTTTTTTTTTAAGGAGATTTCCTAAGAACTTTTTCAGTAGGGTTATTTAAAAAAAACATCATTAAATATGTAAAAATTAATATAAAATATAAATATATTTTAAAAATAAATATAAATATAAAAAAAAATAATAGTAATAAAAAAAATATTAATATATTTATATTAATTCTAATTTCAGTTACATTGGATAACTGATTAAATTGAACATCAAACCATACTGTAACGCTTTATCAAGTTATTGTATTCGATAACAATGGGATTCAATATTATTACATTGTTAGCACAAAAATAATGATGTATAGAAAATAAATAAAGCATCATTGTTATATACTTTCAATTTGATTGATTACATGTCATTTAAAAAAGTCAAAATGTACAATATTGATAGCCTAATATACTTTTCTTTTAATTTTTTTTTTCTCGATATCTTGATGTTTATTACGGGTGGTTGCATATGTAAACAATAAAAAAAGTATTAAAACCCAGCAGGGAACCATTAATTTCCTATTCCGGGACTATCCTTACATCAATTTTTTAAGGAGAAAATTCTGCAGTAACGATTGTGCGCTATAAGGTAGCGAATTACTATTTTGTATATAAGTTATCAAAAAAAATAAATATATATAATATATATATATCATAGTGTTGTTCATAAATCCTGTTTATCCAAGGTCCATATAATAAAGAGGTTGAGCGCAGCACAAAACTCGCGCAGTTGATTTTATTTTGTGACGGATGTACTTGATTCTAAGCCAAATACGATGTCGTTCACCAGTTACGTCACTGATAAGGTGAATAAAAATACACCCGGTGATATGACGTCTTTGGTGAATTCCTTTAAGCTGCGCGACCTTGGCCAAAACTTTTCCCGGAGCATCTAACCTCTTATATTATGGACCTTGCTGTTTATCTTGCTACAAAAAAATGCGCAATCCATTTGAATAACCAAAGTTGATCGTCATTTTAGTTGCAGAAAACATAATTTACGAACAGCATTACTGTGTTCTACAGTATGACATTATAATTACTTTACTTCATTAATCGTATGTATCCGTATCTGTCAAGGCTAATCAACATAATAGAAAAGTCAAAACACTTACATTCACATTTAAAAAAAAAAAATAAATATAATGCAAGCAATTGAATGCCATATAATAATTATGTAAACTCAAAACAAGATTTATGTTGCAATTACAACCAGTTAACTCATAGGTACAATTAAAAATGTATATATATTAGGCTTTAATATAATGGAATTATTTTGTAACCTTCTCCATATAAATAAAAAAAAAAACATGAAGATAATAAAAATCGTCTTTAAACCCCTTTTTATTTCAATTTAAAACAAAATTTTGGAAATTGCAGTAATTAAACTATTAACTTCATGTACATACATTTACGTAATAAAACTCATTACTTGCATGCACTAAGGCGTCATAAATAAAACTGTACAGAGATAAACTTCTTCGCTTGCGTGTGTACGGTGAGATCATCATAAAAATAAAATCCCTCTCTCTTTTTTATCTTGTATTATTACATCAGTAAGTAAAATTAGTTAAAATAAGTTGTAAATTTAAGAATCAATATAATTATACATTGCATTTTGTCACTAATTATTTTATTAATTAAGTTATATAGTGGTTATACACTTAATGTTAGCTTGCGCTTCGACGCTATTATGTACGTAAAGAAAAAATTACGTAATTTATTTATGTTTATTTGTATTTATTGGACATTGGTAGTTTGCATTAACATCATATCGTTTTAATATGTTACACTACAATATTTAAACAATTATACTCGTACTCAAAAATAAAAACGTAATAATAATTATATGTAAGCTCAATATAGTAATATTTAAAGGCGTAGAACACCTTGAACAAAATAGTTGTGTAATATCCTAAGAAACCTAAAAATCAACGTTGATTTGGCCGGAGTCATTGATTTCTAGTTTATTTTCAATTCACAAAATGCCACTGGCGGTCACTGACGCCACAGCTCGCCCAGTTTACGTGCGCGTAAATCTCTGTTAACAGACCACTATTTCATCATTATGGATGCTAGCAAAAAAGAATACTAACATCAGGGGCGGATCTAGGGGGGGGGCGGTGGGGGCGACCGCCCCCCCCAAACGGCCCACGTGGGTGGAAAAAAATGAGCAAAAATTGAAAAAAATTAGTTCATAAAAAAAATTTTGCGCCTTCGGCGCAACTTTTATTGCGGGATAAGCGTTTGAATCTTGATTATATAACAAATTTTTTTTTTAACATCCCCTAGTTGTCATGTCATCAGGGTAGTATATAAGAGATATAGTTCTGTTAATACTTGGACATCCACGAAATATTTTGCTTGCGATAAGAACTAAAAAAAAAAAAAAAAAAAAACTTTAATGTAAATTTGATAATTTTTATCTCAAAATATTTTTCCATCCAAATATAAGTTATATGTTTTACAATATATCATAAAAAATTGTTTTGCACTTTTTAGTAGATTGGTATACCAAAAAACACACACACACACACACACACAGAAAAATATTAATAGTTTATTTTTTTAATTTTGCCCTTTTTTTTCAAGATTTTTTTTTCATTGAATCATAACATTAATAATTTAACAGAGATCAAAATAGAAAATATTTCTGAAAACATTTTGTATACTTCTACTTTTTTTTTTTTTTTTTTTTTTGCTTACATAAAAAAAGGAAAAAAATACAAAATAAAAATTTTGGCAATTCAAGAATATTTTTTCAAAGGCATACTAATTTTGCATTTTTTTCCAAAAAGGGGCGTGGCCAAATAAAATTTTTCGCCTGCGGCGCGCTACCACCCCCCCCCCCCGGGTCCATCATGTTTCTTTTCTGGGAGATCGCCCCCCCCAAACAAATTTCCTGGATCCGCCCCTGACTAACATGCATTTCATGCTTAATATAAAAAAATTATTAGTAATTTTAAAAATAAAATGCGTAATAGAGGTTATCGGTGTAAAAAATTCTTAAAAAATTTCTATGTTCTAAAACACGTAAAATAATGTCTAGTATTTCTCATTTAAATTTCTCCGAAATCGGTGGAGTAGTTTTCTCAAAAATTGCAAAAAACCGTGTTTTTCCCCATAAGCGTAATGATAAATTAGGGGACCCTTAGCTTTCCTCGCGTCTCCCCGCGCGCTAAACCGATAACCTCCAATAACTATTGTAGTTTACAATGTAAAATAATCAGAATGAAAAACGAAAACAAATAATTATACAGTATAATAATAATAGATCTCGCTCGCATTAATTATCCTTGCAACAATTCATTCACAACAAGATAAGTTTTACATTTTTAAAATATAGCAACAAACCCTGGTGTATATGCGCATGACGTCATGTTTATTGTATTTCAGCACCATACTGGAGTAATGAATAATATTGCTCCGCATATACGACAAACTTCATTTTTGGCTATTTTCTTTGGGAAATTGGTTAATATTATTATTTTTCTCACATACTTGAGATAACAATTGAACCTAATAACAGCATCAATGCTCTCAAAAATATTACATAGTATATTTAAACTGGCAAAATGACTCATTCTTCTATGCCGCCCATGCTATGAGTGATCCAACATGGAGTCGACTTTAACATGAATGCATAGACCGTATACCAGCCCTATACTGATTATACTGATTATATACTTTATTTTATTATTCGTGAGCATTCTATTAAAATTGAAGTTTCTGTGGTCCCAAAAAGGACAAAA
This sequence comes from Ecdyonurus torrentis, assembly GCA_949318235.1. NCBI lineage: Eukaryota > Metazoa > Arthropoda > Insecta > Ephemeroptera > Heptageniidae > Ecdyonurus > Ecdyonurus torrentis. Next base: position 3,059,512 of record OX439136.1, read on the forward strand.
GTGAATCCGGATTGCGCCAACCTGCTTCAATTACTACTCATCTTCTTCCTTGCATTTGTTTTTCTCCTGATTAATTTTAACAGCAATACATATACTCAGTGACTATATACAAAATTGAAATAATGATTATAATAATGTCATTATAAAAACTGACAAAACGCTAAGTTGTAGGGTAGTTACATTCATGTTAAAGTCGACGCCAAATGTTAGCACTAAATAACATGGCAAGTATGGGAAAGTGACACATTTTACCAGTTTAAAAATACTATGCAATATTGTTGAGAACATTTATGCTGTATACAGGTTGAATTAGGCTTTCAAGTATCTGTGAGAACTATAATGAAAAAAAAAAAAAAAAAAAAAAAAAAAAGTAGTAACAACCACAATGTCTTTATGCTGAGCAATGTTATTCGTTGCTACAGTATGGCGTCGAAGCGCATTTAGTATGACGTCATGCGCATACACCGAATATTATAAGTGCATGTTACGAATACATGATATAATATTAATAACTAAATAGCTCCATTAAAAATGTATTTTTTTAATTTGTTGTAATACAATACACATTAATGTATGTAAATTAAATGAATAATAAATTTCACACTTTGATATAGATTTTTGGCATCCTGTTCGTGCTTACAAAGTCGATACTTATCTTCAGTACATTATTGAAAGTAGTTGTTTCTTAAATAATAATAAAAATTAATAATAGTAAAATTATTTAAAACTTTGTTATTTTTTGTAAACTATAAAATTTAAAAAAAAATGAAATTAAATTAAAATAGTTATATTAAATAGGAAAACATTTCCGTTTAAAGCGCAGGGAGACGTGGGAAAAGCTAAGGGTCTCCTAATATACTCTAATGACGAAAAACACGAATAATTTACAATTTTTCAGAAAACTACTCCACCGATTTCAGAGAAATTTAAATGAGAAATATTATACATTTTACGTGTTTTAGGCTATAGAAAATTTATAAAAATTTATTACACCAATAACCTCCATTAAAAGTTCTTAAAATTTTAGAACAACAATAATTAAGTAGACGTAAATATAGTAATGTGCAATCTTGATAACATTTATAACAAACAATTGATAATAAGTGGCGTCATACCAGGATAATCTGTCTTTATGACTGCATGTTTACACTTCTATTTACGTACTCTTTATAACATAAACAATTCTGGCTAGATTGTTCTAGTTAGATAAAAATGCTTTTTTTTTTTTTTTTTTTTTTTTTTTTTTACTCCTACAATACGAGAAACATTATTTTATATGATCTTAAATATTAAAAGTTGTTCATACTTTCATTTTTGTAGCTGCACATTTTTTTTTTTTTTTTTTTTTTTTTAATGAGCGCGATTTATCAAACAACTTAGGTCTTATAAATTTTATTAATGCTTAGAAAATATAGGATGTACAGCTCTGGCCAAAAGTATGAGAACGATTTTCATATATATAGGCAACCTGCAACCACCCTTTGTTATCCTTATTAGGAAAACGCAGCAGCTGCTGCCACCCCCTTCTTAAACTTTTCGCCAGAGCTGTACCTAAGGTTACTTAAGTTTAGTGTATTGATGAAATGCATCATGAATTGAATTCTTCTTCTTCTTTTTCTAGAGAATGGAAGTTATCGATGACGTGAGGGAAAAGTTTATGCAGGGTCAAACTGTCTCTATTGCAAAACACAGCATTTTTATGCTAGCTTTTTACTAAATTTAATTTTATTTTATTTTCCGTTTCGAGTCCCTTTATTTCCTATGCTTTAGCAATACTGAATTTTTTTTTCTTTACTGCAACGGAAGTATTTAATGGGATATTAGATATACTTTTTACGTGTTTTAAGATTGTGGATAATGGATAATTTTTCTTTGCCAATTCGGTATATTTTTCAAAAAATGCTATACTAAAATCATATAAACATAAACTAAATTAGCCTCATATGTTAATTAATAATAACTAATAAGTATCAAAATTTAATTAAATATATTTTTTGACGCAAATAAACTCTATTGTTTCTATGAACTGCTTGGGTCAATGAAGTTACTTAATTATGTTAACTATATACAGTACAGCTAAAAAAAAAAAATAAAAAAAAATCACAAATATATAATTTAAATTATATCACTCCGCCTCCAAAATCTTTACATTTATGAACTAAATAATGACACTTTCAATTTAATTAATTATATTTTCAATAATGTTTTCACTAATGAAGTAAAATCATAGTAATGATGTTCTTCACTTGTTATTATTATTTGATGCCCCTATTATTGCACTTCATTAGAACTGAACAACTTATTATTATTATTATTACAACCCGTTCTAATCTAATGAAACTGCACATTTAGAAATTGACGTGTGAAAAGGTAAAAGTTCGTGTTCATTTTTTTGGTTCATAATGATTAAAGATAACGTTTTTATTTTTTTCATGTTATGAAAGTAAGATTAAACCAGTGTCAAATTTATATAAAAAAAATATATGCTGGTTTTGTACACTTTTATTTTTTAAGCGTTTATATATATATACTGTATAAGTCTATAATTCATATACCAATATTATTAGAATAGCACAAAACATACGAAAATTATAATAATACATAAAAATAGCAGTTACAAAATCTGTTATTTACATAAAACATAACAGTAATAGGGCTCGTCATGACAAAAAGAAAATTAATTTCTGGGGAAGCTCAATTTTTTTGTATCTTTTTTCTTTTTTTTTTTTTTGAACTAGAAATAATTTTAATTAATAATTGTAAAGAAATTACAACAGATAATATAATACCTTTAGTATTCCAATATTATGTCATAGAAGGATGCAAAATATCTTCAAAATAATTTTAGATATTACTGTAAATAAATTTGTCATTTATTCTTAATATCTCTTTCCTGCCATAGAATTTGGAGGGGGGGGGGGGGGCGGCAATATATTTATAGGGTCTATGCATTCATGTTAAAGTCGACGCCATGTTGGATAACTCAATAACATGGGTGGCATAGGAAAAAACAATCATTTTGCCAGTTTAAAAACCCTATGCAATATTTTTGGGAACATTGATGCTGTAAATATGTTGAATTAGTATCTCAAGTATGTAAGAAAAATAACAAATAACAAAAAATTAACCAATTTCCCAAAGAAAATTGGCTTAAATGAAGTTTGTCCTATGCTGAGCAATGTTATGGACTGCTCCAGTATGGCCTACAAGCGCAATAAATATGACGTCATCCGCATACACCCTTATTTTTTATTAGTACATTTTCAAAAAATAAAATTAAATCTTACTTCAATCGTTATTAATACATATAACTGATTTCTTAATGAAATGTAAAAATAATAAATTTAAAAAAATTCATCTATATCATTTATCATATGGAAAAAAACTGAACAAAAAGCTTGCGTTACTTGTTACTAAATATTAATAATTTTCTTCAGAGATCAGAGTGGATTAGAGTCTCAATTAGATTTCAAGATTTCGTAAAATTGAACGAGATGCTTCCGATATTTAAATTTTCATTATAAGTTTCTATAGTAGTGTTAAAATTATATATTAAATAAAATATAAAAAATAAATAAATATATAATAATATAATTTATATTACATTATAATATAACTAAAATATAAATATTTTGATACTGTAATTTTTTAAATATAAACAATTATTATAAATAAACTGTGTAAAAAATATTTATTTAAATAAAAATCACTGTAACATAACTTACATTAAAACAACAATAAATATAAAAATTATACTGATTTGTATTTTGTTGCAATATTATTGTCATCACTCGACGCATCCTTTCTATTTATTGCCTTACTTTCATTTGATTTTTATCTTCTTTTTAAAACATAAAAATTATGGAAGGGAGAAAAATAAAAAATGCATGTTAAAAATAATATATTAAACTATATTTTATAGTGAGAAATAATAACTTGGTCACGAAATTTTATAATTTATAGCGAAGTGAATCCAAACAAGTTACTTTCACCCTAGCAGTGCCTCAACTTTTATTTTTTTTTTTTTGTATTGAACAAGTTAGTATAATACAGTTTTTATAAAGTTTTTTCTCATTGACGCTTATAGAAATGTACATAATGTACAGTAATTTTGGTAAATAGATAATTTTAATTACATCTAAATAACGTGTTTTTATTTAATATTATGAAGTTTTGTACTCAAGAAATTATTGTATTGAAATAACAACAAATGGGAATTTTTAAATTTTGGAAAAAAAAAAACAAAGCAATTAAAGTCTACCTCTTTTTTTTTTTTTTTTTTTTTTTTTATTTAATCTTCACGAAGAAGTTTTTTTGCAATAAATAATAATATGTAAAATAAAACATCTAACTAACAAGTAAGAACACAGGTCACAAAAGCTAAAAGATAAAATAGAATAGAGATTCCTTTTATATTTCTCAAGCGACTTAAGATGAAATAGAGCATTCTAATACTCATTAGGTAATAGTAACACAATTTTAATTATCATTTTAAGTTTTATTCTTAATTTATGATTATCTAAAAAATTATTTTTATTAATTAAAATTAATTAAGAGATGTTTTGAGCAGAAAGTTTGTATTTCGTAATAGTTCAAAAGATGACTCCGTTCCTTTCTTTAAAAATTTTATTTGAAAGTAAATGTAGAGAATTATGTTTAATATTTTATTACATTATGATTTATTATTAACTTAATAATAAAGCTAGAATGGGATAGTTAAACAAAAAAAATCATAATTTAACATAAATTTATAATTGTCTTTTGTCTTATACACCGCGCAAAAAAAAAAAAAAAAAAAAAAAAAAAAAAAAAAAAAAAAAACATTTTACGCAATTACACCACAATATTTCATTCCAAGCCTTATCAAATCTGAATATATCTAAACATAATCTGAATATATATCCCTATTCCGCTAACTACATCACCTACAGCCTACTTTCCACGGGCAAGTGTTAAATTCATAGACAAATTCATTAAAATTCATTTCAATTTTATACGAGTGATCACTTACCAACTTTAATTAATACGGCTATAATACGTATATAGAATCACTGCACTTGCAATAAAATATATTATCATTTATCAATGCGTGTTATCGGTCCAATCTAAAGACTTTTTAAATATCGAGAGACAACATAATTAATTATCCTATGATATTGCGAGATCATCGTGCAAGTGAGTCTTGAGAAAACTACTGTAGTTATTTATAGAAACCGAGCAATTATTTGCATTTATACTCGATACACTTTTTACATGGTTTAAGTTAGTAAATAAAAATTGATCTTAATTTTTAACCGGTAAAAAGTATTATAAATCATAACTAAATTGTAACGCACGATAAAAATTATATTGACTGTGAATCTGCTACAGATATTGCACCAATCTAGATATTCAATGAAAATATTGATACAATTTTTTTTTAACCTAGATTACTAAACATTACAATACAGTACATTAAATATTACTACGTCTTTACGTATTATGATTTTTTTTTCTTTTTTGTATGGAATGCTCACACGGTGCAATATTTTTAGGTTATAATCAATTAAATTGCCTGAAATATCAATAAAAATAACATTAAATTTGCATACAATCAAAATTTATTGCACTTTAATGAAATTTTTGCACATAGTGCGAAAATACTATTACATTGCCAAATCAGCAATAATTTTTAACTACAAGCGTTATTGTAATTACACGAATATTTAATTGCAATTTATTGTCATATATATATAATATTTTATTTATTATTCAAAATTCTAAATGACTAATGATTTACTAATTTAAGGCAATCATATAGGAGATATGGGAAAAGCTTATAAGGGCTAGATGATCTCTTTACTTGTCCTATAAAATACTTATTTCTAAAATTCAAATTTTTACTATATATTCACTTCTTTTGTCTTCCATTCATAAAATTTCATAACACAATTGAAATGGATTAGCTTAGCATAGGTTATTGCCTCATAACGAGGCAATATCACTCAAAAAAAAAAAAAAAAATGATGCATTACTTGAGTTACGAATCCTAACTTATTTGAGATACACACTTTTATGACTCTTATGACTTATATTATGAGCAACTAAAATAATGCATTTTAACAAGTTATTAATAATAGCTATTTTAAGTTATTTTCGGGTATTTTAAGTTAAATTAACTATTGTTAATGATTTGCTAAAATGTATTATTTTAGCTACTCATGATAACTTAAAAGTGTTTATCTTAAAATATGTAACTAAAGTAATGCACCAATTTTTAGAGTGTTTATAAAATATTTACAAGCAATTACGACAGTCCATAAACACATTATATAGTGATTCACAATATTACAAATAAATGTATATTTAAAATGAATAATCCTATCGTTTTAGCATATTTCAGTTTTTTTTTTTTTTTTTTTTTTTTTTTTTTTTTTTTTTTTTTTTTAACCATACAAAACTAAGGTAGAAAATTTAAAATTAGTGATATTATACATTTTTAAATATATTATTAAACGTATTTAAAAATTTTACGAATATTTCATCATTGGTAAACTCTAATCCCAGTTGCTTTTAAGAGCTTTTATATGTATGATACAATATATAATTATTTTAACAGTTATTTTATGTATTATTTTTTTAATAATGTTGAGTTAAAATATTGTTTGAAGATAGATTGTCGAATTCAGGAGTAGTTTTAACGAGGTCGTGATTTTACTATATACGTGACACGAACTCCCTTCACTTTCTCTGGTTCGAACCCCAGTTCTACTACTCCATAAATAGCATTAAATAATAATATTCATTATTACTACACGGAAATAAAGTAACAAACACTGGAAAAAAAAATTAATGGACCACTTACAATAAAATGTTTTTAATTATTGCAATGTGTAAGTAAAAATGATTTTTCTATAAAAAATGCATTAAAATTATTTCAAATTATTTTAAATATAGCGTTCATTGCAGGTGGTCCATTACTATTTAAAAAAATGCATAGATTCACGTTAAAAAATACTATTCAAATTCAAAATGGTTTATTCATTTGTTTCTCCTACAATCTGTGTACAAAACAATGCCAAGTCTTGCTAATTAAAATACGTAATTATTATATTAACTTTATTAGTTAATATTATTATTAATTATTATTATTGCCCTGAATCATACAAGTACAAATTACTAATTTTTTTAGTTCATTATGTATTTTTAATTATTTTTGAAAATCGTGAAATGACGTCACAGGCTGCATCTTATGCATGTGGGCATAGGACAAAGTTGAAGCTTGTGACGTCATTTTGTGACTTCAAAAATTAATTAAAAATACTTAATAAACTCAAAAATTAAATATTCAAATATATATCGATTTTGTACTATTCTCTTTAAGAATATGAATTATAATTACCTCCTAAATTTGTTTATTCATTTCATTCTCATTGTTTGCGAATAGATTCTCGAATTTCGATTTTGAATAACGCATTAAATTTCGTCAGCTCATTGCAAGTTTTTAGATGATATATGTAGGAATATACAATATCATTATTATGAAATTACTATTCTATATATTTATTATTTTATAAAAATAAAGTTACAAAATAAAATATAATAATTTCTTATTTTCAAATAAAATAATATTTTTACAAAATAATACCACATAAAAATATTATATTACAAATTTTCTTATATCAAGTAACTTTATAAGGTGGTACTATAAAATTATTAAATATTATAAAAAGTTTTTACAATAATTTTAAGTAGTTTATTTGTAACCAATAACAGGAAGTTGGTTTGAACAATAACGTAATGATTACTAAATTATTTAGAAAATAAACAATTTTTTAATAATAAAAATTTATAAGTATTTCCTTTTACTCCAACATGTAAACAAAATCATTGCAGTTTAGTATTTTATAGCAGAATAATTACTTTCATTATTTCGCGTGCAATGCTGTAACTGAAATTGTTTTTCAACCACGGTTAGTATGTGAGAGAGATTATAATATATGCATTACGAAATTGCGGGGGCGACTTTGTATAATATACAGATCTCTTTCTCTTTTTTCGATCATAGTATTGATTATTTATTGTTAGTTATATAAATACTATGAAATAAAAGTAGGACAATTGCGAGTATTGTGCTTTGTACACTTTATTGCACTGTACTAAACTTTTGTAGACTTTTTTTTCCCTATTTCTACTTAATTTTCTTGCAAGCTGAAAAAAAAATGAGTTCAGTTCACAAAACTTGTAGTTAGTTTTTAGACAAACTCGTAAGAAAGTTGGAGTCGATAGAATTAAATTATTAATTTTTTAAATTATTTTATTATGCTCTTTAGGATTTGTCAACTTTTTTTTTTTTTTTTTTTTTTTTTTTTTACATACTCATTTATAATTTTTACTAAAAAAGCCAATGACCCAAAATTACTTAAGACCACTTGTCATTAACTTTTAAGTTAAAAATTTGCATAAATAAAATATATTCAAATCGACGTTATTATCAAGTGTGGACTTGAAACCATACCACTGTACTTAATAAGGGTAATCTACGACTTTTTTTCTGACCATTTTCTTCCTTTTATTTTGCGATAAAATTTTTATTTTCCCACAGAATTATTTTTTTGAAGTATAGGTGAGCTGTGCGTAAAAATCCCCTCATTTATTGTATTTTTGAATCGCCAGGACCAGCTTTTTATATTTTTGTATATATATTATAAGGAAAACTAATGTATCGAGGCTGGAATTACTACAGAAAATAATGTAACAGGTTTCATATCTCGCAGGATGAGCACAAGTTTAAGGGACTACCATGGGGCTTTGGGTCATCAAATGTGAGTCAATGAACAGTTCATCTCATTATCTAACATTGAAAAAGCTAAGTTGTAACTCCTGAACTTTTGCTTTAAAGCCATAGACTATATAAAACAACATGTGCTTTTTAATGAATAAACACGAAATGGGATCTTCAAAATTGATGACAATTTTTGCCAGAACATTAATGTAGCCCCACGAGAGACCGTGAAAAAACTGTAAAGTATGCAATTTGCGTGAGTCTTTATGTTTATGACGTCAGAAACATGCAAAAATTAGTATGAAAATGTTGTGCGGGTTGGATAAATCGATTTTTCTGATCACTACTGTTGGGTTTTGAGACAAACTAAAGTTATTTATGTAAATCCCATCAAGTGTTTTGTGATATAAATGTTTTTCTCTGGTCTATTCTTTTAAGATAATATATATGAGAAGTTATGTAGTTCTCCACTACAGAAGCTCCAGTATAAATCAAGATATTGTCCTTCATCAAGAACGTCTTCGTATATTTTTATTTTATTTTTTTGTTACTTTAGTGGACATTGACATTGACTACATATATATACAATATAAGTCTGACTGACTGACCATAAAGAAAAAGAAAAACAGGTTACTTTTAACAATACTTTTTTTTTACTATAATATTATATAACATGATTCCATGAATTTTAATTTTAAAAAAGTGGAATACATATAAATAAAAGTAAATACAAAAAAAGTGACTTATATCGTGAGAAATTAGAGAATTTGTAAATAAAATATTTCTTTTGTTTGGCTTTCCTATTTTTTCTTTTATTGTCTAAGGTCGTTACCATTTGTTTTTTATGTTGATTTTTATTACGTTTGTTTTTGAAAATTCACGTTTTTAATACTATAATATTTTAAGTTTAAATACTAATATAATGTAACTATTATCATTTTGTTTTTCTTTGTTTTAGTAATGTTATGTTTTAGGCATTAAAAAAAAAAAAAAAAATGAAATGAAATGAAAGAAAAATAATATAAAATTATATTAGTACCTTTAATTCTTCTATTATATATGGACGTTAAGTCTCTATAATAATATATTTTATATGTTTTAGTAAAGGCGACCATCGTGGAAATCTCACAAACTGAACGGTTTTGAAATAGAAAATTCATATATGAAGAATTGATGAAATATGTATTATTTAAAAGTTAAGTCGTTATTACTTAAATTATACAGTACTTATTATGTGAAACACAATCAAATATTTATAATTCAACTTTGAAAATAAAATTTTAAACTCTTATTTAGTAACTTTAGTAACTTTTTTTTTTCAAAAATCAATTTTTTTCTTTTTCCTTTAATTGTGTTCTTTAAGATTAATTAGCAGTTTAGCGTTTAATTAGCGTTTAAAATATTAATAATAATAAACGTATAAATAGATCGTATTTTTCAGGGAAAAAAGATTAAAAAAAAAAAAAGAATTAAATACTATTTGCTAGAAATAAATTGTAAAAAAAAAAAAAAGTATTATTTCAATTATTTGTGAAAATAATAAGGTTCCGTATGTAACTAAATGAAGTACTCGATCCCTTATAATTGATGGTCACTGGTTCTGAAAATTGTATCGTAGGTAGTTGTTACCATTAACGTTCAAGTAATACAAAAAATAGGAGGTAAAATTTTGAATTTCAAAGATATGAGACTTATATAACGACCACCCTTAAAGTAAACAGTATAATCAAGTGTATGGATACCCTCAATACTTGGACACAAGTATAGTCACCTGTGCCCACGCCCTATGAGACAAAAATCACCTTCACTTTAATATAATAAGTATCTATATAACCCGCCCTCGCTTGTATTTTACTAAATAATGCTTTCTATAAGTTTTATTCTTTCATTATTACGACATTATATTTATGTAGTATATTATTATAACAACAATATTATTATTTTTTTTTTAAATCGTCACACTTTTAATAAAGTGTTCCAATTTTTACACTTAAACTGTTTTACTCGTACAAGGTTAAATATAAAACAAACGATATTAAATTATAATTAAATTTATGTGTAATTTATTTGCTTCATTATAAGTGTATTATTATATAGTGGTTTTTGACGCGAACAAATTATTTTTACATTTTCTCTGATCTTTTGATACAACAGATTTGAAAACACTTGCGATTTTTTTTTTTTTTTTTTTTTTTTTTTTGCAATGCCCATGCCCGTGTGTTTTCCAGTGATTTAAGACCTAATTGTTATAAAAGTTAAACCGTAGTAGTTTGTTCTGTAAAGTAAAGTAAATCTCAATAACAGTGATTGGCTGACCAACAAAATAAGACACGTCCATTTGTTATTATTATTATTATTATTATTATTATTTTTTTGAGCCGATAAAAGGGAGTCGCATATTGAGACTTGAACTTTTTTTGTGAAGTTTCTTTCATTCTTATCAAGTTCAAAGTTCTAAAAGAAGAAATAACAATGATCGTCCATATGTATAAACGTAGTAAACAGGTAACGACGTCATATCCAGCTGTTTTTAAGAAAGAATATTTTCGAAGCTGGCTCAATATTTGTGTGTAGTTTATATATAGAACAAGCTATAATAAGTCATACTTAAAAATATATATTAATTTTTATCAGCATATTATATGTTTATTTTGGAGTGCAGTTATTATTATGATATTTTAATTTTATTTTCATTTAAAATACTTTTTTTAAACTTATATTTTTTTGAGTACTATATTATATTAAAATAAGTTATACTACGGAAATATGACTTTATTTGTTATTTATATTATATATTTATATATAATTTAAATTATATATGTTATAAAAATTAAATATATATTATTTTAGATTCTTGTACACGCATCAAGAAGAGAAATTATCTTCGTTGAATTAAATTTTTTTTTTTTTTTTTATCATGTTGTCATTTATGGTGATCTGATGCTAAAGTGAATTTGAAAAATAAAATGGTAATCTTTGTTTTCTTCTAAATTCTACAAAAGTAGGTTTAATTGAGAGAGCAGTTGAATATTTTAAAATCAATTGCATAACAATTTTTAATGTATATAAACTTCTCCCTGGACCATTTTCAAAAACATACAAAAGTTATTATTGAAATTTGCCCATAAACAAAATACAGAGCAGACTTCCAACAATAACAATAAAGAAGGCAAGCAACTAAGTATGTGACATTTTTATATCACTTTTTATACATATTTTTTAATGTTACATTTTTTTTATGTATAAAAAATGGACCATATTTGCAATAAATGAACTATTTAAAATAAATTTGAATATTCTTAATGCATTTCTTATGAAAAAGTCATATTTTCTTACACTTTGCAACAATTAAAAACATTTCATTGCAAGTAGTTCATTGCAGACAAATATTTTTTTGTGATCTTTTTTCTTTTTTTGTGAAAAAAAAAAAAAAGATTTAACTTTTAAATATTATGTTTGTTAAGTTGGATAAAAAATGGATATAGAAATCAATATCTAAGATACAAGTCAAACTGATAGCAAATTTATACTCAAACATGAGATGGATAATTTCAATTATCTCATTGAACAAGTATAGGTATGTCAAATGTATAACAGGCTACAATTGTAACAAAATAGTTAATGCACACAAAGTGTTATATTGCAATGCGGGCATTACTGAATAATAAATATAAAAAAATTAACACTAAGTATAAGCACAGTTAAGTTACTTTAAAATTTTACAATGTTACGAACTGCAGGAGCGAAAGTTTACCGTTGATTAAGACTAGTACATCATAATGTCAATGTCTTTACCAGCTTGATTATTTTAACATATATAGTGATTCATTGTGGTTTTTATTGTGTGATTATAGGATTGATAAAAAAAAACTTATTTACTTGAAAAAAAAATCATGTATTTTAATTTATTATAATGATGATGCTATTTACTTAATAATGCTTTTTCTTACGAAAATATATAATGCTTAATCACTGAGTTTAGCAAGAGTGACAATAGGTTTATAAAATGTGTAAAATATGAGAAATGACAGATAAAAAAAAAAGGCTAAATAATGTAATAATAGAAGATAATATGAATTATTTTGCCAAAGAAAAATTCACAATTGCTATAATTTCTTCAATTACTTTCATAAAAATTTATATTGAAGTATAATTAACTTTAATTATCCGTAATTTATAAATACACATTTGTTCATTGTTTGGTGACACTTAATATTTCTGAGTTTAACCAACTTGGACCGGAAATCGTTAAAAGAGGAACTTTATTTTTACAATAATTCTTTGTACAATTTTTATTTCTAGCATAACAAACACTATAATTTTCAGATAAAATCGAGTATTTTTTTTTCTTTTTTCTAAAGAGTTTTTATTGATATTTTTAAATTTGAAACTAATTTGAGTAAAATTTGAATTTCCACATTATGCATGTAATCTTTAAAGTGTAATAACTTAAATATTTGATCGTGTTTTCACATGTTTGACGTAGCTAAACTTTTAGTAATATTTCTTCTTTATTTTAGTGTTAATATTATAATTCACGCCGTCTAATTTGCGAGATATCAGTCGGTCACCTACTCAATAGCTTGTTCTGTAAAGTAAAGAGAATCTCAATAACAGTGATTGGCTAACCAACAAAATAAGATATGTTCATTGGGTGATTTTTTTTTGAGCCGATAAAAGTGAGTCGCATATTGAGACTGAAACTTTTTTTTGGAAGTTTCTTTCATTCTTATCAAGTTCAAAGTTCTAAAAGAAGAAATAACAATGATCGACCATATGTATAAACGTAGTAAACAGGTAACGACGTCATAATCAGCTGTTTATAACAAAGGAACATTTTCGAAGCTGGCTCAATATCTGTGTGTAGTTTATAGTAGAACGAGCTCCTTTAAATCATATTCTTATAAACTATTACTTTCAGCTCTTCCAGTTCCATACCAATCATTATATTTTTTTAAATTTTCAAGTTATAAGGAGTCAACAAATGAGACACGCACTTTGTAAACACTTTCCATGTTAAGTTAATAACGCTATATAATATATTATGTATATATTGTATATATATATATATATATATATATATATATATATATTCAAATAAATCAATTAAATAAATAAAAAATATAGTTCAAAATATAATATTTATTATTGTTTTTATTAAATATTTTGAAAATTAAAATATAAACAAAAGTAAATATTATTATTTAAGTTTATGAAAAAATACATAAAAATTAAATTTAGCAATTACATGCAGTACAAAATAGCTAATATTGTGTTATTTGTACAAAAAAACTCAAATTTTATATTATATTATATATAATAAATAAAATATGATTTTTAGTCCTAAACAACATAAATAATTTAAAACATGACAAAAGTACCTCTTGAATGCCCCAGTAAAATATATTGAGAATTGAATACACGATCATTCTTCTTCTTTTTTATATGACTTCATATAAAAAATATATAGACAGACAGACAGTTGATTCGACCGTTGATTGATGCGACACATTCTCATTAATTTCTAAGAAAACAGCGGCTCTTGAAGTGCGATACCGTAGCACGCCCTGCTTCTTTTATTATTTTATCATTATATAATAATAAAACAATAAAATGACTGACTGACCTTACAAACACGATATTCAGTCTTTTAAGAAACTTATTGATTCAATTTATATTGTGCAGTTATACAATTATGACTTTTCATAATCGTGTCGATCTATTTATATTTATTTTCCGATTATATGTTTCAGCAAGTTTTAAGTGCAATTTTAAGCAATTTTAAAGTAAGATCCCTTTAACACGTTTTTTTTTTTTTTTTTTTATATATATATATAGTGGATATATAGGGTCTATACATTCATATTAAAGTCGACGACATGTTGGATTACTCAATAACATGAGTGGCATAGGAAAAAAAATCATTTTGCCAGTATAAAAACACTATAATGTAATAATTTTGAGAGCATTATTGCTGTATGTAAAATTTGCATCTTTTCATTAAATGTTTATATTTTTATTATATATAAATAGGAATTTTAAAAAGAACAATAAATTTCAATGATACATGTTTAAAAATAAATATTCAACCTAAAGCTAATATAATAATAAAAAAAAATACTACAAACCAATATAAAATAAAGCAAAAAAAATACTCAATAAAATTTTTCATGTATAAAAATAAATTATGTATACGTTTAATTAAAAAGTAAAAATAATACTTTCATAAAAATGTGCTACATTCAAAATATGTCAAAGGACCATGTAAGTGGGTGTAGAACCTTATATGGCCTCTCAATAAAACTAAATTATTATAATTATAATAAAATAAAATAATTTTATATTTTGATGTTACAATTATGCACTTATTTTTATCACGTTCGGTCAAAGTAAATGTTATTTCTTGTTGAACTAGAAGACAAGAATGATGCAATTATATATTGTGACTTTTATAACGGTGATCTATAGGGTGTGTACGCATGACGTCATCCTGAATGCAATTTCAATGCTCTTCTTGAGCAATGAATAACATTGCTTAGCATATAGGACAAACATAGTTGTTGGCTATTTTCTTTTGGAAAACTTTTTTTTTGTTATTATTATTTTTCTTGCATACTTGAAAAACTAATTCAACCTCCTGTTAACAGCATCAATGCTCTCAAAAATATTGGGAAGTATTTTTAAATAGGCAAAATGTGTAATTTTTCTATACTGGCCCATGTTATTTAGTGCTCACTTATGGCGTCGACTTTAACATGAATGAAACCACCCTATATAATACAACTTAAAGTAATAGACCAGAGAAAAACATAATCATTTATATCACAAAACACTTGATGGGACTTACATTAATAACTTAAATTTGTCACAAAACCCAACTGTAGTTCCGTAGCAGTGATCACTGATCAGAAATTTCGATTTATGCAACCTGCAAAACATTTTCATACTAATTTTTGTATGTTTCTGACGTCATAAACATTAATAGTCACTTAAATTGCATACTTTACAGTTTTTCACGCTCTCTCGTGGGGCTACATTAACATTCTGGTAAAAATTGTCAACAGTTTTGAAGATCCCATTTCATGTTTATTAAAAAAAAAAAAAAAAAAAAAAAAAAAAGTGACAAATTAGAAGATGGTGAAATAAATTACGTAATAAAAGACCATTCCACAAATTAAGTTTTTTTTTTTTCAGTGTAATTATAATTATATTTTTAAGTTATACAGTAAATAATAATATCAGTAATTAAGTTTGATTAAAAGTCACACACACACACACACACACACATAGTCATAATAATTTTGACTTTCTATTCTCATTGATCCAATTGTTATAACAATTGACTTCTCAATAATCATAGTAAATATTTTTTGTTCACTTCCCACGTATGTACATTAAATTGTGAGATATCCGTATATGTCATGCTGTGTATGTATGTACTTGTGCACGCATGTGTGCAGTTTTTTTTGTATCGAATCCATGTTTCTAATTAAATTTAATATCTTTGTTTCAAATTTTAAAAATTGATGTCTTAATAATGTTCATTATTTTTAAGTTTTGTTTCTTTTTCTTTTACTTTTTTTTCCTTTCATTTTTGTATGCGGTCTATTACTATAATACTAATACGATTACTAAATTCACATTTGTTCTTTATTCAGCAATAGCGCAAGTCCATATAAAATGAATATAGAAGAGTCAAACAATAGGGTGGTTTCATTCACGTTAAAGTCAACGTCATAAGTGAGTACTAATAACATTGGCCGGTACAGGAAAATTGCACATTTTGCCAGTTTAAAAATACATCGCAATATTTTTGAGAGCATTGATGCTGTTAAAAGGTTGAATTAGTACCTCAAGTATGCAAGAAAAATAATAATGATAAAAAAATAGCTAATTTTCCAAAGAAAATAGACAAAAACTACGTTTGTCCTATGCTGAGCAATGTTTCTCATTACTCAAGAAGAGCATCGAAAAGCATTTAGAATGACGTCATGCGTACACACCCTATAGAGCAAGTCCAAATAAAATGAATATAGAATTAAAGATTCAAACAATAAACAATACCATAACAAATATACATCAATATAATAAAAAGCAATGCATAATCAAAACATTAAAAATAGTCACTTATTTCATTTAAAAAAACTGCAGCATTGCAAAAATTAGAGTAAATCCTAAATCTAATTTTTAATTTTAGGTATTTTTTAATATTATTATCTTTAACTACTTCACAGAGGCCAGGAATATTTAGATATTCTATATTTAGAAATATTTTGAGCTAATAGGAAATCTTATGACTTATGACTTTTTTATCTCCCCCATTAAAATGAAATCATATTTATAATATTTATTCATCAACAACTCTTCTTTTCAACTTATTCATCAAATTTTTTTTTTACGATTTTTAGAATACTACTCCACCGATTCCAGAAAATTTAAATGGGAAATACTATAGACAAAAGTACTTTTACGTCTTATTAAGACCATAGAATTTTTTAAAATTAATTATTCAATCCGATAATCTCCACGGTATATACGTAAAATATGCTGTGATAGTATGAGTAATTATCACTCTTTAATGACAATTTATTAATTAATTGAATACATTATGTAAATATAAAAATTAAGCTTTAAGCATATATTTTCAAAAACATTTTTTATTTATTTAATTTTTGTAACTATAAAATATTTGTTATAAAACATTATACAACTTAACTAAAATAAAATTATGTAAAAAAATTTAATAGTTATAATTATATCTGTCCAAGGGCATAATAAAATAGTAATTTTTAATTATTACATTAATTACAACACAACATAATAAAATTATATAAAAATATATATATAATAGGAATGTCTTTGAGAATTTCACACGCATGCAATGAAAAATTATTTTAATAAGTATAATAAAATTTAGAATATGGAGAAAAAGTTGTAAGATTTTTGTATAATATATTATTATTAAAGAAAGTTGTAAAATATTACATAAATATCGAGTTAAATGACTGTAACCAGGGCGACAAATGTATCATTTATTTATTATAAAATACATTACATTGGAGGATACTAAATAAGTAATGAAAAAAATAAAAATAATAATAACAAGGGTCGAGTATTATTCTTTATTTATTCGGCCTCGGTGCAGTAGTTTTCCGCCAAGAAAAAAAAAAAAAAAAAAAAAAAAAAAAAACGGTCCCGCAATGTTACAAGACTAGCTACAGAATAGCCGAAAAGTAGCTTTTTTTTTACACTAGACAGGAAATTAAGGAACCCTAAGCTTTTCCTGCACGTCTCACCAATAACCTCCATTAAACTGGTCAAATATTTCATGTTACTTTGTCATTCATTACTGTAACAAACTAATTTAATTGAACTATAAAATTTATTTACGTTCATAAATAATAATTATATCCAATATAAATTGTCATATATGTATGGAATATTTTATATTATAGCTCTTCCCACTAAAACTGCTTCGTTCATCCATGCCATAGTATGCACTTCAGTATCAATGTATATATTATTTTGTATTACATACTATTTATATTATGTGTGTTACGTCAAAAAAAAAAAAAAAAAAAATCAAAAAATCAGAATAAGGAAAATACCTGTCTATTGCTCTTTCATTTTATTATTATTATTTTTTTATTATCAACGTTTGAATGATAATAGCTTTTATCATTAGAGAAAGAAAAAACTCTTAATTTTAGAAACAAAGGTTGAAGTATTTGTAAAATTTAAAATTCAATGGTAACCTACGGATGACAAAAATTTAGGAACCGTTATCATTTGGAAAAAAAAAAAAAAAAAAAAAAAATTAATAATTGAAATTAACATGGGATATAATGGGAGTGAAAAGTAGAGCTGTGGAAACCGCTAAAAATTGCGAAACCGGATAATCGTTTTTATTTTTTATCGGTTCGATTAAATCGATTAAAAACAGAACGATTCGGTTTTCGATTTTGTCGGTTTTTTCAGTCATTATTATGATTTTGACTTTAAAATTCGGTTTACAAAATTCGATTTTTACCATCTAAAAATAAAAAATCGAATCGTAAAGGTCATTTGTTATAAAAAATCGAATATTTTTTTATGATAAACCGAATAACAAAATAAAAAATCGATTTTTTTTTATTTATTATTATTTACTTGGAATCCTTAGATTTGCAAATCTTTAATACGATTTTTAAGTTTCTTTAATGATATTCAGTTTTATATTTAAACAGCGGTCCAAAAAAAAAAATATTGAATAATAACACTTTTTTTCTTAAATTATATTTGAAACCAATTTTATATTTTGAAATAGCTCTTATGATTCACACAATATTTTATATTCCATTATTTTTAAAATAATTCTTGTTTAGTTTTTTGCAACTATATTATATTATATGTTTTATTTAAAATGTATATCAATCAAATTAGTCACCTGTGCAAAATGAAGATCTTAAAAATGCGTATTAAACTCTGTATATATTATGGACTTATATTAGGTATAGAAAGAAAGGAAAGCCAGGCTATTGTACTTTTCATGGAGTACCGTTTAAAAAGTATTGGAGTACAGGTAGGTAAAAAAAATGAAGAAGTGGTTGGTCAGTAAAAGCACTAAAAGCTGCATGATCATAGAATGTTCTTTATACTCTTCTTCCTCTTTTTTTTTTTTTTCTTTTTCTTTACATAAGTGAAAAAAGAAATAATAATTTAATATAAAAGAAAGAAAGAAAGCAATTAAAGTTTGTTTTAAGTTTTGGAAAGAAAAATTAACAAAATCGCTCTTACTATCAATTTATTAGCAGCAAATTAAACAAGGATGTAATATAAAGTTGCATAAAAAACATTATTACATTTTTTCTATATCGTTATCTATCTATTATAACTATATAGAATATATATAATGAATGAATGAATGAATGAATGAATGAATGAATGAATGAATGAATGAATGAATGAATGAATGAATGAATGAATGAATGAATGAATGAATGAATGAATGAATGAATGAATGAATGAATGAATGAATGAATGAATGAAAAACTTATTTTCTTTCTCTCTTTCTCTCTCTCATTCATTTATTCCGTTTTTTTATTTTTCCGCGGATATTAAAGACATCATTTAAAAAATATTAGTATATAAAAATTATATGATAAAACCTAAAAATGTATTGCTTAAATTTTTGTATGAAATATATAGTTAACTATAATATTCATATTAAACTAAAATCATTTTGCAAACAGGGTATAATTTATAATATATAATTTTTTTTTGTTTAAGAAACGTCAGGCTTACAATTGATATACGGAGGTAAAAAAAAATTATAAGGTATATAAACGGCCGTGGGGTTGAAAGGGAGTTACATGCCCTCAGGTGTCCAGCTGGTTGTGTTTTGCGTTCTGAAGAAAGGTGCAAAACACATCATGGTGCAAAACATATTCCTTTTTTTTCTCTCTCTTATTTTTTTGGAGGTAGAATTTTAAAACTATGATTTTTGCTCCTCAAATTTAAATTTTTATCATTATTACCTTTCTTTGATTAGAAATGGTATGATTTTAAACTTTTTAAAACTTTTAAACAATTGATTTTTTTTTCATAATTAAAAAAATAATACTAAACTACTAATTGTAAGCAAATATACATAAATATATCAGTTTAAAATTTGCAGATTATATAAGACTGCATTTTTTATTCTTCTTAAAATATTTTTAAATAAAGTAACCTTAATAAATTAGCTTAATTGCCTAGAACACGAACGTTAAACTTGATAGTAAGATTTGTTAAAATACAATAAAAAATTAAATTTCTGACTTACATTTTTGTCTTAACAAATTTTTATTTTGATATTCATGTACAGCAGTATTTTCTTCTACATATTGAATACAAAATGATGTATGCATTATTGAATTAGATTTAAGAACAACTATTTTGCATACATGCAAAAATGGGTATTTTCCGTATTTCATACAAATTGCAGTAAAATTTAACCAATATATTTGACATCAGCATAAAATTTGCATTTCGGAATAAATTTTCAAGATTCAATATTTTAAAATCAAGGAACGCCCCTTTTTAATAATTAATGAATTTCTAAAAAACTATACGTTGCATCAAAAACTTTTAATGACAATAAATGTGTAGAATTATATAATACACTTTGAGTATAAATTTCAGGCTATTTGAAATGTTATTGACAATTTGCCAACGCTTTGAAAAGTTTTAAACAAAGAAATTTTAAAAGTGCAATGTTTTTATTATGATGTTTTACTTCACTTTTAAAATTTCTCTGTTTGAAAACTTTCAAAGCGTTGGCAAATTGTCAAAAACATTTTAAATGGCCTAAAATTTATACACAGATTGTATTATATAATTCTACACATTTCTTGTCATTAAAAGTTTTTGATGCAACGTATAGTTTTTTAGAAATTCATCAATTATTAAAAAGGGGCGTTCCTCGATTTTAAAAATTTAAATCGTAAAAAATTATTCCTAAATGCAAATTTTATGCTGATGTCAAATATATTGGTTAAATTTTACTGCAATTCGTATGAAACACGGAAAATACCTATTTTTGCATGTATGCAAAATAGTCGTTCTTAAATCTAATTTAATAATGCATACATCATTTTGTATTCAATATGTAGTAGAACATACTGCTGTACATGAATATCAAAATAAAAATTTGTTGAGACTAAAATGTAAGTCAGAAATTCATTTTTTATTGTGTTTGAAGAAATCTTGCTATCAAATTTAATGATCATATTCTAGGCAAGCTAATTTATTTAGGTAATCTCGTTTTGAGAGTATTCTAAAGAACATAAAAAATGCATTCTTTAGGCCCGCGCAGCCGTCTTATTTTATTTAATATTAAATTAATTTAAGAAAATAGGTCACTGTGATTGGCGGAGAGTCGACTCTCAGCCAATCACAGCGACTTATTATTTTAATTAATTTAATATTAAATAAAATAAAACGGCTGCGCGGGCCTTTTATATGCAAATTGTAAAAACATATTTTGTATATAAACAGTATTTTATTACGATTCTTTTACGTAACAGAAGAATAAAATAAAATGGTATTTTAAAGTGTTAGAATATTATATTGTTTTTTCCCTCTCTACCTTCTCCCCAATACCTCATATACCTGATGCATTCTTTCAGAGATTGTCAATGTAAAAGTAGATGCAGTATTGTACACTACCTCTACTCATACATTTGCGTTTTATTTTAGGTGAGGGATCATTTGCTACCTGACCAGAAGACCCTCATTACTTTATGCATGAATTAATATTGAGCACTCAAAGAAACAATTACAGTGAATTATAATTACCACAGTTGTTTTCTTAATGAAAATACAAATATATATCTTTTTTTATCGTCGTTCTAGCTTAATTTTAAATATTTAATAAAAATAATTGTGAATTATTTTGCTTGTCTTTTTTCTTGTTGAAAAAGACGCTATAGAACGACAAAAAATAAAGGTGTATGCGTGTATTAAAAAAAGAAAAAAAAACTGCATGCATTTTTAATCATTTTAACTTTTCCTACTAATTGAAGATATTAAAGCTTTCAGTCGTATGATCAGATAATCATTAATCATACGCTTTTTCAGCTTTTTGTTTGCTAAAATAAGTTTTCATTTGCACCCACCGATACAAAATCAAAATACCAAGTTACTTTTTATGTTTTTTTTTTTTTTTTTTTTTTTTTTTTTTTTTTTTTTTTTTTTTTTAGTGATACGCTTATATATAGTTTTTAAGTTAAATATTATAGTACATATATAATAATATAAATGCAAAATTAATAATAAATTTAGAAAAACATTGAAAAATAATGTATTATTAAAATAGCAATAAATTAGGGTCCTTTAAAATCAAATTATAATATACTTAAAACAAAATCTTCAGAATCTATTTACCGTATAGTTGTGAAAATAATAGACGGGTTAGTTGACACCCGAGGGATCGTCAATGGTATAAAGAACAGAGAAAAAAATAAACATCAGGTATATGTCCAGAATCTTGTCAAAATATTTTTGCACCTGCAGTCTTGCACTGCCCGATAAGAGGAGTCTAAATCTAAAGTCAACTTCCATAAAAAAATTGTCATTGAGCGAACAAACATGATAATTGATAACTAAGATTTTAAAATTTGTATGGGAAAATATAAGCTGCGTGTTAATAAATTATAATATGAATGAAAAATATAATTATATATATATATATATATATATATATATATATATATATATATATATATATATATATATATATATATATATATGTATTTTTCTGCATGATTTTTGAATAAAGACGATTATTTATTTATTTATTTATATATATATATATAATTAATTATATATATATATATATATATATATATATATATATATATATATATATATATATATATATATTTTACATATATATATACACACATACACTCACACAATAACTTAATATTGTTAAATTATTGAGCTAAAATAACTTTTAATCCTTGATTTTTTCTAAAAAAAAATTATCGATTTTTTAATGGGTATTTTAAAAAAAAAATCGAATTATTTTGACGGTTTTTATATATAAGAAATAATATTAATCGATTTTTTTTAAATTAAGGTTTTTGCGAATTTAAAATCGTTAATATGCAATTCGATTTTTAATTTTCGATTTTCGGTTTTATGCAATAACTCGAAACCGATTTTCTTATTTCATGAAACCGGTTTTCAAAATAAACCGGATTAAATCCACAGCTCTAGTGAAAAGTAAAAAAAAAAAAAAAAAAAAAAAAAAAAAAAAAAAAAAATCTTTATTTTGTATAATATCAAATTTCGAGTTCTGATTTTTCTATAAGTATGACAGCTTATGAAATCATATTTTTCTGACTTTGAAACTTTTAGTCGGATCCCCTTAGTACCTCATTTTATTTTCAATTTTTAAGACGCTCAAAAAAAGCAAAATGAATAATAAACAGTACATATTATATACGTGTGTAGGATTATTAAATAAGTAGCATCAATCTTCTGTACTTCCGGTTAGTAAGTTCATTACCATGCATTATTATTAAGATTTTTCCTACCCCCTTCCCTTTAACTCTCAAAGTGAAATGATATAAAAAAATATATATGTAAAATTGTGTTCATCTTCAGTAGAGCGAAAGTTTAATGGCGTATCTAATTTGCTTACAGCCATTGAACCACACAGATTTGCTTGGCCGTGAAATTTTAACGTTCACTTCCATCTTCTTGTGCGATAGTAAAACTGAGTAAAACTTTAATTGTATGGAGGAGCTTATTATTATTATTTCTTTTATTGCACATTTTTTTATGGCTAAATTTTTTTAATGCGAATTCTGTAAATCTTTTCAAAAGTGACATAATTTTTAGTCATGGTACAGTATAAATATTATGTATTTCATCAATACTTTAACTTTCGTAAAGGTGTAGAACAACTTGCACAAAAAAACTTAATATCCTAACATACCTAAATATCAACGTTGATTTAACCATAGTCATTGATTTCTAATTTATTTTCCATTCACAAAATGTCATATTCAGGCTTATGACGTCACTTCCGCACGCATAGATCAGGCAAGCTGTGACGTCATCAACCCGCTTACAACATTTTGTGAATGGAAAATAAATTAGAAATCAATGACTTGACCAAATTAAATTTGATATTTAGGTATATTAGATAATATGTTTATTGTTCAAGGTGTTCTACCTTTAAATGCATTCAAATAAATATCATATCATAACTACTATACAAATTTTCAATTAAAGATTAGTGCAGAGTTAGTAACCAGATACAGAGTACTACTCGCACATACTTCCAGTTGCTTGCTTATATTAACGTTTACGTATTATTTACAAGGGATTTGAAAATTATAAATAAAAATATTACATAAATTATTTAAAAATAATATAAAATAAATAATGTAGAATAATATATTGTTATTCATATATATAGCTATAATTTTAATATTTTTAGCTTTTAAACATAAATTATAATAATAAATATATATTTATTGTTTTATCATATAATGCATACAGTACATTTGCTGGGTTTAAAAAAAAATTACTTATTTTATAATGTAAAGGTTATAATGTTAGGTTTAGGTTTTCATGTGGCAATTAAATTAATATTTATATATATAAATAAATTAGTAATAACAATAACAAATGAACTTGTATTTTTTTTTTTTTTTTTTTTTTTTTTTTTTTTTTTTTTTAGTTTTTTTGTATTAGTATTGTTTTTTTGTTGAAGCACGAAGCACATACCACACAATATGTTATATTTTACAAGTACGTGTACTGAGCAAACGAACTGAAGAGAAAGTCACTATCTTTGATGCAAATGACCACTCGCATCTGGCGACAGTTTATTGAAATTATAATAATATAAACTCTTTACTTTTAATTTATTAAGTTCAAAAGTAAAATTTATACAAAAAGTTTCTAAACCATTATAGGTACTATGCATTCATGTTAAAGTCAACGCATGACAATAACATGGGTGGCATAGAAAAATAATTCATTTTGCCAGTTAAAAAACACTATATATGCAATATTTTTGAGAGCATTGATGTTGTAAATATGTTGAATTAGAATCTCAAATATGGGAGAAAAATAACAATAACAAAAAATTTAACCGATTTCCTAAAGAAAATTGCCTAAAACGAAGTTTGTCCTATGGTGAGCAATGTTATACACTACTCCAGTATGGCCTCCAAGCGCAATAAATATGACGTCATCCGCATACACCCTACAAAAAATGAACTGGAACAACTCAAATATATTTGCCTTTTCATATTATTACTAACTTCTTAATTTTTGCTATATAGAAAAAATTTAAATGGTAACGTATTTCTAATTAA
This sequence comes from Ecdyonurus torrentis, assembly GCA_949318235.1. Classification (NCBI taxonomy): domain Eukaryota; kingdom Metazoa; phylum Arthropoda; class Insecta; order Ephemeroptera; family Heptageniidae; genus Ecdyonurus; species Ecdyonurus torrentis. The sequence continues at coordinate 3,085,135 of OX439136.1, forward strand.
TTTTGTTTTTAATAAAATTTCCTTGAGTTAAACTTATTGATTACAGGAGAAAAAAAAGTCTAGGGTAATGTGACGGCCTGTTCACTTAAGTAAATTATTTTAATGAGAATGATTCCATGCAATCTTTAATTAAAATGCATTAAATGTGTATGCAATTAAATTGTATACTAAATTGTACATATTGCAACGTATAAAGTGGATTTAATTAAACGTTCGCCAGTGCAAGTTATAAAACTTTATAAATTGAATATTAATTATTTTTAATAATAAATATTTTATTGGGCAAATAAAATACAATACAAATATTGCCCAAAGTCAAAGGAGGTGGCTCAACAGGAGATCAAAGAAGGCAAAAAGTCCATACTAACTTTGATATCTAAAATAATAGAGAGTAAAAAGGTAAATGAAATTAGACAAATAGATACTAGTTTTTAACTTACATGAAGACACGTTTCTGATACTATTCTCCAACTTATTGTATACATTTAAGGGAGTAGGGTATACCGACGTCAGCCATTAGACTTAAAAATTTTCTCGTCAAAAAAATCAGAAATTTTGTCACAATGATACTTCAGCTTGAGACAATTTCAAATATACAAAAATTTTGGGGGGGTCAACGTGCAAATTAATTTTATACGATTTTTTGAAAATTTAAGCCCGTAAGGCCCAATGTTAATTTCAATATTTTTTTTCTCTTTTTCGGGACGGTCAAACACCATGAAATTTTTATCACGGCTAGATGTGATCCTTAGCTACACAATGACACCAAATTTAGACCCAAAACACTTCTAGTTTTTGTGATATAAGGTCGGTACTCTACTCCCTTAATTGCAATAAATTAAATATATATATTTAAATATACATTTTTGATGCACTTACAAATATAATTACTATTTGCAACTGCATATCATATAATCAAAATTTAAAAGATTTCCCTCAATGATAAGAAGTGAATTTGGGGGGGGGGGGGGGGGGAAACGATGGAATTTTATCAAACATTGCAATAAAATATAACCTTTTTAAATAATAGAAATAAATGAATAATTTGTCCCTCACTCTGTGTATCTTGAATCTTTAATACAAGAAAAGACCATGGAAAAAAAATTAAAAATAATATCTTGTGATAATTAATTAGAAACATGTTAATTAAAGTTTTGACCGTGGAAATGTTTATATTATTTGTAATCTTTGTATTGTTATCTTTCTACTTTTTGATTATCAAGTACATATTAAGTCTTGCATGCTTATTCTATGTCTACAAAAGAGAAATTTAATATGCATAATTTTTGTATAAATCATTATGCACTTTTTTCTTTTATTTACTAGCAGTTTTCAGTCTTTCATTCAAGAATAATAATTCCTTATATAGCTTTTCTCTATTTGAAAATTTTTCCAAATTAAATAAGCTTTACTATAAAATGTATGTGCATAAAATTTAAACATACTATAAATTAATAGTAAACGAAGAAATTTTTGTAACAAACTTTTCAAATATTATGCGTTGGCAAAAAATAATAATAATATTCAATGGTTTAAATGTCTTCATTATTTTGAACTTTGATTAACTCCGATGGCAACTCAACCCGTGTGACTATGTTGAAATTTTAAAATTCGCATGTACTATAATCTCTCACTTTCATTCAGTTTACATTAGAAATTCAGTAACGCTGCATTTTTGTTTTATTTTAATATAATGTGCAGCATCCCAGTTTTCATTGAAGATGGAAATTGTATATTGAAACGTACACAATATGCAAACGCAATTTTATTTATAAAATAATTATAAATAATTATAATTATTTTAAAAATTTTATTATTAATTTATTGTAATAAATGACATTAATAAATATTTTAAATTATTATTAATTTAAACATATATAAATATTTAAATTTTTTATTTAATTTACATTTTCATACTTTATTTTAATAAAAACAATTGAACTCTTTACGTTTTAAATTTGTTATGATGAAAAATACAAAAACAAGATTTACAAAAATAATAATTATTATATAATAATGTTCTGGTGTAGAGTTGGGTAAAAGAATAATATATAAATATTTAATTCAAAATAATTTCAATGGACCACTTGCAATAATGAAATGATTTTAATTGTTGCAACGTGTAAGTGAAAACGATTTTTCCATAAGAAATACATTACATATATTTAAGAATATTTAAATTATTTAAAAAAGTTCATTTTATTAAAATTCAATGGATATGAAAATTGTAACTTAAACCTTTAATATATTTTCAATATTTCAGTAAATAAACAATTACTGAAAAAAAAAGTCAATGAAATTAACAATTTCATACTGTACGTGATACTATTTTAGATAATTTTAAATTTAACGCCCAAATATATGGAAAAAAAAGGTGTAAATATACAAAAAAAAATAACACTTTTATTTTGATTGATATAAAAAAAAAGAGGAAGTACAAGGGCATTATTTTTTACAGGGCGTTTCCCTCCCACTGTGAACCATACTATCAGCGTCACTCAACTCCGGCACTGCAGTAATAATATATAGAGCACAGTTAGTTTGAACTTACGTTATCACGAGCAAAAACAACCTCAGGCTATTAACAATCATACAGGCAGGCAGGCAGGCAATACCTCGCGGTTCTTTTCTGTTGCTCTCATCGAAATAATAAATATAACCACAATATTGCGTTTAAAATACCTTTTGTGGTGAACACTTTCAAAAATATATATTTTCATATCAATAATGAATTAGATTTTTAGAGCATGTTTTTTTTTATGTTTTTATTTATCTTTTTATTGATTTCTTATCATGAATATATAAATAAATTAATCATGCAAGAGAATCATGTATTATATATATATATATATATATATATATATATATATATATATATATATATATATATATATATATATATATATATATATATATTACAGTGGTTACATTCATAAAAAAGTTGACGCCATATGTGAGCACTAAAAACATGGGCCGTAAAATTACGCATTTTGGCATTTTATACAATGAGAGCATTTTGATGCTGTTAACAGATTGAATTAGGTTTTCAATTATATATGCGAGAACAATAATAAACTAATTTTCTAAAGAAAATAGATGAAATTGACGTTTTCTGATAGTCATTGCTCCAATATGGCGTCTATGCGCATTCAGTATGACGTCATGATCATAAACTCTATTTAACATCCTGAATTTTATTTACATCCTGGTAATTTGAACGATTGAAATTCTTATGTTAAAATAAAAAATAATTGATATTATAGTTTATGGTATATTGAAAATAAAAACTATAAAATGTAATGCACATCAATTAAATAGAAAAGGAAAATACTTTGCTATTTGATTTACTACAATTAATTTTTATGTCTGTTCTCATTAAAACTTACATTAAGAAAAATCATGATTATTAGTCTAAAAATTATCTTTGAAAAATGTTATTATTTGAGAACTCGGTATATTAATTTCGTTTTCTTCTTCTTATATTAGTTGAGAAAATAATTCTATGATTATTTCTACTATATATATATTTTTTTTTTTTTTTTTTTTTTTTGTCTGTGAAAATCAATTACGTTCAATAATAAAACCTTATTTTAAGTTATGTTTTTTCCCATACATTATCATCTTATTGCCATTATTTTTTATTGCACTTTTTAGCATTTTAAATTTAAAGAAAGTATACTCTATCATAATATAAATATTTGAAAATGTTGCATTTCCAAATTAATGTGCTTAATTTAATGCATGTTAATTAGTGGTTAAAAAAAAAAAGTAATGAAGAATTATTGATATTTTTGTAAAATTCTTTAACATGGAAATGACAGTAAAGAAAAACAAATTAAATATCACTTAGAAATTCTTCCAAATTTTATCTTCTATTTTTTCTGTTATTTAGGTTTCACATTAAATATTAAAAACAGCATAATATAATATTTCAAATAATTTTGTTCATTTTTTTTTTTTTTTTTTTCAGTTTGATAAGATTTTTTTTTTTAAACATTCCGTAAAAAATATACTCATTTTGAACTTAATGCATGTAATATTTATTTCTAAATTATAATATGATTATCCTACAGTAGATGTTATATATTATTGTATAAAAATATATTATTAAAAATAGAAAGAATAGAAAAATAACATTTTTGATATAGAAATTATGACCACATAAAGTACGTATAAGTTTTTCAAAAATGTAATTGAACGTGCCATTATTATAATTGTTTTCAAATCATACAGTATTATTAAGTTTCAACATTTAATATGTTGCATAAGTTTTTTTTTTTTAAGTTTTTTTTAATCTATTGCTACAATCTTGTTAAGTGATCAAATTGTTTACCAAAATACTTTTCATATAAATGAAAAAATGAATTTAATCCTTCAACTGGGAAGATATTTACGTAATTTATGCTGCATGCGTACATGCTACTATAGCATAAATAATGCTAAATTAAAACATCATAAGTAATTGAAATGTACAACAGAATATTTATGCTATGTAACATAGTTATTATATGATGTACAGAGATTATGCTGTATTGTTCTGAAAATTATAGTAGCATAATTACTACATATTTATGTTTTTGTCCGTAAACAACGAAGAAAATTTTATTGCAAGAGTCTTAAATAGTTTTATTAAAAATATAAATAATTAAATAACAATAAAAATCTGATTATTAAACACACTACAAATCATAATCAATCTGGCGTTAAAATGATTTTGCTTCTCATGAATAGAAAAACAATGACTATATTATAATAAAAAAACAATCAGAAAAAAATTCAAAATTCAAAAAGTATTTGGAGAATCCTTGATTGCATATTAATTTATCTACCCAAAAGAAATATACGTCATAATATAAAAGAGGATGTAACTTTTTTTTTATGTTGTCTTTTTTATTCAACATTGATATAAATATATTTTATAAAATAATAAAACTCAAGGCACCTCAGGTTTTTGCACCTCATCTGTAATAAACTTTTTACGTGTTTCTTCATTACATTTTTTTTTTTTTTTTTTTACTTTAAAATTTTCTGTCGACAGCTGATAGAAAAGTCTTATTTTATTAACTTTTTTATATATTATTTCATTGCAGTGACCTTTAAAAAAATTTTTATATCTTGCTCATCAAATTTTATATATTGTATATAAAAAAGTATAATATATTTTGTTCATAATTAATTTGACCGATTTTTTTTAAAGATCTAGAGTACTGATATAATTTTTTTTTGTAGTTAAAAAATTTTTATGTTTCTTATAATATAAGATTTTTTTATATATAATTGAGAGCTTATTATTTACACTTAAAAATAAGTTTTGATGTTTTGATTTGTATTTTATTTTAAATTTTAAACTTTTCTTGTGATCAAAGGCTCTATAAAGTTTTCTGTAGTTAAATTATAACTTAAATAAATGAAAAATAAAATAAGGCACATAAAAATATATAATAATAAAAAGTACGTTTAATCTATAGTATATAATAACAAAAATTCATTTCAAATTTTTTTTTTTTCGTTTTTTAATGTTATATTTTTATTTTACTGTTTATCATTATCAAATTTTTTTTCCGCATTATTGTTATTTTGTTTTTAAAGTATTATGTAAATATGCGATAAAAAATTATTGCACGAGCCTGCTATTTTTTTTTTTTTTTTTTTGTAACCCTTGAAAAAAATAGCGAAAAATATAAACATAAAATATTATACAAAGCGCGTGCAACAAAAATAAAAGATAACAAATTAAAATTTTAGTACTCACGTTAAAAATTAATATTAAAAAAATATCCACGTGATGTGCACAGATTGACTGTTGACTTCACACTGGTTTCCTCTCTCTTCACTACCTCTAAAAATCCCCTTCACTTTGTTTTGCTGGAGATCTCATCGCTTTTTTGCTGCGATAAAAAAAAAAAATACACGATTTACTTACACCTCCCGCCACACCTGATTATAGTACTCAAATTGTTTGCTAGATGTCACTTTTAAAAAGGAAGTAGTTTAGAAATGGTACCAGAGATGGCGTATGCATGCTAATTTGCATAATGTATGTTTCCATGGAAGCGCACGTTTCGAATAGAATAGTAAACAAGTTCAGCTGGTGACAGAAAAAACGTATAAAAATGGTTCGTTTTCTTGTTAAAAAAGGCGATGAAAATCAATTTCTATATGAAACAGTTATTGATACACAAATGAATAAAGTGTATGAAGATATTACTGTAATTTACAATTGTAGAATTAAAATAAACACTTTATGTTATGGTAAGTTTTGTGATTTGTAATAGCGTCTTTATTTTCACCAAGCCGGGGCATTGCATGATTTTTGTAATTTAATGCAGTAAAATGACGTAAAGAATGCATCACACAACTCTAAGTTTTCATTGATGATTAAGTAATTCTAGTAGTCTTTTAAATATTTCATATTAAAGTGTAAAACCGGTAGAAAGGTCTTTTAGATTCTAGCTGCATTTTTTTATTTCTCGAATCCCACCATCATCATGCATCATATATGCATAATGCATAATAATATAATATTCTAAATATTATTTTCTTTTTATTTCCTAAACCCTTGCATTTTTTTAAGGGAAACCAAAATTGAGATTTTAAAGTTGTATCCTGACAAAATTGTTAACTTGTACACCGTGGTAAAGTCCAAAAAAGAATGTATATCGTTTGCACGTAAGAATCGAATCACACATAAATGCATGCATTCAAGCAATTATGTTAAGTACCGTAGTACTGTACCTAATATAATCATTATTAAGTCATGCTAGCGCTGGGTTGCCATATGTGAGCAATAAATAACAGTGACCAGCGCGAGGAAAATGTTTTTACGACAGTATGTATTTAATTTTTTACAAATTTTAAAACATTGCTGGTGAACTTCCATACCTTATTGTTAGAGAATGATAATGTAAACACTATGGAAACACATTTATCTCCATATAAAAGGCCAAAAATTAAGTTTTTCCTATGATGGGCTTCATGTATTAAAGCATATGGGACTAGCGCACAATTTCATGTCAAATGACGTCTCTTATTTTACAGAAATAGAAGAGCTATCAAAGCATGGTGTATCAATGCCCCCTGAGATGCAAGGCCTTGCTCCGGGCCAGGCTGAAGACCTAAAACTAACTGACGAGTGGGTAGACAAATGTGAGGCGAGCGGAGGTTACGATAATAACCCAGATCCTTTAGTGAGACGTAACGGACGTCAACCCAATGAGAACATGAGAAATGTTTTATTGAGAGCTGCAGAAGAGGCTAAAGCTGCCATTTCTAAGGTAAATAGTTCCCTACAAAATACCAAGTACATACTCTCACCAAAACTGTTGAAAACCTTACTCAAATAAAATGCAGTTAATTATGACAATCGTGACCTCTTAACAATAAAAAGAATAATTACAATAAAAAAATCTTATAGGGTGAAAGTACTGTACTTGGTATTTTATATAAACTCGGTATCTCACACTTCACGTACGCACCCAGCAGTGACCTGACCCTGTACTTGGTGAGGAGTACAGAGCTGCAAGTTATCTGCCTTCACCACTCAGCCATAATAGCTCGGTACCAAATACTGTAATAATAATAATCATACTACAAATGATGACATTACTATGAGCAACTGCCTTTAGTCACTGGAGATGAAAGTGAAAATAGAGGTAAAATTTGATACTCCAATCATGTGCAAGCTTTCACTTTTTGCTATCTCACTAAATACAGATCACTGATTGGATTTCAATTGCATCCCTCATTACCCCAGTTGACTACATACCTGTATAAATGTAGACTAAATGAGTTCAAATTATTTCAAATTCTAGGTATATTATAATACAATGTACATAATTTTGTAGGCCCAGGTGGATGCTGGTGTTCCTCTCACCGTGGAGGCAATCTCACACGCCTTACATCAACTGAGAGGTGCCACGATTGTGGTGTATCCCATGGGACTGCCCCCTCATGATCCTGTCAACATCTCCGTCACTGAGTGTGAGGATCCTGCTACGTGTCACTTTGATCAGAGAGATGTAAGTATAGCCTTTTTTCATAAGACTGATATTTAACATTGGTGTGGAAGCTTCAAATAACTAGTCTACGCTAGCAAAAAAATCACTACTGTACCTTTTTAAAGTCATGTAAAAAAAAAAAAAAAAAAAAAGGAGGAAAATAAATAAATAAACTAAGATATATTAAGGAAAATAAACAATCTCAGTTAGATATTATAAATTTGAAAGAAGAAGCAAGGGCCCTACCATAGTGAAAAGAGTCCTATAGTTTTCTCTCCAAGTCTGTAAGGACTGATGAAGACATGACACACTCCATCTCTCTTGTAGTTTATTGCCGAAATATTTCCAATGTGTCAGTTTTTTATATCTGTGCTAGCAAGATTTGTCACCAAAATATGGGACTCTCTTCAGTATGGTAAGACCAGCGCTGGTTTCTCCTAGCAATTTCTTTCAAATTTATCATTATTAACGTTGATGGTTTAGTTTCCTTCATAGGCCTACAGTATATCGATGCTTACCCGTCGTAATGAACGTACTACACTTTACAAATTTTAGTTCAAAACGACCGATCTACACTTTACAAATTCCGAATTCACTCATATAGTTCTCCCTGTTAAAATGCATAGAAGCGCCAAACGTAGATTGTTAATTTTGAGTCAAATTTGTAAAGTGTAGTTCATTCACTTTGACGGGTAAACATTGATACATATCTAATTACAGGATTTGATAGAAAAACACATAAAGTAGTTAGATGAGAAAAAATGTAGGAAATGGAAGATAGTAATGAGCTTAGACTGACTGCCGTGATATAAAGTAAATAATTTCAAAGCCAGGTTAATTTTTATAAGTGAGTGTATGTACTATCCGCTCATATTAATTACTAAATATTCTACCTCAGATGCTTGGTGTACTGGAGAGTGTTCTGTGGTTCTGTGGACGTCAGCTGTCTCGTGAAGGCAAGGTCGGAGCAGCTCTCAATACCAAGAATGACAAGACAAGGGTCACAGTCAAGGTCACAGGGTCAAACCAAGGTCCTCCTGCTAGAGAACCTGCGATTGATGAGAAAGAGAGAGCAGCACTAATGGCACATTATCATCGTAAACAACAGGAGCTGGAGGTAAGCTGTGTTAATATTGGTACAGGTGGCCAATATTAAGATTTACTATGTGTGATATGGTGCACGTCAAAGTGAGCAGACTACAAAGTGTAGTTTGTTCACTTCGACAGGTTAGTATTGATTATATAACTTAGATTTTGTGTATCAGCAATATCAGCATACATGTTAAAATTAAAAAAAAAAAAAAAAAAAAAAAAAACTGTATGAAAAATCTTATTTTTGTAAAATAGCTCAAAATACTATAAAATGTTCAAAATCACCCAGTAATATAGTGCTTCAATTCTCAACTATATTGTTGTAACTGAGTTCCTATAGCAGCTGTAAATGTGATTTTACATAATATATTCAAATTTCCAATTGGAATATGGGAATGACTCATTACAGATATTGCATGATATTTATAAACCCTATTTTTTTATGTTCCAAACCATGAAAAAATGACAACCACCCAAAATGTAAATGGCACAGTATTGCACTTTTTTTTTTCTTTTTTTATGAAGCAAAGAAACAGGGTTTATAAATATTGCTTCCAAAATTTTACTCACCAAAAATATTTTGAACAATTTTAATATGTATATTTTTTTTAATGAATATAATAAAGAAAATGATGTAGTAACAAGCAGTAGAAGTTGTATGGAGAGATTGAGGTCTCACGTGACACAATTTTTCTCTTATAAAATAAGATTAAACTTATTTTATTGTCTTATTTTATTACAAAAATCTATGCCACATGAGACCTCAACCTCTCCATACAACTTCTACTGTGGTAACGGTAAGTAAGGCCCTCTATCCTTTTCTTTATTATATTTTTTATCCTAACCGCGATGTTTTTTTTCCCTTGAACTATTTTTTAAAATGATTGATTTTCTTTCTATATTAGATTCAAAATTAATTTTAAAGAATTCTTTCAAAGAAATTATTTATTTATTTTTTTAAAAAAATGAAATGGATTGGATATCGTATTTCATATTATTCTTTTTTGTTTTTTTTCTCCAACAATGTTTCAATATTTCTGGCTATTTCAGTACTTACCTAGTTCTGACTTTACAATTTGACATGGACTATTTAGACAAAATATGTGGACTTGACAAGCATAATATAGGCCTAAATGTATAATGACACTTTTTTCATATTTCAGATACTAAAATATGTACAAAAAAAAAAAAAAAAAAAAAAAGTCTATAGTATTAACTGATAATATTTTCTACAGTGAAAATAGCAACAAAGTTAAAAAAAATAATTATGTATAGGGTGTATGCGGATGACGTTATATTTATTGCACTTGTAGGCCATACTGGAGTAGTGCATAACATTGCTCAGCATAGGACAAACTTCATTTAAGCCCATTTTCTTTGGGAAATCGCTTAATTTTTTGTTATTGTTATTTTTCTTACATACTCGAGATACTAATTCAACATATTTACAACATAAATGCTCTCAAAAATATTGCATAGTAGTTTTAAGCTGGCAAAATTATTTTTTCCCTATGCCACCCATGTTATTGAGTTATCCAACATGGCGTCGACTTTAACATGAATGCATAGACCCTATACGCGAAATTAAAATACTATTTTTAATTAGGTTGGAGAAACATTTGATCAAAAATTAAAATTGCAACATTTGCCTTTTTTCCTCTAATTTTGTTTATCTACGGTACGGGGGGCACGGGGGCAGTTGTTTAATTTTCACACCTGGAGTAAAAAATAAATAAATGTTTCCTCCTTCCCTTTTAAGTGCAGGTAATGTTGGTTATTTTTTATTTTTGTAGTATTAGCAATAATTTTTTTTTTTTTTTTTTTATTTACAATTCTTCGTTACATTTTGATATACACTTTTTGTCCAGCCAAGATCCTAATCTGTTGATCTATTATCTAATTGAATGAAAGAATGAATGATGTGATGATTTTGCTAAAATAATAAATGAATAAATAAAAAATAATAAATTTTGTGCGAGAGTGAAAGGTGGGAGAGAATCGGGCAGGCCAAGAATGTTGTGGTCTGAAGTGGTGGAGAGATGTTTGAGAAAGAAAAATGTACTATTGGGTGAGTAGGTGACCGACTGATGTCAATATCTTCCTAACTAGACGGTTGCGTATTTTAATATTAATACAAAGTAAAGAAGGAATGTTACTTAAAAGTTTAGCTACGTCAAACATGTGAAAGCACGATCAAGGATGTAAGTTATTCCACTTTAAAGATCACATGCAAATGTGGAAATTCAAATTTTAGCAGCAAATTTTAGTGAAATTGGAAACTTTTTTAAAATTAAAAATACTATTAAAACTTTTTCCGTAAAAAAAAAAAAAAAAAAAAAAAAAGTTTACATTCTCAATTATATTTGAATATTATTGTTTCTGTTTTGCTGGAAGTAAAGAATGTACAAAGAGTTATTGTGAAAATATACAGTAGTTCATCTTTTAACAATTTGTGGTCCACGTCGGTCACCTACTTCGTTAATTATTTTTCTAAAGTTGTAAGACCTTCTTACAAATACGTAATTACTAAATGTATAAGGAAAAATTTGGAAATAAAAAAATAAACACATTATTGCTTTTTTAGGTTGCTTTATTGTAATATATAATTTTTAAATATAATATTTTATAAATTGGAATAAATAATAAAATGATGATTACAATTTTTAAAAAATTTTGCATGCTAAAATTTTGAAGCAATCTATAATTTTTATTATTTTATTTAAAGAGGTTTAACTATAGGCAAACAAAAATATTAGGTGAGGAGTATTATATTAATTAAAATATTTGCCTAAAAAGTGAGAATCATAAAGTATTTGGTGTAATTATTATTATTATTTCTAATCTCTACTTTTTGCAAGGTATCGTTGCTGGAAGTTTTAGTTTTTTTTTTTTTGAAGGTGTTTTTTATACTCCGAAATATTATTTTCTCACTATATTTCTTTATAATAATATTTATTATTAATATTAAATATTATTTTATAATATATATTTAAGCTAAAATAAATTTATAATAAAAATTAATTTAAATATAATATTTATTTATTATAGTAGTTATGGGCACTTTTTCACGTTAAGGTTTCTCATAAAAGGTACTTTTTTTTTTTTTAATATATTTTGCTGAGTTGATTTTTTTTTCATGTTAATTTTGAAGTGTGGACTAAGTTTTAATGAAGCCATTTTTTTTTTTTTTTTTTTTTTACTTTTTTTTTATTGTTTCCTAAATTTTGATTTTCAAGAAGCCAAAGATTTTATGAAATAGATGTTTTGTATATTTTGAATTTTTCAAGCAAAATTTTATATAATTATTGTATATTATTATATATTTTAGAATATATTTTTTTAGAATTATTTTCTTTAGAATTATTATTTTTTTCTCAGCTTTCAAAAAAAGCAATGAGCAAACCTGAAAAGCTGACGCATTAAATTTTTAAATTGTCATTTTTTTAAAAGCCTAGATTTTCCTTTTAATTTCTTATATTTTTTTTGTGCTTAAAATATTATTTTTATCACATATTATTGTATTTATTTTGTCTGTTTTTTATTTTGAAATAACTAAGAGTTAATTATATAGCATTTTAATTATGTTTTAATTGGAATTTAGTAGTTTTGGGGGTTTGGAGATCAATCAAATGAAAAGATGAGTTTTCAATTTTCTAATTCAATAAGTTCAAATTGTTTTTTGAAAATGCTCTGAAAATAAAAAATATTTTCACAGAAAAAACGTTTAATCACTTTAATTTGATCACTTTTTTTTTTTTTTTTTTTTTTTTTTTTTGAATTGGTCATATGGTAAAAATCATAGTCATGCTGGATGTAAAAAGCAATTTATCCAAGAACTAGTGAAAATTTTTATCTATATATTAATTTACTTCAGAGCATTTTTAAAATTAATTTTTATTATCATAATTTTTGTGGTCTATAAAATACCACATGAACCCAAATTTTCGTAAATTCTTTCAAAAAATGCCATATAATTTTTATCTTTTAAAACAATTTGTTACTTAACTCTAAAATCAAATATATTAATTACGTACACGTAATATACTTTCATTCACTGAATAATTAACTATTATTAGTTCTTTTTTGGACATTTTTTTTTAATAAAATCTGCTTTATTTTATATAATATAATGTTTTACTTAATAAATAACTGTAAAAATTGATAGTAAGTAATTAATTTAATTGTCTTTTTATATCACAAAAATATTCATTAAAAAATCACAAATAAATTATTAATAATCAACATTATTAAATATTATATCATTACTTAAAAATTTAAAAACAAACTTATTGTGACCACTTTTTATCTTTTTAAATAATTATTTTCTTAACAAGAATTTATTTTTCTTGTAATTATAGAAAGCTTGATATTTTTTTTCTTAATATTTAGTATTGAAATGTTCATAAAATTATTAATTTATTGTTATGTTATTTATATTAGGCTTTCGTTGCATTTTATTCTTAACCTGTTTTTTTGATTGCATATTTTGAATTGATATAATTAATTTTTTTTATTTGGATGGGAATACTGAGGATTTGAGTTTATATTGTCTTGTCTGTGTTGTGTTTTCTTTGGTTTTCATGAAAAAAAAACTTCATTTTTTAATAATTTTTAATTCTGAAACACAAAAAGTTATAAAAAAAAGCGCATTTTTTTTACGTATTTTTATTTTTTGAGTGATTTTTTGTTGTTCTTATTTTGAAAAAAAAAATGATAATAAATAATTCAATACCACATATTAATGAATTTTAATAATTTTGTAATGTAGAAAATAATTTTTAATTTTTTTATTTCTCCAAAATTATTATTAATCTGATTTTATACGAATATTTTTACATTTTTTTTATTCGTAATATAACATAAAAATAAAAAATTTCTGCCATTATAAAAATATTACAAAATGAAGCTTTTTTTTTTCTTTCGTTACTTTATGGTCACTTAACATAAACAAAAAATGTTGAAACTGTGCGAAAATTGTGTAAGAGATCATTATATTATTACGTAACCAGTACATAAAGTCTATTATTATGTTTTTAATTAAAGTTTAATTAAGTCACATTGTTGCACAGTCTTCATTTTTCAGTATTCCTCATCTTCTGCTTGAAGTTCTTCACCATCATTGTTGTCTCTGTGGAAAATACAACAATAAACACAAGTATCAGTCTCGCTCGTATATCAAGCTAAAATGTTTTTATCATTTCTATGTACAGCTCTGGCCAAAATTTTGAAAACAATGAGGAAGGTGAATTTTTTTAACCCCCACTTTTTATGACATTTTTGAAAAGAGCGTTGAAAATTTTTGAGGCGGTATTTTTTCTTAAAACGATTGGAGCATGGGAAGTATTTTTAATTAATTTTTGAAAATCGTCCTAAAAAGACTCTGACGTCATCAATCGGGCATTTATTTCGGAAAGTATTGACCGTAGAAGGTTCAGTAGCCAGTTTTTTGAAATCCTGAGAACGAGCTGATTTCATTAAACTGGTTACTGAATCTCGAACAATTAGTATTTGCCGAGAAAAAAGTGGAATGATGACGTCAGAGTCTTTTTAGGTCGATTTTCAAAAATTAATTAAAAATACTTTGCTTGCTCCAATCGTCCTAAGAAAAAATAGCGCCTCAAAATTTTTTAAAGCTCTTTCCAAAAATATCATAAACTCAACAAAAAAATTTCAATTCACCTTCCTCATTTGCGTAGGCAACACGCAACCACACTATGAAAACGCTGCGGCCGCCGCTGTCCCGTTCTTAATCTTTCGGCTACAGCTGTACAACTTGCATTTTTTTTCATTGTTGCAAATTATAATCAAATTGAAAGGATTTGGCTTTCGCGTTACACTATATTATGTTATATAAGCGGCATTCTAATGTTAAAAAGTAATTCTGTTCGACAGGACTCGAACCCAGATCTTTTGGTTTTGTAGACTATTTTGTTAACCATTACGCTATAACAAAAGACTATGAGGAAACCAAAGTTACGAGTTCGAGTCCCGGGCGAGCCGAATTCCTCTTCAATGTCAGTTTACTGCTTATATAACACGGTGTAACACGAAAGCCAAACCCTTTCATGAAAACTACCCGTGTAAAATAGTTGTTAAATTTAATCAAATTGTTTACTCCAACTTTTATTTTAATTTTTTTAATTTTTTTTTTTTTGTAAGGGAAAATTAATTTAACATTGCAACAGTAAATAAAATTCTAATGCTATAAATTAAAATCTATTTATCCTAAAAATATATCTAAACATCATGCGCTACTTAAGAAAAACTATTATTTATCGTTGTTATATATATATATATATATATATATATATATATATATATATATATATATATATATATATATATATATATATATATATATATATATATATATATATATATATATATATATATATAGTGATTACTGATTATATATATAACTAACATTCAAAAATATTTTACAGATAAAAATATACCTAATTCATAATTAGGCCAGCCTAATTATAGTTATAACGTCAAATTATTGACATAGAAAATTATATTTTATAAATTTTACAATAAATTTAATATTTTAATTTATTTTCCTGGATTTATTATGGTTTATCATTATATAATTTAAATTTTTGCAATTTAACAAAGAAATATAAAAGAAAGAAAATACAAGGAAAGTTAAGAAACAGAATAGTTAAGTGGATGCAAAAATGAAAGTTGTTAAAGCAGCATTCATTTTATTTTAAACATAATTTAAAAGAAGACTAGCAAAAAGTGGTTTTGTGATAAAATACATCAACTCGTTGGAGCCCAACAATACTAACAAAATGCTAGCACACAACTCAATGTTTCGTCGTTATTTAACATGCTTTCTTATGGGGTAAAGAAGCAGCAGCTATAACTTGACAAATATTTATCTTGACTCTGAAAATTTTACTGTTACACAGAGCTTACTGAGTCTCACAATTTTTGTTTTCCTGATTTTCAATCAAATCGGTTACATTTTTTCCCCAATTAAATTAAAATTTAGTACTTTAGTTATTTACTTTTTTAAAAATTGAGTCAGTTTGCTACTGGAAGAAAGCTAACTAACTAACTTATTGGCTGCTTTATTTCCCCATAAGAAAGCATGTTAAATTGAGACACAAACACAAAGTCGTCTGCTAGCATTAGTATAGAATGTGATAGTTCGTTTATTTTCTCATAAAAGTAAGTTTTGTAATTCTTCTATTTTAATCATACAACAAATATTTGAAGTTGATAATATTGATTTGCAAAAAATAAATACTATTAATAATTATTATGAGCTAAACCTAAATTTTATATTATTACACTTTCAAATATTTTTCAAATTTTTTTTTTTTTTTTTTTTTTGAACGATCATGCCTAAATTGATATTAACTATGTATGAAGAGAAAAATAGAAAGAAGAAAAAAGTTCGCCTGGTTTCCAAGGTCATTCCCATGCAACCCGACGTCATAAAATCAATATTGAATAGCAATTTTTTGCTCTGACAAGAAATAAGAATGAATGCAAGATATATGAAAATATCAAATATTTCATGAAGAATTACTTGAAGAGATATTAGGACAGGTTTTAAAAGGACATCCAAATAGTCACCATGTTTGGAAATTTAAGAAATGAGATAATAGGTGAGGAAAATTAAAGATTTAATTAAATTAGAAACATTGTTAGTATTTTACAAGTTTTTAACTTTTTTAACATGATTATTTGATAAAAATAGCAATTTAAATTATAAAATTATCATTTGATCTATTTTGAGCTATTTATGGTAATTTCTTTCTTTTTTATTTAGTATTTCAACAAATAAAAGTGGTAAAAGTACATACTCATTGTAAAATGGTAGTAGAATAATAAAAATCAGCTAAAAATCAGCATTTTGACAAATTATTTTTCTATAAGTGTATTTTTTTTAAGTTACCAGAAAAAACAAACGACTAGAATTTGTGAAAAAAAAAAAAGGGGGGGAGCATTTTATTTTTTTCTCCAAAAGAGGACATCGTCCGGAATCAATAGATATGTGAATCAGAGTTTATATAATGTTCTTTATTATTAATAAATCTTTGAAAATAAAAAAAATGACGTCACGGTCGGAAAAATTTGCCGTCCGTGACGTTATTTCGTGACTTTAAAAACTAATTAAAAAAAATGAATTAAAAAATTACAAATTCGCACATCAAGCGATTAAGAACAATGCCCTATTTTAGAATATTAAATAAAATTACACTCTTATTTTTTTGAGCAATTGTTTTCAAGTAACTTGATATGTTTCTAATTTAATGTAAGAGAGATAGAAACACGAAGGATAATTAAGGTAGATTTGTTGTTGTTGAGCGAATACATACTCACTCTGCCTTGTCCTTGTTACATCCAGGGCAGTACCAGAAGATTAGAACTCCTACAGTGAAGCCAAACACGAGAGGTGGTGCCACCAAAGCAAGCACCAAGTTACGTACAGTCGCCTCCCAGCTGTATTCTGCTACCACAAGTTCAGGATATGTTCGACTGTAGTAGCACGGGAACGGAAGTTCACCGAGGTTCTGGTTACAAAGTAAGTACAATAATTTTTTTTTTTAGTATTTTTGTTTATTTTGGAAGAACGAGGAAATAATAATCATCGTCGCATAAACATTTTTTATTTAAAAAAAAAAAAGAAAAAAAAAAAGTTATATAGCTTCCTCTTAAAAAGCTGTTTTAACATCAAAATATTTAAGATTCTACGTTTGTCATATATGTTCACCGCGCGCTATTTTTACTGGTGCCCCAGTGTTCAGGGCATATTCTGGGTCACAACTTGGATCACGTCTCTAAGACAACGTTAAGGGCATGTTGCAGTACGTGACCCAGCGCTTGAACCGCGCATTTCATCGTATTATCTTACGTTAGGACACTGTAGATCATATAATTAAAGTTAGGCCACGCTCTTGGACGTCCTAAAAGTTAGGACACACTCTACGTCATGTTATTAGAGTTAGGCCACGCTATAGCTCATGTCCTAAGAAGACGTACTTAGGTCACATTCCAAGTAATGTTCTAACAAGATTTAGAACACGCACTCTTAAGTCATGTTCTGAAAGTTAGGCCATGCTCTAAGTCATGTTTTTAAAGTTATGCCATGCTCTAGGTCATCCTAAGAGTTAGGACACACTGTATGTCATGTTATTAGAGTTAGGCCACGCTCTAGCTTATGTTCTAAGAGTTAGATCATATTCCAAGCCATGTTCTAAAAGTTAGGACACTCTACGTCATATTTTTAAAGTTATATAGGCCATGTTCTATAGGTTGTCCTAAGAGTTAGAACACGCTATATCCTAAGAAATAGTTAACGCTCTAAAAATAGGTTACGCTCTAGCACATGTCCTATGAGTTAGGTCACATATTCCAGGTTATATTCTAACAAGAGCTAAAAACTAAAAACCATACTCGTAACTTAAAATTGTTGCATTGAAGCACTAAAAATACGTCAATTTTAAAAGCTATCTACGTTACAGGTAACCATGAGTAGAAATTGACATTTAACACACACGACATACATAAAACCAACGTACCTGATACTTTCTTGCGAACTCCGTACAGTTAACTTTTGGTGGATATCCACAACCTTCAGTATTAACAAAGAACTTTGTTTCTGTAATATTAAAATCTGTAGGCTGTTCTTTGTTACTGGGATCAAAGTGTGCACGTGTGTAATTAACTTTGATTAATGTACATTTAAGTGCGGCTGTAGTACATCCTTCTCTACATGAAGACCATGAACAATTACGTAATCCTATTGCACTCTCGAATGAAGATATCACGCATGTTACAGCCTGAAATTGAAATACAAAAAAATCACGTAAAAATCAAGTAAAAAAAAAAAAAAAGTTTTATTTAAAATTAAGTTAACTGTCGTTTGTATCAGTAATAATTACCCAAAGTTAATTGTTTAATATCAAAATAATATATATTTAAAGACGTAAAACACCTTGAACAAAAAACTTGTCTAATATCCTAACATTCCTAAAATCAATGTTGATTTGGCCGTAGTCATTGATTTCTAATTTATTTTACATTCACGAAATGGCAGATGCGGTTTTATGACGTCACAGCTCTCTTGTTTCCGTACGCGTGGACTAGTGAGCTGTGACGTTATAAAACCGCATCTGCCATTTTGTGAATGGAAAATAAATTAGAAATTAATGACTACGGCCAAATCAACGTTGATTTTAGTTAGGGTATAAGACAATTTTTTTGTTAAACTTGTTCTACGCTTTTAAAGAAATCATAAAATTGAATTAAATATTACAAAATTACAGATCATTTTTTAAAAAATAATAAAAAAAAGTATTCAATAACTTATAGAATTTTCAAAGTATTGACTGACTTTCCAACACTATCAGCTCGTATTTGAGAAAGGTAGGAAAAATAAATAAATAAATAAATAATAATAATAATAATAATAATAAAAAAAAAAAAAACGTAGAAATGGGAAAAATAAAAATGTGTCTACTTTTGTTTTTCTGGGCTACTATACAGAATGAGAACTAATGTAAAAAGTTTTTTAACTAAAAGTTTCTACAATATCACAAAAACTCTAGTAAAAGTAATTTCATTTATTAAAGCACTAAAATTTACTAAAGTTACTGAAGTGGAAATGCATTATTGATTTCTTTATAAAAGAAAAAAATAAGTAAATAAATAAATAAGTTTAAAAATTAAATAAGTAAATAAATAGATAAATATCAATCAATCAATCAATATTTAAAGAAAAAAAAAAAAAAAAAAAGTAATGAAATAAAATTGCTACTCACATCGGGATCAAAATCTGCAGCTAAACTTGAAATCGCAGGATCCACAATAAATGGTATTAAAAATAAAAATGCAAAAACTGCTAATATTGCTGTAGTACCAAAGCATAATGATGTATAAAATTTTGCTTTTTCCATAAATGATACAACAGGTAATCCATCAGGTCCAAGTGCACCCATAGCTGCAGCCGCTGCTTCTGCATTAGCCTCATCTTCTGTTTCTTCTGGTTCCGTACTTAACGGTCTAGGAGGATGAGGTTCATGATGAGCAGATGGCGGGTGATGAGCGACAGGATGCTCTTCACCAACTCTTTCATAAGTAGAACCACCTAGTGCACCAAGACGTGACCCTAATGACCCCGCTGGTCCAGCACTATTCGTACTGGCAGCGGGAGTATAAAATCTTCTTATAGGAAACAGTGCTAAGCCTTTATTATAAACACCACAAGAAAAAAAAAATTATTTACTCTATTGTCTTTTTATATTCGAAAAAAAAATTGCACCACAATATTTTTACTCACGACGGAATTTTATCATTATAATTAATCACTATTTTTTTTTTATAATTAATATTAAATTAACTAATTTTTTTTTCTAAATATCAAGCCATTAAATAATTATTAGGTTATTATTATTATTATTTATATTATTATTATTATCTATTCCATAAATGTTCTTAATAATAATTATAATCATTCATAATTAAATAATAACTTATATATATATTTTTTAAACTAATAATAATTAAGTTTAATATACGTACAAGAGTTCATGTATTATTATAATAATTGCGCTAAAGTTGCGCTCGGAAAAGTGAGTCCAAACAGTGCTAACGTATGCGCTTTATTATTATTTTGCGCCATCAGAAAAAAGTTTAGAAATATATTTTTTTTTTGTTTAATAAAAGCGGCGTGAAATTGTGAAAGCGAAATTTTTAAAATAACGCGTTCCCCTCAAGATTATTTTATTATTTATTTTTTTAGATGTTAAGTTTTAGAACCCTCTTTGTTGTTGTTGTTGTTGTTGTTCATTGTTGTTATTTAACAACGACGGTGTTGGCTAAGATGTGCCAGAGCCAACAATGAGGGTGGCGGGTCGTAGTTAGTAGGCGACTCCGCTGATAAGAGGGGAATGCCTGAAACAATACAAACAAAAACAACAAATAATTAGTATAATATTACAACTTTTTATTTATTTCATTTAGTATAGAACAGTATTAAGTACCCAAACTTTAAAGCTAAATGATTGGCTACCCACAAAATTGGAGCTTTCTCACTGGATAACAAGGTCCATATAATAAAGAGGTTAAGCGCAGCACAAAACTCGCGCAGTTGATTTTATTTTGTGATGGATGTACTTGATTCTAAGCCAATACGATGCTGTTCGCCAGTTACGTCACTGATAAGGTGAATAAAAATACACCAGGTGATATGACGTCTTTGGTGAATTCCTTTCAGCTGCACGACCTTGGCCAAAACTTTTCCCAGAGCAACTAACCTCTTATATATAGACCTTGATTGGATAAGAGTATTTCGACTGCTATTTAAGTTTGGGTACTTTTAGCAAGCCTATCAAAACAGATGTATTGCAGTCAACCTATAAAACATGAGGATGCCGCTTCTCCGTTAAGGTTCTCTAATGTAACATAGTCAATATAAATATGCAGTATAACAGTAATTTTGTTGAAATGAGCAAATAGTGCTGATTATAGGACTAATGATTTCAATTTGTTACGTTATTTATTATTGTCCGTAAATAATAATGCTGTTCGTAAACCCTGTTCTCTTGCACCAAAAAATGCGCATTCAATTTGAATAACCATAGGTGATCGTCATTTTTGGTGCAGACAACAGGGTTTACGAACAGCATTATTAACTAATCGTATAATATATAACGATGTCATTTGCTGCTAGATAATCAGAAACACAGTAAATATATTTAAACAAATTGTCCCTCATTGCATCTAAGCATGATTTTATAGTGAAATTATTATTTTATTACTTATATCATCGTTGAAAGTTGAAATTTAACGCCGTAAAAACTTTTTCAAAAAAAAAAAAAAATAAAAAAAAAAAAAAAAAAAAAGTAAAAAAAAAAAAATCGTTTGATTTCCAGGTAAAGTAGTTTATTGCTTGCAGTATATTTACGTACTTTTATTTACCATGAACACAATTTAATTATCCTTTATACTCTGTACACTTTATCGACATCATGTACGAGTAATTGCTTTGCAGTATATACAGTACTTGCTTGTATTCAATAAAAAATTACTTTTTTTTTTCATGAGCACACTAGATTGTTTGCAATAAAATTTGCGTGATAGAAAACATTTACAAATACTTCTTTTGTAATCGATGAACCTTATGGTATTGATTTTATTTTATTATTATTAGGATACAAAGTAAAATAAAGTATTGAAATTTATTCGTTCGTTTTAATATTGATCTGAATTTATTTTTAGAGAAAGATCTTGATAATATAGAACTACCATCAAAATCTACATTTTTATTATTTATGTTCCATTTATTTTTAAATTGGAGGCAAAGGGAGCTAGAGTTTTATTATTTTATATAATATAGTAATATTGTTATCATTAAGAGCTAAAAAGTGGTATATTTCTAGTATGTATGCAAAAAGTAAAAAAGTTTTTAAAAGTATGAAAGGTTTCATATTTTGCAGTTTTATTTTTAGTATAAAAGTAGGGTGTATTAAGTTTAAACCCATTAATAAGTCATGTCATTTGGGAATTTCTTTGCTCTCTCTCTCTCTCTCTCTCTCTCTCTCTCTCTCTCTCTCTCTCTCTCTCTCTCTCTCTCTCTC
Source organism: Ecdyonurus torrentis (assembly GCA_949318235.1). Classification (NCBI taxonomy): domain Eukaryota; kingdom Metazoa; phylum Arthropoda; class Insecta; order Ephemeroptera; family Heptageniidae; genus Ecdyonurus; species Ecdyonurus torrentis. The sequence continues at coordinate 3,107,822 of OX439136.1, forward strand.
TCTCTCTCGTTCCCTATCTCAATATTAACTTTGCAAAGCTGTAGTGTATTTATCAATGACTATCATTTTAATTATTACATACGTCTTTGAAAAAGACCACACCCATTTTAGAGGAAAAAAAGAAAAGAAAAAAAAAAAATCTTCTCAATAAGCTCTCGCTGTCCACGCATAATTTTTTTATGTTCTTTCCTACAAAAACCATCCTGATGCATGATTGGACAGTATCAAGTAACAATTAGACCACAACCGTATCACTTTTCCATACTATTCAATTCATGTTAAAGTCAACGCCATAAGTGAGTACTAAATAACATGGGTATGGAAAAATGACACATTTTGCCAGTTTAAGAATATTTAGCAATTGTTTTAATTTTAAGAGAATTGATGCTGTTAACAAGTTGAATTAGATGAGAAAATTTATAATGGAAAAAAACCTATACTTATTTTCGAAAAAAAAAAAAAAAAAAAAAAAAAAAAAAAAAAAAACGAAAACCTACGTTTGTCCTATGCTAAGAAATGTTATTCGTTGCTCACTTACACTTATGGCATCACAGTGCATTTATTATGAAGTCATGCGCATACACTAAGCTATTTAAACATACAAATGGCCTTTAAAGAAGCCAGGGACTGATTTCCTTATGATACTATAATAGTCGTTATGAACTAATGCCTTTCCCGACTGCCTTTATCACCGCTGAATAAACCTCTCGAGTACATACTACATTATACATACAAAACCATCGTGGAACATAAAAAAAATCAGAAAAAGAGAGAGAAAAAGAAAAGAAAAGAAAAAAAAAAAAAAAAAAACGCAACGAACTTTTTTTTTTTTTTTTTTTTTTTTTTTTTTTTTTTTTTTTTTTAGCGTAAAACACGTTATATTTCAATCTCACGCAATAATAAGTGAAAAAGTATATATTTTTTTTACTGCATACATTTTATACATTTATAACATAGAAGTAAATATATGTGCTAGAAGTCTCTAGCAACAACAGATCGATTCCAGTACTTTTATATACACACAATCTCAGCATCACGAAAACTAAAGTAATAAAGTCTAAAATAATATAATTTAACTAACAAATATCACCTTTATGAAATATAATTAATTACAAGGTAAAATGTGAAATATTAAACCACACATTAACTATATAATATTGATTATAATATTAAGTATAATAACTTTTAAGTTAATAAAGGTTAATATTATATGCTAGCGAATAGTAAAAATAGACCTTATTTAAAATGTGATTTTAAGTATATGGTTCATATTACTCATTATATATATATGAAGCAAAGTGTCACCATATTATGTTTGTCGTTATTAAAAGTTAGTTACTTGATTTATAAAATCTCATATTGCATTAAGGTAATAATAAGCATACAGAACTGTGCGGGAAATTACGAAAGAGAAAGAAATTGTAAATTCTGATTAAACTTAATTTTTCATAAAATAACTTTCAAAAAATATATAGAGCTTTTAACCTCGTGAATTCCAGTATACAAATACAGTGGACATCACATAATTCAATAAAAAATCGGAAGAAGAAGAAGAAGAAGAAAAAAAAAAAAAAAAAAAAAAAAAAGAAAGGAACAAATTGGGATAAAAATACAGAAATTGGACCAGAAAGCACCCTTAAATTTACGCGTTTTTAAAGCCCATTCTAGAGCATTAAAACTCTAGAAAGCAAAATAAGTGGTTAGAAATAATAATTTATTTTTTTTCAATTCAAGGACTGAAGAGGTGCCTCTTTTGCTATTTTTAATGTGATTTTAAATTTTTATATTTTGCAGTTCTTATTGGTTGATAAGATAGAACTTTTGTTACAAATATTGGTGTGTGATTTATATTACCTCTATCATGACTAAAAAAAAAAAAAAAAAAAAAAAAAAAAAAAAAATGCAATACTTTATAAAATATAGAAGTCATATAAATCAATGAAAGATAACAATCCAGGTCTATAGAGCGAGCTCGCGCGGAATACTGTTGTGCCCCACCACGCCCAGGATAGAATGTACACCCCAGTGAGGGCAGCCAGACTTTTGTCACAAATCACATCAAAGTAGCCCTCATGTTAAATTGGCAGAAAGTTGGGTGATGGCTGGGTGCTTGCATCTTGGCCACTGGGTTGGCCCGGTGCATGCGTATTAGCCCACGACATCAATAAGTGTGGCGTTAATATATATATATATATATATATATATATATATATATATATATATATATATATATATATATATATATATAATATAATAAATTTCTTGTGGAACCCAGACCCTTGATTTGTAGTCGACTTCGAGCACATTTTTCTCCCCGTACTTTCGCTGAGGCTCGTTCACGTCCTAAATACTTTTTGATTTATGCTTTTTACTTTAAGGTGATGTGTGATTCAATGTGTTTTCACAATTCTAAAACGAGAAATTCAAAATTTAAAACCCTTAATTTAACATGGTAAGCCCTATATCAGTCCAATGTTAACATATGACTAATGATGAGTGATGACCCTTGCCAGTGCCGTGTCCTGAATATGAAGTTATCTATTGCATTGAAAAATTAAACTACTTTTATTCCGAGCGCCAATAAAATGTAGCACAGTACTTGCTTTGTGACGTATTACTGCTGTAGTATTGCAAGGCCATTGTTTGTTTCCTAACATCAGATAAATCTTAACTATAAAGTCTCTAAGGATCTTATTTACTTGCCTTTTGTTTACTTACGAGCTCCTTATTAAAGTAATTATCAAACCTTCAAATGATAAATCAAAATGTCTTTGTCTACTTAAGTTTTTTTTTTTATGAGTATTAGTGTTTGTAAATTGCCTACTAAAAATAATGAGAAACAAACTATATACACTCTAGCCAAAGTATGACCACAGATTCTTACAACCTGACACACCCCTTTTTTCTGAAACAATTTTCCCTAGATAAACACCCAAATTTTACAGGTGATCAAAGTAATATTGCAGTTAATTGACTAGTAAAGGAACAACGGTTTTGAGGCCGACTATAAACGATTTAGGTCACATTCGTTTACGTTTCTCCTTACTACGCATGCGCAATAAGTCGAAACGGAAGCGGATATAAGCGAAATTGCTTATAGTCAGCTTCAAAACAGTTGTTCCTTTATCAGTCACTACGTGTGAAATTTTTTTTTTTATAACTTGATTAGAATACGAGAAAATATGTTACTTCCGGTTGGGCCTCTCACCTTGTTTTGGAAGAAAAATATAAATTACGTAATTTATGCTGTATTTATGTCATTATAGCATAAATTTTACTAAATTAGAACTAAATCAATATTTTTGTCATTCAATATAATATTTATGCTATATTATGTAACATAATTATTTTGCATTATAGCATAAATTATGCTGTATTGACAAGTTGTGCTGAAAATAAAAACTGTGGTAATGGTTTAGATTATAGTTCGTTCTGTAAAGTAAAGTGAATTTCAATAACAGTGATTGGCTGACCAACAAAATAAGACTCGTTCATTCGTTGATCTTTTTTTTTTTGAGCCGATAAAAGTGAGTCGCATGTGTCGTATGTAACTTTTTTTTGTGAGTTTATTTCATTTTTATCAAGTTCAAATTTCTAAAAGAAGAAGTAACAATGATCGACCATATGTATAAACTTAGTAAACAGGTAACGACGTCATATACAGCTGTTTATAACAAAGGAACATTTTCGAAGCTAGCTTAATATTTATGTGTAGTTTATAGAACGAGCTACAGTGAAATAACAGAAAAATATATATTATTGTTCTGGATATTTATAATAACATAAAAGACCTTCACTGGTTTACGACTATTGAAACGTATATGGAATAATACAAGCAATAGTTTATAATAATAAAAAAGTTGGACTATTTATTAATTAAAACAAACAAAAAATTATTATTTTATCAATCGAAGAATTTATAATTTAAATAAATATTGCTACTCTTTATTTAAATTCAAAAGTTTTTATTCGCAGAGTAAAACGTACATATTGCAACAATAAAAGTAGTTTTAAAACGATTAGAATAGTTTAATTATATTTTTTATAAGCACGAATTGAAATGTTGTAAAATTTATTATATAAAAAAATTCCGTTCAGATTACTTTCTTTTGGTTTCTCTTCTTACCATAGTCGCAAATATAATAAAAACACGAGTAAATATTTGTTTGACCTTTTCCATTACATAGAAGCCATTCAAAAACACATAAATTCCAATATAATCGTATTAGAAAGCGATTGTTGTTTATTATGTTAGCCCCTTGACATATAGTCCACCCGCATGTCCGCTATACACGACAGGTTGCATACCTAGCGCAACCCCAGGCGCCAAACAAAACTGCTCTACTATAATTATTATTATTGCTTTGCGTGACTATAATTATAGCATAATATAGATTTAAACATAATTTTTCTCTTGGGTAATGCATGTGTATACAATTATTTCTTATATAAAGTGAAATTAATGATTTTTGAAGTAAAAATTCCTTTAAAAAAATACACGTTTAAAAATTATTTGCTATATTTTTGAGATTTATTCCTTCTTATTTTGCAATATATATTTTTTTAAATTGCCCTTCATGCGTTGGTCTAATAGGGTGTAAGCATGCATGTTAAAGTCGACGCCATGTTGGATCACTAAATAACATAGGCTGCATAGGAAAATGACTCATATTGACAGTTTAAAAATAATAATCAATATTTTTGAGAGCATTCATGGATGTTAATTGGTTGAATTAGTATCTCAAGTATGACAAAAATAATATTAAAAAAATAAAACGATTTCCCAAAGAAAGTAGCCAAAAATAAAGTTTGTCCTATACTGAGCAATGTTATTCATTACTCCAGTATTTCTTCCAAGAGTATTAAATATGACGTCATGCGTATAGGCCCTATAGATGTATAACTAATTACAAATCATGAAGTATTTTGTTAAAATCTTAATTAAAATACTTAATAATAATAATAAAATTGATTTTTAAATAGTCATATATTTATTTTTACAATAAACTTTTACTTGGTATTCTTTTCTTTACAACAAGAATCTGTTGTTAACTTTTTTTGGCGTTCAGATATAGTGGATCATTATTTTCAAGTGAGACCACCCAAAAATGTCGTGTACTGAATATTAAAAAAAAAAAAAAAAAAAAAAAAAAACTTTACCACGCCCTGTTATTACGTGCTGAACAATTTGTTTTTCTTTGTTCGATATTTTACATAAACAAGCAACATATTACGCAATCACATTTTTATATAAGCCTCATAAAAATATTAACTTCCATAAGCTACATTTGAAATTGTAAATTACGTATTTAAGGCGTGAAATCAGTTACTGCTGGATTTGACTATAAAAAGTTAAAAAGAAAGAAAAATCCGAAATGTGGCACAGAAATACAGTAGAATAATATAGGGTATATATGTTGAAAAATGTAAAAAGGGAGGGCGAGATAGATTTTCAATTATAATATTTTGAAGTTATAGTCCCATAAGAGCCCATCTTAATTCAATAATTAATTTCCTGATGGTCACGGGTTCTGACAATTTTATCGTAGGTAGCTGTTACTATTATTAACTTTCAAATGTCATCATAAAGCTTGGAAATTTTCTTTTAAGATTTTGAAATGCAAGCCATCTGTAAAAAACACATCTTAATTAAAACTATACCGTATAGCATAAATGTTAATATTTTAAAAATTGCATAAATTATTTATGCTAAAAAGTTGCTACATACAATATAGTATAATAAACGTTTTTAGTTGCTTAAGGGGGTAGGTGACCGACTAATAACTCGCAAACTAGATGGTGGCTAATAATAATATTAACACAAAGTGAAGAAGAAATGGTACTTAAATGTTTAGTTACGTCAAACATGTGAAAACACGATCAAATATTTAAGTTATTATTATTACACTTTAAAGATAACATGTAAATGTGGTAATTCAAATTTTAGCGACAAATTTTAGTCAAAATAGAAACTTTTTTTTAAATTAAAAATATTATTAAAACTTTTTTCGGAACAAAAAAATATATTTTAAATTTACTAAATTTTATTTGAAAAATATAGTGTTTGTTTTGTTGGAAACAAATAATGTACAAAAAAGTATTGTGAAAATATCGTTATTCTTTTAACGATTTCCGGTCCAAGTCGGTCACTTACGTTAACATAATTATTACGTATTTATTTTACTGTCGGTTTAAAGTATGTTTTTTGCATATTAATATCATAATATATCTTATTAAAATTCATCACTATAAAATATAAAATGTCACGTTTCGTAGTTTTCTTTTTAATCTTTTGATGCAAAAGCTTTTAATGAAGATTACCATATTTGGTGTTCTGTTTATTTTATCATTATGTATAAGAACCTCATCAAAAGTATCAAATTTAAAAGACTCGAGTTTTTAGTTAAAAATTTTATGTATAGAATTAAATATGAAACATGTTTTTATTTTTAATATGACACGACAATGATAATTCATAGAACTATATTTAGAGTACAAAAGAGAAAAATTGTTTTAAGAGATAAATTTATGTATGTCATGGCAAGATTTTAATTAAAATATGTCATTTGCAAGTAGGTATTTGTCATGCTATTAAAATTTTATTAAAGGCATAGAAAACATGAAAACATAATCATTTACATCACAAAACACTTGATGGGATTTACATAAATAACTTTAGTTTGTCTCAAAACCCAACAGTAGCTACGTACCAGTGATCAGAAAATTTAGATTTATGCAACCCGCACAACATTTTCATACTAGTTTTTGCTTGTTAAGGACGTCATAAACATGAATTTTCACGCAAATTGCATACTTTACAGTTTTTTAAAGCTCTTTTGTGGGGCTACATTAACATTCTGGTAAAAAAATATCTGTAGATCCCATTTTGTGTTTAGAACATGTTGTTTCAATGTTTTCTATGCCTTTAAGTTAATGTAAAATTTAAGTTAGTAACTTCTTAACACCTAAAGTAAAGTGCGTTTATTATTATTTATCTGTTTTCGTGATAAAATTTGAATTTGCTAAAATATTAAAAAAAAAAAAAAAAAAAAAAAAATTAATGGAGCTCATCGGTTTAGCGTGCGTGGAAAGCTAAGGGCCCCTTAATTTAACATTACGGTCAAGGAGAATTAATTATTATTGTTATTATTATTATTATTATTTTTTTTTTTTTGCGAATTTTGATAAAACTACTCCAGCGATTCCAGAGATATTTTAATGAGAAATACAAGACAAACTTTTGCGTGTTTTAAGCCATAGAAATGTTTTAATAATGTTTTAATCAGATAATATTAATTTATATTGAAATGAAACAAGACAGTGAATTATTTATTTTTATGTCTTTTATACATTTGTGCAAGATTTTGTTTTCTTTTTAAATTTAATAATTTGCTTTTCTGCGTACCAAGTTTTAAATTGCACAAAAGAAAGTAACGATATAAAAGTACTGCAGTAAAACTATTTCTGTTCCTCTCTCGTTCTCTGAAAAAGATTGTTTTCAAAATCACTAATGAGGTCACAACTTTTTTGTCAATAAATGACGTCACAGGTGACTTGTTTTCAATTTTATGCCCATTAGAACTCGTTTGTTTAGTATAACGTTTATAAAAATCGTGACAATTTTATTATAAAATGCTTTAAATTTGATTCAGTTTTTTTTTTTTTTTTTACTTTTTGTTAGTGCCCATCTAAAATGGAAAATCGCGCGACATAATGCGCGTGCTGTATAATGCAGTGTCATAAAAAGTTATATAAAAATGGCGTTGCTTCTAATAAGAATCCTACATATAAATGCACCATTATATATTTAGTTTATTATATACGAGTCTATCGGATGCAAAGCACTTTTTTTTTCTAATAAAGATTTACTTCCTAGTAAAAAATAAACCTTGGATTTTTTTTTTTTTTTTTGCCTCCGATGGTCTAATATAATAATAATAGTCTCAATATATCGAGCTTCTCACATCAAAGTGATTGATCTATAATTTACAAATTTTACTGAAAGTGAACAAACTACACTTTAAAAATTCCACACGGAAAAAAAGTGACTAACGAGTTACTATTTAGACTTTTTGTTTATAATAAATTTGTTAGATATAGGCAAAGACGAAGCTATTTACCCGCTGAAGAAATAACGTTTATACAAACGAATTACTCTTTAAAAAATTTTCAAACAAGTTATTAGTTTGTACTGAAGAGTTACTTCTATATCTTACTAAATAATTACTTAAATTTATGTTTTCCGTCCAAAGTAACCCGTTTAATTCCTAATTATTCTGTTAAAAGCGTAGCCAAATGTAGATCGTTCATTTTGAGTGCAATTTGTAAAGTTTATAGTTCATTCATTTTTACGTAAGAAGATGTATATTTAAATAATATAATAATAAAGTAAAAATATCTTACGGGACGGGTCTCAGAGTGCTATAGCAACACCTCCCACCGCTCCCTCCTCCTCATCTTCTTCTCTCAATCCACCAGCACCATTATCAGCAACTTCATCTTGTATCTCTGGAGGTGGGTCAACAGTACTAGCTTTCTTTTTAGCTCCACATCCTTTGAATCTCATTTTAGCATCATCTCCAACTTCAACTGATTTTTGACAAGTAACTAACATAGTACAAGAAACAACGAAGAGTACAGATGGTACAACAGCAAATACTAAAAATTGTTGATGAGTTTCTTCTAAATCAAATCTTGTAATTGCAATAGTTGGATCATGATCAGCGTAAAAACATGGAAATCTTGCTCTTGCATTATGATCAGTACCATCTTTACCAAATTCTCGTAAGAAATATGCACATTCATCTTGTAGTGAATTTACACAGCCTTCTAGATTAATCTGTAGTCGACTTTCATTAGCAATGATCAAATCAACTTCAAGTGGTGCCACTCTTCCTGTTGAATCTAATGGTTTTTCAACGGCTCCTTGAACGCTTAATCCAAGTAAATATGTAAAATTGGTCAAATCCGTTAACATATTCTTAGAGATGAGACTTCCATTGATACAATCACTTGACTCTATACCACGTGTTGTATTATTAATCGTAAAACATGAAGCCATTAATACGTAAGAATCTTCACCACCTTCATCCTTTTCCCAAGAATATATTTCTTCTTCCCCTTCATCTGCTATAACAACCGCTTTTAGACATTGAGAGAGGTAAACCTTATCTCCACTTAGTAATATGACGTTTTTATTACGAGTTGGTATATCAACGCATCGACGATCACAATTATAAGGTGTTCTTATTTTAGAACAAGTCCCTCTTATACAATCATGTAAACCATCCATTTCAATACAAGTTATTTTACCACGTCTACCAGAACATTTTAATGGTGCATCAGTATCAGTAAATACACATTCAAATGCATCTGTTATATTAATACAAGTACCCATAGTACAATTAAATGTACCAGTTAAATTTTTACATTCATCAGCAATACATCTTGATTTTTTAGCATGTTCTTGATCTATACCATAACAAGTCTTATTTGCTGCATTACTACAGTTATGAAATACTAAATCAGAACCATTTCGTCGTAAATTAACACGTATTTGTGTACATGCTCCACTACCTTTACTTAAACACCATTCACCACATGAACCCCATGAACATGTATCTTGACGTACAGAACGTGTTGTACTACACATTACTGGTACTTCACTCATACCAGATTTAAATGCACGCATAGATGGCATATATATTGCTACTGTTAAATATACTAATGCTACACTACTTAATACAGCTGTCATTTGACATACACATATTGTACCACATATTCTACCATCTTGAGGTGGTATAACCAAATCCTCAGGGGGTACTTTTTTACCCATCTTGAATAACTATTTATTTTACGTTTTATATATATACTATATCATTATTACAATAGGACCAGCCTACTATCTTAAACACTTTTCATGCGAACTAAAATCAATATACTAATGTTTATATCAATTTTCAATGTACAGATTTTTCTATGATCTAAAGTTTTTTTTTTTTTCTTTTTTAAATGTCTAAAAAGGACGGTATACTAATTATAATACGGACGTAAGTTTTTTTTTTTCTTAAAGCGTTTGTTTCTTATTGCAAATTTTTGAAAGCACTAGCGGGAATTTTTTTTTTACCGAATTGCACTTATGAAATAAAATTTATAATCACATAAATATTATTGCTGTAACTTTACACTTCAATGTTAATACTTTTCCTTCTTCTTGAAGATTTTTATATACTTTTGTTGTTGTAATTATTCACGACTTAAAATTTTGTTAACGTATCTAGCGGCACTGCCTGGCCTAGACTGATTAAAACATGAAATATACGTTAGGAGGCAGCACTTTAGAGCTGTGTGTAGGTTTTCCACTCATATTGTAGTTTGGAAAGATCAATACTACAGTAAAAGCATGCCGCATTGCTGCTGCATACCTCTCTCTCTCTCTCTCTCTCTCTCAAAAAGTTCGATCAATGGAACTTGTTGAGAGGGAGGGATAGAGAGCTGATGGAGAGAGAAAGGGAGAGAGAGAGAAGGGAGAAGGGCAAAAAAAAAAAAAAAAAAACTTCCAAAGTGTTTTTTTTTTTTGTTTTTTTTTTTTTTTTTAGTGACGTCAAATTTTTCGGGTCACAAATTCCAGTCATGCTCAAACCCCAGACTTCATCATATAATACAAGAAGCAAACTTCTGTTACACGTTATTGACTCACAGTATGGGGTTAAGTTTCTAAAAAAATTCCATTTGTTAATTTGCAAAGATTTTGAAAATCTGGTAATTGTTTCTATTTTTGCATAATGTTAAATATTTTAATTGTAAATTTGATCACATTATCTAAAAACAAACAAACAAAATAAATAGCATATTTTATCACATTAATATAATAAGTTAAATTACTTAATATTAGAGGATTAATATATTGATGAAAATTATGAACAAATTTAAGATTGTGGAATTTTACTCATGAATATTACAAATTTTTCTAGACGTGAAAATAATACTTCAATTTTCTTTTAAAAATGAGCTAAAATTTGCTGTGCAACACCACTAAAATTTCATAGCAGACGTGCTTACTTTAAACATAATAGTAATAATAAAAATTGGCGACGAACAAAATATTGAAATTTTCTTACTGGCTTTAATCACGTAAAAGTATACCTATATAGTATAGATAGTATGTATTATTTAATTTTTTTGTAGACTAGGTGCCATATTAAAAAAAAAAAAAAAAAAAAAAAATATTAGACCAAGACCAAAATTTTCCTCAATTATAAATCATGAGATGGGACTATTATAAAAACACATATTTTGTCACTTAACCATTCAGTACTCTCACAAACTAGGGAGAAAATCTTGTAAAGTAGACAATCTGCTTTACATAATTTCTATTATAGACCCGTATTTTATGACGTCATGAATTCCTAACGTTGGCTACTTTACAGGTTTTTTTAACTCCAGTTTGTGAGGCTACAGAAGGGTTGAGGGACATAATATATGTATATGAAAATTCCATTACCCCTTAAAAAAAATAATAACAAATAAATAAAAGTGCATTTCTTTAGTTGCGCTTACTTATATGAGATAAACACTTTTAAGTTATTATGAGCAGCTAAAATAATGCAATAGCTAATGTAACTTAAAATAGACAAAAAAAAAAAAAAAAAAAAAAAAAACTGAAAACAAATTAAAACAACTTAAAATAGCTAATGCTCATAATTTGCTAAAATGCATTATTTTAGCTGCTCATAATAACTCAAAAGTGTTCATCTCAAATAAGTTAGGATTCATAACTGAAAAAATGCACACTTTTTTTAAATGATATAATTAATTTAATGTTTTGAGGACAGGATCCCGTTCCTATTAGGTTCCTATTATTTTGTCCGCACCAACAGTAATTAGAGTTAGCGCACTCCCTTATTAGCCTTATGATAACAAGCTCCATAACTATAAACTAGAACAAACATAAAAATAAGAAAATTACACTTGAAAATCATAATAAAGTAGAAATATGTTTTCCTTATAAAGTCAAATTTAAGTGCCGATCGTTATTTTTGAACTTAAGTTAGCGTGTTAAGTACTATGAAAGTTAAGAAATAGATTCATAATATTGATAATAAAAAATATTATACATATACCAGATTTTATTTATGGTTATTGTGTACATTCTCATGTAAATTTTGAATTTTTTTAATGCTTTTGTTTTTGCAATTCTGCTTTTTACATTGTAACCTTTTCATCTAATTTTAAGTTTATTTTTGTTATTTTATTGATTTAACAAATATATGTCATTAAATTTTTCAAGGCCTCTTTTTACGATTGTTATCGCCTTTAAGCATGATATTTTCTTTCTTGGTATTTCAAGATTTCTTTTTCAGTTTTTAAGAAGAAAGAATTTAATTTAGAAATGTCTTCTGCTATATAGAGAGTATTATATTTTATTTTTATTATATATATATATATATATATATATATATATATTATACAGGGGCGGCTCGTGAAGTTTATGACTAGGCAAGCACTCGGTGATAGCTTATATATTCTGGGGGGGGGGGGGGGGGTAGCCCGCCGCAGGCGCCGATTTTTTTTTAGACCACGTGGTCCCTTATAATCTTTGATTTTCGACAAAAAAAACTGCACATCTGAACCTTAAAGCAATAATCATTTTGATTTTTTATAACGAAAACTTTCAAAGAAATTGTGCTGTTAAAAATATTTTTTTAATTATATTTCTTAATTAGTAATTACTATAATGACTATTGAATAAACTATACATAAAAGAGTATTGTAAAAGTAGTGTATAAATTAGATTTTTCACAAAATCGTACGTAAATATTTTCATGAAGAGCACGTTATTTAATATTATTATTGCGCATTTATTTTTATTTTATTCTCGGGCTATTCAGTTTTTATTTGAAAAGAAAAGAAGAGAGAGAGAGAGAGAGAGAGAGAACTAACTGCCGATTAGATAATTGCAAATGTACACGGCCCTATTTATTGTTTATTATATTTGTTTTGCTTTAATTTATATGCCAAAACAAACTATATAAAAAAAAATTATTCTTTGATTTTTAAATCAGTTCACAATTACACCATGCCCGAAAAAAACTAAACACAGTCATTTTTAATGTCACAGCTTTTATTATTTAAAAATTGACAAAATAAATAATAACTTTAGCTAAATTCAGGCACATTTGTTAATATTTCCCCTCCCTTTTTCGGTACAATAGATCATTTTAAAAATAAATAGTTCTCTCCGTTATACCTTTTCCAGCTTATTCTTATATTAATATTTTTAATGGAGATTGTCGGTTTAGCGTGCGGGCAAACGTGGGGATGTTATATAAGGATCCTCTAATTTAACATTTATGCTTGGGCTTAGTTTTTTTTTTTTTTTTTTTTTTTTTTTTTTTTTTTTTTTTTTTTTTTTTTTTTGCGATTATCTGAACAAACTACACCAATTCTGAATTCCGTATATTTAAATGAGAAAAACTAGACACACTAAACTTTTACGTTTTTAAAGCCATAGGATTTTTTTTTTTTAAAGAATTTTTGACACCGATTATCTTCATATTGAGCTCATTTACTGTAAAAATTTTCAAACAATAAAAACCGCGCTGTGTCTTTAGAGGTGCATGTCAACTATACTCAAAAACATTGCCAAACAGCAACATTAATTTTTGTCTCGATCTCTCTCTTTATTTTTTTTATCAATAATATTCTTAATATTTTTGGCTATGTATAAATTACAAAATAATAATAATTAAGTTTAAAAGACATCATCAAATCGCGCCAGTGAAATTATTTAAAAGTATAATATATTATATATAGAAAGAAGGTAATTGAGAGCAAAAAATTGCATTTAATTGATTCATGTAATTTACTATTTATGTTTTTATAAAATAAAATTTATTTAAAGTGTGTGATCTATTGATTTACACATATGTCCAAAGTTTCATATTTTTAAAACACTTTTTACATATAAATTACACGACTTTTTATTCATATTTTGGCATAGACTGCAGCATATCACGCTATTGCTAATTAGCCGTTACGCATACGACAACATTAAAGTCACACATTTATAGACAAAATAACACAGATTCAGGAAATGTTTTTATTTTTTCAATCCAACAATTACTTATTGAGTTATTAATTTTTTAAGAAAGGTGCAAGCATTTTATTGAAGTGCTTTCACGACGTCTATTCAGAAGCATTGCAACCTCCCGTCCCCCCGCTTTTTTTCTCAATGCTAGCGCTATAGCGATGTATGCTGCTGTAGTGTGGAGCATTCACGATTTTTATTGAGGAGGGCGCTGCATACGTGATTTTTTTTATAAAGGCGCGCTTTGTTTTTAATGAATACAAATTAGAAAAAAACATAGAAAATAGATAAAAATTAGCTACAAAATATGAAAAATAACTTTCTTTATTGAATTATGGAATAAAACCTTTTTGATCGATTTTCTATAGGCATGCACTGCTTGCAGGGCTTACATGCACCAGCCGCCCCTGATATTATAATAATAAAGTAATTCAAACATCTTTCATGTTACTGATATAATTAAAAATATTATACTTATACATAATAATTTTCTTCGAATATAAAATAGAAAAGCTTCATTTTAATAATAATTACTAATTAAAAAATTTATTTAGGTCAAAATAAATTCAAATTGCATTTAAAATTTAAATTAAATTGCGCAAATGCAGAAAAAGAAAATCTAGTTTGTAGATATGCTGCAATAATATTATATATATATAAAGTGTTGCAAACTTAATTATAGGGATCAAAGTCATTCTTGCACAATATATAAAAGTAAAGGAAAGAAAATAGTGAATTAAAGGCGTAGAACACCTTGAACAAAAATCATGTCTAATATCCTAACATAGCTATAAATATCAAAGTTGATTTGTCCGGAATCATTGATTTCTCATTCATTTCCATTCACAAATTAGCAGCTGCGGGTTTATGACGTCACATCTCTCCTGTTTCTGCGTGCGTAGACTAGTGAGCTGTGACGTCATAAACCCGCATCTGACATTTCGAGAATGTAAAATAAATTAGAAATCAATGACTCCGGCCAAATCAACGTTGATATTTAGGTATATTAGGATATTATACATGTTTTTTTGTTCAAGGTGTTCTACACCTTTAAATTTTCTAAAAAAATTCTATAAAATTTTGAAAATATATTCAAGGACCTGCTCACAAATAGTATTATTTACATCGTGCATCAAAATTTACTAACTGGGAGCTAAAAAACTGTAATCAAGTATAGGCACGTTTTGGATTTAATTACGTCACGAAATCCATGTCTACAATTATTAATAAATCGGGTTACCTCTTACAATTTGTCTCCCCAGATTGTGAGGTTACTGAGGGGTTAAGAGACGTAATATGCTAATATGTATAAAGGTCTCATTTTGTAACTTATCATAGAGAATAAGCCATTTTTTTAGGTTAGGAGCTCTCTATAGGTGTGTTCACAATGACGCGTAAAATCACGTAACTTTGACGTATAAGAATCCAAATAACATTGATTGTTGTATCTGACGTAAGAGTTACGTAAGTTTACGTGACAGTGTGAATAGAGCATAAAGGTAACATGGTAATAAAGAGGTCTATGCATTCATGTTAAAGTCAACGCCATGATAGATCACTCAATAACATGGGCGGCAAAGGAAAATAACTCATTTTGCCAGTTTAAAAACACTAACAAGTAAGCAATATTTTTGAGAGCATATTGATGCTGTAAATATGTTGTATTTAGTATCTCAAGTATGTGAGAAAAATATTAATAATAAAAAATTACCTGATTTTACAAAGAAAATTGCCTACAACGAAGTTTATCCTATGCTCAGCAATGTTATTTACTACTCCAGTATGGATTCAAAGCGTATTAAATGTGACGTCATGCGCATACACCCTATTAAGATTAAAAGAAAATGCAGCTCGTTTTAAAATTGCGTTAACAGTTATCAGCACAAGCACAAAACTTAAACATTATAATAATTATTCATACTAACCTTGTATAGGAGAGTAAATTATGTTATATAAACACACTATATAACATACTTCCTTATTTCACGTATGTTACTTTAAAAATTACAAAACAGAAGGTATTTTTCTGTTTTAAACTTTACGATGTATACCATAGCACTGAAGTATGCGAACTGTGAGGGATTTTACTTTGAAATACACGAGGTTTCTTGTGCACGTGCATGACTAACGCCGCAATGTAATATTCTATTTATTTTTAAGTAAGGAAAACTTCATAGCGGATGCATTTCTCTCTCTCTCTCTCTCTCTCTCATACAACTGACCTCTATATATTCTATATTTGCTTAAAATAAACTCTTGAGAGCAATGTAAATAAAATATTTAATTTAATTTTACTGAGTTTATAAGTTTTACTTGTTATAGTCATAATTTTTTTTTATTATTATTATTATTTATTTATTCATGGAGCAAAAAAACGTAATCCATGCTGAATAATAATAAATGCTCTAAAATATAGTTTAATTATTTCTATTGGCTAATAAAGGATCAACTATTTTGATAAAATACTATGTATAAAAGTTGCTCCATTGAGTTATAGCATAAATATTACGCCTTTATTTTTGTCTTTGTTCATTTATTTCCTTATTTTTTTTTTTTTAAATGCGCTGACAAAAAAAAAGTAATAATTATATGATATAGCTCATTTTCAGCTCAATTTGTTCAATACAACATAGTTTATGCTATACTACATAATGTTACATAGCATAAATATTATATTGTGCATAGCATAATCATTAGTGATGCTCTAATTTAGCATCATTTATACTATAATTACATAAAAATGGAGCAAAAATTACGTATTTGATTCTTTTTGTCATCTATCAGTAAAGTTTTTTTTTTTTTTTTTTTTTTTTTTTTTACCCAGTTTCTTTTTCGACACCTTTTTGTTACTATGCAAATTTTTTTACCGTATTTGATCAGTATCATTATTTTTTAATAATTATTCTTTTTCTTTATAATTATATTATATATATTTAGAAGAACACGCGTAAAAAAAATGTTGGCATTATAATATAGATTAACAAAAGGATTTTTTTTTTTTGTTTCTTCTGAGAAACCTGTATAAGTTGTGTGTTATTAAATAATGGCTCTTATAGCAAGGGTTGTTAGGTGACGAAATGTCATAGGTCGCACTTGCGTGTTGTGCTTTTCTTTTTATTTACTTATATTATTCACTGCCTTTCTTTTTCTTTTCTTTCCTTTAAAAAAAAAAAAAAAAAAAAAAAGCAATTTTGTCACACGGACAAAAATAAATACGTATTATGCTCATTTTATAAATATTGCTACACTGAATAATAACTCACATCATCAATCACTGATAATGAAGATTTAGAACAATTTAGGCTAGTTAAACTTAACGTTAATACATTCAAGAAAATCAGCAACACTATATTAAACATGTCGTCAAGTAGATATCTTTGGACCATTTTCTTATAAGAAACATAAAAATCCCAAATTTATATTATGTATTCCAACATTTTTGCTTTATAGTAACATAAATACAGCATAAATTACGTTATTCCTTCTTTCCGTGTGCGTGTAAAAATATATTAGTTGTAATGAGTTTTGAATAGTTTAAGCAAAATATTCCACGAAAATAAATATACTAATAATTAACATACTAAAAAATAACAATAATAATAAATTGATAGTTGTTTGTTTACGGTTATGTAAATATACTACTTTTGAAGACCTTATATCGGGATATTAGTATATTTTATTTTTGATGCTATTTGCGAAGAAAAATAAATAAATAAATAAATATTTACTTTATTTTTTTGTGAGAGTAAATGTAAAATCTCACACGTACGAAAATAAGTACGTAATAATTAAACGAGCTCAAAGCAGCAACATTATCATAGTTTATGCTATATTGTAAAGCGATTATACTATATATTAGCATAGCAGTCAAAATGTGAAGAATAATTACTAGTTATTCTAAAATAGAGTTATCTAGAATATACACTCTGGCCAAAAACACATCTACTGTGGGCCAAAAAAAAGGTCGTTCCCGCCAAAAGCTGTATCCTCGGTGCTAAACCAATCAGAGAGCGTGTTATAAACCTACTAGCCAATCACAGTTGACTTTACATTGTTAATTACAATGTATCCGCTCGAACTAGAGTATTGGGAGAAGTGTAGTTATTATTTAATGCCAAATAAATTAAGTAAGTTATTTTTATGATGCATTTTTTTTTAATTATTTCAAGCTGATAATAATGACTTTTTCATAAAAAAAAAAAAAAGAAAAACGTTATTTAATTTACAAGAGAAAAACAATTTGTATGTATTTGTAGTTAATATGTTATTAAGGATAATTATAGGGTGGTTTCATTCATGTTAAAGTCGACGCCATAAGTGAGTACTAAATAACATGGGTCAGTAACTCAATTTGCCAGTTTAAAAATACTTCGAAATATTTTTAGGAGCATTGATGTTGTTAACAGGTTGAATTAGGTTTTCAAGTATATGTAAAAAAAATAATAATAACCACAAAAATGACTAATTTTTAAAAGGAAATAGCCAAAAACTATGTTTGTCCTATGCTGAGCAATGTTATTTATTGCTCTAGAAGAGCATCGAAAAGCACTCAGAATGACGTCATGCGCATACAACCTATACTTACTAATATATATATATATATATATATATATATATATATATATATATATATATATATATAGAAATATAATATATATATATATATATATATATATATATATATATATATATATATATATATATATATATATAGAAATATAATATATATATATATATATATATATATATATATATATATATAATTCTTTGATGTCAAGCTAAAGGTGAACAGTTTTTTAAGAGCTAAAATATTAATGATGTCATATCACAAAAATATACAGCTGCTTGAGTCACTATAGCTGTCATCATTATAGATGCTCATTTCTTTAACAATGTAGGCGGTAGAACCTTACTTGAGTTTAACAGGTATGGAAGTTGACTTGAGTTCGTTCTGTAAACTATACACACAAATATGGAGCCAGCTTCGATATTTTTCCTTTGTTCTAGGAATAAGCCGGAAGAAAACATAAGCATATATAACAAAACACTTGATGGGACTTACATAAATAACTTTAGTTTGTCTCAAAACCCAACTCTACGTAGCAGTGATCAGAAAATTTCAATTTATGCAACCCGCACAACATTTTTTTTTTTTTTTTACAAATTTTTGCATGTTTCTGACGTCATAAACATGAATAGTCACGCAAATTGCATACTTTACAGTATTTTCACGCTCTCTCGTGGGGCTACACTAACATTCTGGTAAAAATTGTCATCAGTTTTGAAGATCCCATTTCGTGTTTATTCATTAAAAAGCACATATTGTTTTATGTGATCTATATGGCTTCACAAACTCAGAGTTTGTTAGCGGAATAAGGGAATAGTGTATCACACTGCAGCAGATATAGGGTCTATTCATTCATGTTAAAGTCGACGTCATGTTATGGATAACTCAATACATGAGCCGGTATAGGAAAATAACTCAGATTGCCCGTTTCAAAATACTAAGGAATATTTGTGAGAGCATTGATGCTGTTAACAGTGTGAATTAGTGTCTCAAGTATGTTAAAAAAATAATAACTATATACACAAAATTAACCGAATGCCAAAAGAAAATAGCCTAAAACGATATTTGTCCTATGCTGAGTAATGTTATATATTATGCCAGTATGGTGTTCAATCGCACTATAGATATGACGTCATCCGCATACACTCTATAATATGATGTACGATATACAGATGAAACTCGGAGACTTCCACCCTATTTTGATTAGTACATACAGTCAAAAATAAATATGTAATTATTATGCTAGCTCATTTTTAGCATCATTTGTTCATTATAGCATAATTTATGCTATATTTCATAATTACTATGGTGTATATAGCATAAATATGATTTTCTTTTACAACATAAAGTAATAATGTTATTCTAATTTAGCATTATTTATGCTATAAAGACATAAATGCAGCATAAATTACGTATATTATTCTTTCAGTGCGTGTATTTTTTTTAAAGCTATAACTGATGTTGTAATTGTGTTTGCTTAAAGCCATATACCTCATAAAATAACATAATTATTTTTTTTAATGAATAAACACAAAATGGGATCTACAAAATCGATGACAATTTTTACTAGAATATGTAGCCCCATAAGACAGCGAGAAAAAACTGTGAAGTATTTAATTTGCTTGAATATTTCTGTTTTTGACGTCAGAAACAACAGTTAAAAATTAGTATAAAAATGTTGTGCGGGTTGCATATATTGAAATTTTCTGATCTCTGATACAGTTGGGTTTTCAGACAGACTATATAATGCTATTTTTGTAAGCCCTATCAAGTGTTTTGTGATGTAAATGCTTTTGATTTCTTCTCGTCTATGCCTCTAAACAAGACAGTATCTTGAGTTTTACTTTGTGCCGTTCTGTCAATGGCTTATAGCATTATTTTGTATAACTTTATTTATTTTAAAACAATAATTTCTTAGTTGTGTTATTTTACTGATATGTTGAATTGATAGCTCTTATAAAATAGGACAAGAAATAAGTTTTCTGTTTAGAATACAATTAAAATTATAGGTAGGGTTTGGTATTTGAATTATAAACCCTTGTCATGGGTCTCCATCGACCAAATTTCAACAACTTGGCAATGTGATTACATTGAAGAAATTTTTACTTCCTCTCATTTTTCCAGTAAAAGCAAAGTGCCTCACATTAGTTTTGCAATGAAATATAATATATTATACGTAGCTACTATAGACCGGTTGCACTCATATTTAAGAGCCGCCATTTTTTTGGTCAGGAATACATAGGCCAGCATAGGAAAAACGTCATTTTTATTTTTTTTTTAATAGCAAAAGAGGCTTTAAAACTCAATCAAAACCTTATTTCTAGCTCCTAATAAGCTCGAAGAATATGAGAACAATTCGTTCAGTTGAAATAAACTCTTTTTATTTGAAAAATTAAGAGAAATGATGTTTCCCCTATGCTGGACAATGCATTAGGCACCACAAACATGGCGACAAAGCGCAAGGATGTGCAAAGGGTCTATTTTGAAAAATATATTAAAGTTAAATTTTTTTATTATTGTAAACCAAAATCTCTTTTAAAGTCATGAAAACCTAGCAGAGTGAAATTATAGAATGCGTAGTAATCATAACGTATGTATTTGCAAAGTATGTGTAAATTCGCGAACACACTCGGGGTTTTTGAGTTTCAATATTTCAGATATCAAGTGTAAAGAGAAAAGTCTTGTTTTCATCAAAATTTCATGCACTTTTTTGCTATATTTTATAAAATGTCAACTTAAATGATATATCATGCATCAAAAAGTTGTAAATAATTTAGTATATCTTTTAAGTTTATGGCTTATAAATTTTATAGTAGCAATAGTCTGATGTAAGACGCTCTCTCTCTCTCTCTCTCTTGCTTTCAGACTGTCATGTGCACTGAAACATGCTGTCACATTTTTTGAAACTTAGAATGATTTTTTTTTAAAGCCATAAACTCGTATGACCACTTGTCTAAAACTGAAATTTATAAAGAACTTAATTTAGTTTTAATTTTAAAAAAATTTGGATTGATAATTTGATCTTCATTGAGAATTGTAAGTAAAAAGATAACGCATTTTTTAACCGCATTATGAGTCATATAAATGACAAAATTAGATTCAATTCAATTTTGTGTGTTCTCTTGCTATTTTGATGCAGCGATGGTTTATAATTTTATGTAATAAATTGCAGTTTTTCCTAATTTTGGGATTGGTATGTGCTATATACGTATACAGTTTAATTAATACCAGAGAATGAGTAATTCATCAATGAAGCTTTTTCCAGTAAATTTTTTTATTTGTATAAATATATTGATATTTGTATTAAATTGTTGATAAATGTGTAATTATAGTTAGTGGCACTGTACAGTACAATACAAATATATAGATTTATACTTTGTTTGGTATTGTTATTCTTTATAAATTTGTGTGTGTGTGCGTGTGTGTGAACTATATAAATTTAAATTCACAATTAGGGTTATGCGCATGACGTCATACTGAATGCGCTTTGACACTGAACTGGATCAACGAACAACATTGCTCAGCATAGGACAAACTTCATTATTTTTACTATTTTCTTTTGGAAATCGTTTAATTTGTTTTTTTGATTTTTCTCACATATTTTTTTGGATAATAATTCAACCTATTGGCAACATCAATGCTCTCAAAAATATTGTTTAGTATTTATAAACTGGCAAAATGAGTCAGTATTGCCCAATGTAGCCCACTATTTACTTATAGTTGTGTAATTCATTGTATATGTTATATTATTCTTATGGTTATTTGTTATAATAATTTATTTTAAGTTATATTTGACAAGACCAACGCTCTTTGTAACTTTAACTGTTACTATGATCTGCCTGGGCCAATAAAGACTATTATTCTATTTTATGACGATAGCGTAAAAAAGATTACAGTATAAAGGTATATTTGTAAATATATTTAAATTAAAGGAATAGACAAGAAGAAAAATATAAGCATTTATATCACAAAACACTTGATGGGACTTACATAAATAACTTTAGTTTGTCGTAAAACCTAACTCTCTGTAGCAGTGATCGAAAAATTTTGATTTATGCAACCCGCAGAACTTTTTTTTTTTTTTTTTTTTTTTTTTTTTTATTAATTTTTGCATTCTGACGTCAAAAACAAAAATAATCACGCAAATTGCATACTTCACAATATTTTCATACTCCATTTTGGGGTTTGTTAACATTCTGGTAAAAATTGTCATCAGTTTTAAAGATCCCATTTCGTGTTTATTCATTAAAAAGCTAATGTTGTTAAGTGGTCTATGGCTTTAAGCTACGATATAGATATAGTTATTGATATTTGAAACTTTTTTCAGTTCTGCTTTATTTATCGTTTCCTGATAATATTCCAATCCTTTTATTTAACGACCTGTAATTTACTTTAATTTTAAATAAAAAAAAAAGCATACCATTAACAAAATAATAATAATAATAAAAATCGGTCCTAATTTTATATCAATTCAATGTCATACGTTTTTGACCTAAATAATTTTTATCATACAATCTAACTAGACTATACAACACGGAGTTTAGTATAAAATATTTATATTTAAAATTATTCAATGTATAATATACCTAAGGCTAATTAGTACTGTAAACGTATGTATGTAACACAATTATTGTAATTATTTATATAGTTGCACTGGACTGCGTTTTATTATATGTATCAGTCGTTGTAGTTTTTTTGACTAATTGTTTTATTGTTAATTGTTTTCGTTTTTTTTTTTTTTTTTTTTTTCATGCATATAATTATATTTAATTTATTTTATTAAAAATGTTTCAATCAAATATAGACAAGCAGTAGACAGAAAAATGAAAATGTGAAACAAAGTTCTGACTGTCAATTTAACCTTAAAGGCGTAGAAAACCTTGGACAAAAAAGTTGTGTAATATCCTAACAAACCTGAAAATCAACGTTGATTTCGCCGAAGTCATTGATTTCTAATTTATTTTCCATTCACAAAATGCCGCTGACGGTCACTGACGTCACAGTTTGCCTGGTCCACGCGCGCGTAAACCGGATGAGCTGTAACGTCAGTGACCGGCAGTGTCATTTTGTGAATGGAAAATAAATTAGAAATCAATGACTTCGGCCAACTCAATGTTGATTTTCAGGTTTGTTAGGATATTACACAACTTTTTTGTCCAAGGTGTTCTACGCCTTTAAGGCGGGGAGTCAGGTACTGCGGGATTTAACTTAAAAATTGTAAAGAAAGAAAAATCTGAAATTTTGCACAGTGATACATTAGGATAAAGTTTCCTTAAAAAGGTAAAAATTTTAGTTGGGTCACTATGCTACATTTTAAATTATGATTTTTTGAAGTTTTAGTCTCATAAGAGTCCATGTTAATTTCAATAATTATTTTCTCTCTTATCTAATGGTCACGGGTTCTGAAAATTTTATCATAGGTAGCTGTTACTGTTAACTTTCAAATGGCATAAAAAACTTTCAAAGTTTTCTTTTAAAATTTTGAGATGCAAGCCATCTATATACAACCTATAACTAACTTCTAAAAAATTTAAAAGAAAATCGAGTTTTCGTGTTTGTAATTTAGCACCACCTGTTTTTCACTTGAAAGTTTTTCAAAATTAGATTTAGAGTAGTTTAACGCCATCTGCCCGATGTTGCAGTGGTTAACACAGTCTCCCGGCAAGCCATGGAAGATCTAGGTTTGAGTCCCGGTCAGGTAGAACTCCTTTTAACGTATTTACGTGCTCTACAAAATATGTTAAAACACGTAAATCTACTTTCTAAAAAACGTGTTTCATTGCCATGCATGAATTAAATAATTATAATAATCACCATAAAGAGAACCATGAAATGAGAAATGAACGTTAAAAATAAATAAATAATTTAAAGGTGCTTTCATAATATATTTTTATTTGTTGTAGCTTTGCGCAGCAAAATGCTAAACAGCACTGTTTTTAAATGGGAATAATATTTTTACTACATAAATTTACAGAAAATAAAAGATTGTACATATACATGAATGCATTTTTACCTGAAATAATGTGCATTGCTATTTTGTATCATCTTGTGTTACTTAACAGTGAAAGTATTTTTATTATTTCTATATATAGGGTGTATGCGTATGACGTCATATTTATTGCGCTTGGAGGCCATACTGGAGTAGTACATAACATTGCTCAGCATAGGACAAACTTCATTTAAGCCAATTTTCTTTGGGAAATCGTTTTTTTTTTTTTTTTTTTTTTTTTTTCTCACATTCTTGAGATACTAATTTAACATATTTACAGCATCAATGCTCTCAAAAATATTGCATAGTGTTTTTAAACTTTCAAAATAATTTTTTATCCTATGCCACCCATGCTATTGAGTTATCCAACATGGCGTCGACTTTAACATGAATGCATACACCCTGTCGACTGATTTAATGACGTGGTATGTTATAGGGTGATTGCATTTATGTTTAAGTCGACGCCATAAGTGAGCGCTAAATAACATGGACTGGTATAGGAAAATGACTATATATAAAATCAAGTATAAAAAATTGAAGCCCTACCATAATATGCAATGTAAATATTTTTATTACTTACCTAATTCTATAGAAAAAATATCGTAAGAATATTTCATATACCATATACCCTCAATAATTTACAAATAATAGTAATAATAATGATTAAATAATGATAATAACAAATTATAATAATAATAAATGGATATCTCTAAAAAAAATATAATTTACTGACGCCGCAATTTTAAACGATTGCGATTATTTAGATATAAAGTTACAGGTATTGGTAATTTATTACAAATTGAATGTATATATACATAGTTGCCAAATACCTTATACTTGGCACAGAAACGTCTGCAAATGTGTGAAACTTATTGATTTAGGCGACTTACTTATTGTTATATATATATATATATATATATATATATATATATATATATATATATATATATATATATATATATATATATATATATATATATATATATAAGAAAGATTTGTTTGGTTTCCATTTTAGTTGATTGTTTACTTTTTAATACTGCCAGTTTTCCCAAGAGATTATACAGACATAGCGTGCATAAGCTTCTCTTGTCTCTTATACGCCATTCAAAACTCTTTCGTATTATATTTCAAGGGAGTTTTAAATATCAAACCTTATTACATGTGAAATCAGAGCTGTTGTATATGCTAATAATAGGGTTACAAATATTTTGTTTTAATTTGTAAAATCATGTCAGAACTTTTACTATCATGTTTTAGCAATTTAATTATTTATTTGAAATTTAATTTCATATACTGTATTGCAGAAAATAACATTTAGAGTTTTATCAGTTTAGAGTTAAAGTGTCGTATGTCCGAAAAATTGAATGCGATTTTCAACCTTATGTCGTCGTTGTTTAGAGCTTAGAATTTATTTTGATTATTTTTATTTTTTTTTGACACATAAACTTTAAGCTGGCGATTTATTTAAGGCAGGAAATCAGAGGGATTTGACTAAAAAATTGCAAAGAAAGAAATATCAGAAATTTTGCACAGTGACACATTAGGGTAAAGTATGATCTTCAAAAACGTAAAAAAATTAGTGGGTCACCATTCTAGATTTTATAAAAAAAAAAATAATAATAATAATTGGGTCCTATAAGATCGTATGCTAATTTCAATAATTATTTTCTCTCTTATCTGATGGTCACGAATCTTGAAACTTTTATCATAAGTAGCTGCAACTATTAACTAATAAATTTTAAACGGTATTAAAAAGTTTAAAGTTTTTCTTTTATATTTTGAGGTAAAAGCTATCTAAATACAACCCTTAAATAAAAAATCGTTATTTATACTGAGCTATATTCAATTCAATATTATATTGCTCATATTTATTTTGAAAATAACCACTGAAAATATTTCATGCAACAAACGAAATTACAATTGATATAAGTTATTCTATTTACATAACGTTTACGTAGAATAAAAAAAAAAAAAAAAAAAAAAACTTTCTCTGAAAATACAAAAATTAATATTGTCTGTAGAATAAGAGGTATTTTAAAATAAACTTTCATTACAATAACTATTTGTGATACAAACATTAAAAATAATAATAAAAAATTGAATGTTTTGAAAATTAATTTTTAAAATTGTAAAACAACGTTAAACAACGTATAGATTTATATATAACTATATTATATAGGGTAAGTTGAAATATATAATTTGTGTTAGAAGGTTACTATATATATTCTCCCTTCTTTTTATACAACCCCTACGTACAATTTCTCTCTCTCTCTCTCTCTCTCTCTCTCTCTCTCTCTCTCTCTCTCTCTCTCTCTCTCTCTCTCTCTCTCTCTCTCTCTCTCTCTCTCTCTCTCTCTCTCTCTCTCACACCATGGGAAAAGTTCGCGTGCACTTGGCTTTTTGACTAGCACCACCCTGCCCCAATATGGCTACCAGCCGCAATCATATTATAAATAATACAATTTTGATAAAGTTAAAAACACGAATGATATTCGCGAATAATATAAAATTGTAAAGTCTTATCTATATTTTCATACGACATTTTTCTTTTAAAAAATAAAAAATATATATATTGATTTTATATTTATAATGATTACACGTAACCTTTTATATTATAATACCAGTAATTTATGCATTCCCGCATAATAATATAGATTTTTTTTATAGTATATATATAACTTTAAATGTCTTAAAGAATTTATTTAAAGGAAAAGTATATAAATATATAATTTTTAAACACGCACCACGATACCTAAATATATATTATATAACCATTGCAGGGTCATCAATATTGCATACAATTTCACCTGTCAACCTTTCTCACCTATGGGGATATATTGATCATGTATAGCGTGTGACTTCGTTAATATTTTTAGCTTTAACATCCGTTTTTAGCCTAAAATTATCGATATAAAAATGTGAATATTAAATAATGCATTATTCGTAAAGAGCTTTTTTTTTTAATTTGCGTAATATTTTATGTTTAATTTACGATATCGTATTGAGATGTAATTTCTATAATGGGTAATTAAATATAATTACAGTCTCTCTATAGAGTCTTGCTCTTAACGTAATTGAATACTATCATATTATTATGAAAGTAGTTTTCACTTAAATATATTTTAAATCTAACTTTCTTTAAATTAAAGTAATACTTTATTTATCTGTTATTTTATCTATTAAGTATTTTATATAAAGAAATTAGCAATAAATTATAATTAATTTTGAATTAAATTTATTTAATTTAATTAAGTACTTTATATAATGATTATTTACTGCATTACGTTAGCACAAAATTAGTATTTGAGTTTTAATTGAAAGTACTGTAATTATTTACTCGTATTTTTAAGATCCCCTGAAATTCAGGGTTTATGACCCTTTATTTTTTATTAAATTTACATTAAACATGAGTTAATTTCTAATGATTTACATATGAAAATGACCTTATATATTTAATGTAATAACTTAAGGGTGTATATTATTTAAAATTAAGGTAAATAATTATATATATCTTACCTTTTACACGATTAATACACTTGATGTGTTGTATTATGACTCTTCAATAATATTTCTTTCTCTCTCTCTCTTTCGCCGTACCGCGCCGCAATGCTCCAGCACAAAGCAGATTTTAACATCAGCGCCTCTAACGGTTAAATCTAAAATCTAAAATGTCGATCTATAAAATTTTCTTCTTCTCTTCCATGCGTACGAAATTCTTTTTTTTTTTTAAACAAAACAATTCAGCTTTTTTTTTTTGTATGTATGTAAATGCAAAATTATCCTATAATAAAATTTGAAAATTCTTTTCTGTATTTACTGTTAAGTCTTAACAGATTTAAATTGATTTTTAAAACAAGAAAGGCAAATAAATATGTATAAATTCAAATGAAAGTCTTATATTTGGTTTAAAAATATATATGAACAATGATGAATGAAGTTGTGTCGTTCGCCGGCAGTTATTATTTAACTAAGAATTGTAAACGCAGAAAAATCTGTTGAGTGATACTTAAAGCCATAGACCACATAAAACAACATGTGCTTGTTAATAAATAAACACAAAATAGGATCTTCAAAAGTGTTGACAATTTTTACCAGAATGTTGATGTAGCCCCACGAGAGAGCGAGAAAATACTGTAAATTTACGTGACTATTCATGTTTATGACGTCAGAAATATACAAAAAATTAGTATGAAAATGTTGTACGGTTTCCATAAATCGAAATTTCTGATCACTGTTATGGAGCTGCAGTTGGGTTTTGAGACAAACTAATGTTATTTATGTAAATCCCATCAAGTGTTTCGTGATATAAATGCTTATGTTTTCTTCTGGTCTATTCCTTTAAGGTGACCTAAATGCTATGATAAATCGCACTTATACAGTATAGTATAATATCTATATGCTGCATATTAAATAATAAGAGTTATGCTAGTATTCCCAAGTATCAACATAAAGTTATACTATGTGGAATCAAAGCAGCTTTAAATTTCATGATTTTTGATGATTATTTTATATATATATATATATATATATGTATATATATCAAAAAATGTTTTAATTTTTAAACTAATAAGGAAGACTATAAAAATTAAAAATTATAAGGGGTAATTTTATTTCATTTTCTAAAAGAGAGCATTGTCCTAAATCGATACATATGTGAATTTTTTTGTTTTTTTAGTTAATTAAGTATTTTAAATTAATTTTTGAAAGTCACGAAAAGACGCCACATGCAGGTTGCAGCTTATACATGTTAGCATAGCAAAAAATAGCAGCCTGTGACGTCATTTCGTGACTTTCAAAAATTTATTAAAAATACTTAAAGCCATAGACCACATAAAACAACATATGCTTTTTAATGAATAAACACGAAATGGGATCTTCAAAACTGTTAACAATTTTTACCAAAATGTTAATATAGCCCCACGAGAGAGCGTAAAAAAACTGTAAAGTATGCAATTTGCGTGACTATTCATGTTTATGACGTCAGAAACATGCAAAAATTAGTATGAAAATGTTGTGCGGGTTGCATAAATCGAATTTTCTGATCACTGTTACGGGGCTACAGTTTGGTTTTGAGACAAACTAATGTTATTTATGTAAATCCCATCAAGTGCTTTGTGATATAAATGCTTATGTTTTTCTCCGGTCTATTCCTTTAATGAACTCGAAAATTAAAAATTCACATAAGTATCGATTCAGAACATTGTACTCTTTTAGAATATGAAATAAAATTAACCACTCAAATTTGTTTAGTCTTTCTCATTGTATCACCATGTTAGATACAATAAAACATCGATATACTATATCCATATACTTTTAAAAAGCTCTTTCAATTGGAATTTTCTATACTTGTCTCAAAAAGCCTGAGCTACCTGCCGTTCGACCTTTTACGGTATCGCCCAGCCGCCCCCCTGTGAAATGCGCGCGAGAAAATGGGTGATACATTAGTGGTAATAAAACGATAAATCGGTCGAGGTTTTTTGAGTCGAGTATAGTTGTGCAATGTTTTCTTATTATAACTTTTCCTTGTAATGTTCATTAATAGTAATTTAATAAATATGAAACATTTTATCTGCACACTTCAATTTAATGTACGAAGCTACTCGTTTATTACGTTCTTTTTTTTTTCCTAAACTTATTATGTCCCAATTAATTTTAATTAATCTTATTACTGGTATGGCATTTTATACAACTTAATCTCTTACTTTCTTCTACAATTATAGTACAAAATATTATATCAGTTCTGGATTAATTGCGTCTTTATGGCATCTATAAACACACACAAACATACACACACACACACACATATATATATATATATATATATACAGGGTGTTTTTTTAAAAGCGCGCATTTTAAAACGCTAATTAAAATATGAAGAAATAAAATAAAATTAACTTTTTATATATCATTTTGTAGCCAAGGGTTAGACATTTTTAAAACTGTTCTTAGAAATAAAATTGAGTGACCGGTTTTCTTGCACCGAGCGTCAACGTAAAAATGTGCTATTTTTTTTTCCAAACGTCTTTTTTTCTGCAAAAATGATCAGAAATTTGCTTTTTTAACTATCCTTTATTAACAATTAATTGAGTCTGTTGGCATAAATAAGATACCTATAGCACTCTAAGCATGTTCTGTGATAAAAATTGAAGGGTTGGGCCACATTAGTATCAGGGTTAAGGTGAAAACATTTGCGTTAAACATTGCTAAATTTGCCAACATTTTCTCTAATTTGAGAGTTTTGTTTAATGATTTAACGAAATTTTTAGTTTCTCTATAATGGCTTTGCGCTCACAGTTTTCTTTCAAATCTAAGTAATGTTTGGTTTAATTATAAAAAAAAAATCAATATGATTCAGGATGCAAAGAATTAATGAATGCAGCAAAAACCAAATGAAATGTGCGGATTTCCATACATGAACCAACTTTTAAAGAAAGAGATGCAAATTAAAAGTTTCCATTCTTTAAAATGAAATGTTTAAGTTTTTAATTATCAAAGCAACCCAGTTTGTAAGAATTGACAGAAAATGAAAGTTACAAACAATGTTATGAAAATTAAAGTTCATACAAAATCGGTAAAAAAAAAAAAAAAAAAAAAAAAAAAAAGTTTGATTTAAGAGAATTTTTTAAATCAAATTTAGCACGTTTAACGCAAAAGTTTTCACCTTAACCCTAATACCAATGTTGCTCCATCCTTCCATTTTTATTACAGAACATGTTTAGAGTGCTATAGGTATCTTATTTATGCCAACAGACTCCATTAATTGTTAATAAAGGATAGTTAAAAAAGCAAATTTCTAATCAATTTTGCAGAAAAAAAGACGTTCTGAAAAAAAAATAGCACATTTTTACGTTGACGCTTGGTGCAAGAAAACCGGTCACTCAATTTTATTTCTAAGAACAGTTTTAAAAATGTCTAACCTTTGGCTACAAAATGATATATAAAAAGTTAATTTTATTTTATTTCTTCATATTTTAATTAGCGTTTTAAAATGCGCGCTTTTAAAAAAACACCCTGTATATATATATATCGATTTCGTTGATTTTAAAATT
This sequence comes from Ecdyonurus torrentis, assembly GCA_949318235.1. Taxonomy (NCBI): domain Eukaryota; kingdom Metazoa; phylum Arthropoda; class Insecta; order Ephemeroptera; family Heptageniidae; genus Ecdyonurus; species Ecdyonurus torrentis. The sequence continues at coordinate 3,139,516 of OX439136.1, forward strand.
GGGATCAAAATGCTCTGCCAAAGTGTAGTATTATTTGTATATTAAAAAACAACAGACTGCCAAGTAAATTTTTTTTCTTCCAGATAGTTCACTTATTTTTATTTACTAAACTTAAATCAAGTGCACAGTATCAAATAAGAAACATGTTGACTTGAAATTTATGCATTGAAAAATATTTTTGTATTGATAAAAATTTTATAGCAACATGCGGTTTTATTATTTGTCTATAAATAATAATATTATGTAGGTGTTACTTTGCAGGTACAAAAATAAAATTTTGATACAGGTGCAACAGATTTACAGGTAGTGCAATAAACGTTCACCGGAAACAGAAACTGAATGATAATGTTAAAGGAATAGACCAGAGAAAAACATAAACGTTTATATCACAAAACACTTGATGGGACTTACATAAATAACTTTAGTTTGTCTCAAAACCCAACAGTAGCCCCGAAGAAGTGATCAGAAAATTAGATTTATGCAACCCGCATAACATTTTCATACTAATTTTTGCATGTTTCTGACATCATAAACATGAATAGTCACGCAAATTGCATACTTTACAGTTTTTTTCATGCTCTCTCGTGGGGCTACTATTACATTTAGGTAAAAATTATCATCAGTTTTGAAGATCCCTTTTCGTGTTTATTCATTAAAAAGCACATGTCTATGGCTTTAAGGTAGGTGACCGACTGATAACTCGCAAACTAGAAAAATTATGAAGATAACGCAAAGTAAAGAATTAAAATTTAAAATTAAAAATAATATTAAATCTTTTCCAGAACATTTTTCTTTTTTAATTCTAATCGATTTTATTTGAAAATTCTAGTATGTGTTTTGCTGGAAATAAAGATTGTACAAATAATTATTGTGAAAATATAATTCCTATTTTGACTATTTCAGATCCAAGTTGGTCACCCTCTTCGTTAAGTTTATATTGTTACATTTTAATCATACTTATAAATGTTTTTTCATGAAATACGATGGAAAATTTCATTTCCATTAAAATTTATTTTATTGAAAATTCCCATTGATGAAACATCTTTCTCTCTCTCTCTTTTTCATTCATTGTATTGGATTCCAAAGAATTTTCTAATATCGTCGAGCGCAAGAATTTATTGTATGAAAAAAAAAAAAAAAAAAATGATTGAAATTCTATTTAGTAATTTCTGTGGGTTTCTATTTCCAGAAGATTCTAACGCTCAATAAAGATGTGTGGATGTGTTTGTGTGTTTGATAGAGAAAGAGAGAAAATGTTCATTCACTATATTCCTCAATAAAGCCATGCCCATTGACTAATCATTTCATTCATTATAAAATCATAACTAATACAAACAAATATTTTATACGTAATTTCATAGCATTAAAATTTTATTTAAAAAAAAATCCATTATTATTTTTATCATTTTAAAATGGGCTTTACAATTTTCATATTTTACGTTACGTAATTAAATTCAATCGATAAAATTAATTAAAAATTCATGAAAATTTAAATATATAATTTACTAATACGAAATAACTAGTAACCGTATGCTAGATCTATAAGTTACCCTTGTACGCACTCTTAAAAATTATTAATTAAATTAAATTATTATTAAATTAAAAAGCACGCCTTTATTGTTGTACAGTTCACCTGCATTAGGTAGTATTGTAGTATAATAATACCTGTGTTCTAGGTTATATGTCTATACCTATTACATTGTAAGTATTAATTTTGTTGCGTGTATAAAACAAATAACACCGTACATAATTATAACACTAGTAATAATTCTAAAGTAGCTGTACCAAAACATTCATCTAAACTATTTGAAAGAAGTCCATATTTTGTAACTGCCAAAATTTATGACAATTTGCCTTTTATCTTAAGAAATGTAAATAATGATAATCTTTTTAAAAATTTGCTAAAAAAAATGTTGCTTTATAAAGAATATTATACTTTTGGATCCTTTTTTGATAAAGATTCAAAAAGAGATGATATTGATGTATTAATGTTCACCACCCATGCAACATTGGAATATTATACAAATATTAACAAATTTTCTCAAACTTCATTATAATGTTTGTACATCGTTTAATAGAGCTCTTATGATTGTGTGATTCATTTTTTATTTTGTATTCTTCTTGTTGTTATTTGTTCGTATTATTATTACCTTTTTAATTTTATTATCATTAAGTTTTATTTGACAAGACAATGCTTGCTGTAACTTTGATTGTTACTATGAATTGCCCGGCTCAATAAAGATTCTTATTCTTATTCAGTTTGTCAGATATCAGCCGGTAATCTACTCTCTTTAACGTTTGTTTTCATCTACACAAGACTGCTTGTATTTAAACATCAATAAAAGCTGCGCCTTCTATTTTCTATGCACTGACGATGCTTAAAACTGGGAAATAACTCGTTTAGCTCTAAATTAGAAGACTTTTGCAGAGAAGGAGTGGTTTTCTCTAACATACGAGATTACACACAAGAGGTTTAACTCTTTATTATTTATAAAACAGTATGTCTATGTATTTGAGTTTACTTAAAACTTTAACACAAATTATAAATTTCAGAATAATTAAAATTATTATGAAAATGTTCTTTTTTTAATACTTGATATGATGGTTTAGTAAGTATTGGTTTAGCTATTTTAAGTTGTAGTTTTTATCTTTTTTAGCAATAATTTTATCAACGTAACACACACAAAATTACTCGACTATACCGAGCTGGTATGGCCGAGTGGTGAAGGCAGCTGACTCGCAACTCTGTACTCCTCACTGAGTATAGGTTTGAGCTACTGCTAGGTGCGTACGTGAAGTGTGAGAGCACAACACGTTGCACGATGTATGTTTACATGCATTCCATGACGAAGCACAGTATTCGGGAGGTGCATGATTGATGTGATTGCACCGACCAGCCTGCCTAGATGTTTCCACGGTTTCTGTAGGCTGTCATGGCGAATGCAGTGTACTAATGTACTAATGTGTGTACTTAGGCCGTGGCCGGCCCCTTTCCATTAATTGGAAAGTCCTTACCTGTCGATAAAACAATGTCTTGACTGGGACTGGGATTGGTGTATAGCACGATAACACAATATGGCAAGCAATATTATATATATATATATATATATATATATATATATATATATATATATATATATATATATATATATATATATATATATTTCTATCCTCTTCAGTCCCAGAATACAATACAGTAAACATTGGATAATTCAATGAAAAATAGGAGGGGAAAAAACACACGATAAAATCAATGAAATTGAGATAAAAATATAAAAATTGGACCAATTTTCATAGATAATAAAGAAATGTTAATTATCAATCTAGTATTCTAAATGATAAAAAAAGTAAGTTGACAAGGGCTTTAAAGTGTGCAAAAATTTTTACTTAAAGGAATAGACCAGAGAAAAACACTTGATGGGATTTACATAAATAACTTTAGTTTGTCTCAAAACCCAACAGTAGCCCCGTAGCAGTGGTCAGAAATTTCGATTTATGCAACCCGTACAACATTTTCATACTATTTTTTGCATGTTTCTGACATCATAAACATGAATTTTCACGCAAATTGCATACATTACAGTTTTGTCATGCTCTCTCGTGGGGCTACATTAACATTCTGTTAAAAAATTGTCATCAGTTTTGAAGATCACATTTCGTGTTTATTCATTAAAAAGCACATATTGGTTTATGTGGTCTATGGCTTTAATCTAGATTGTTACATGTGTAGATTGTTTTTATCTTTGATATTCAAATTACACTAACAAGTTCAAGAGTAAACTTTGTTTAGTTACTATATATGTACACTTTTAATAACAAAACCTTTATAATTAACTTTAACAAAATATACACCGTTTTTTTCTCTCCTTGTCTCTAGTGGTTGCTGTAACTTTAGTTAAGTTTTACGCTTGAAAAAATTTATAAATGTTTATATATCAGATTTGCACCTACACAACAAATTAATAAAGTTTAATGTCGAAGGTTAAAGTTAAATTTGCACAGTAAAAAATTATTTAATATATTTTGTGAACGTGCACAAAATTGACAATTGACAAAATATATTGGTCTTCCTCGTAAAGTTAAAATAAAAAAATATAATAATAATAATATTCGGACAGTTCTTGGCACAGCTAAAATCGTGCGCAAAGTGCTTAGTTTGTGATCCCTCAAAATTCAAATTCAAAATATATTTATTCATTTCTTTCATTCTACAATCACAATATACAACAAAGCATATCGGCTTAGGTTATTGTATCAGTTGATACAATTAGAAATGATAGTCAAAAGTACACAATTCTAACACATAGACATCAATATATCACAAAACATTTATACATTATGTAGAAAAAAATCTTTTTAAATTAAAACTATAAATGCATTGTTTATTTTGATTCATTATATTTTATAAACTTATCAATATAGAATAATATTTCTTGTTTAACAGTAGTGTTTTCAATGATTTTTTAAACAAAATAGGGTTCAATTTCTGTTATATAAGTTGGTAGATTATTATTAATCTACAAACAACCACAGAAACGACCTCTATTGTACCTCTGTTTTTTCTATCAGATAATTGTTACTGTATTATTCTCACCGTCACCTTGAATCAAGTAGGATTCCGCGGTGTTAGTGTTACAGAAGAAAAAAGAAGAGAATTCATAATAATAATAATAAATGATAATAATAATGATAATAAATGGTTTTTATTAGAGGCCAAAAAAGGTACAAACCCACTTACATGGTCCTCTGACTTTCTTTAAACAATATGCAATAGTCAGAATATTTCTTCATTACATCTAAATGTTTTATACATAATTAACAAGGAAAAATGCAGCTTTAAAAAGAAAAATATTCTCAAAGATAAATTTAACTAAGTACTATCATGTATCTATTTTTATAATAAATTCACATTAAAATTTTTGCGTTAAAAAGCTTATACTTAGTTTCACAATATTTTAAATACTGTAGAATAACCGCACGGAAAAAAAATGATGTGCTAAATTTAAGTACATAAGCACGCCACGTAAGGATGTGACCAATAAGGGAACGCCTAAAAACTCTCCATTTAGTTAACATTACCCCACCTCCTAGTGACCGTGAAAGCTAGTGTGTCTATTGGCTGCCCAGGGGGAGTCGATAAATCGCCTGCATCCTTACGTAATTTCTAGTGTACTAACGTAAATAAGCCCGCACTCTAGTACATGAGCGCAAGATCTGAGTAACCTGCATCTCTAGCATAAGTGACGATTATGATGTTGAAATTCTAACGATAAAAGGTACATGACGTCATAAACGTTAGAATCGCAATGTAATAAACACCAAACTTGGACTTTGTAAACTTACAATGCTTCTATTTGATCGTAACACTTGTGACGTCACTTACGCTTTTATTGTTAGAATTCAAACGCTTATTGACATCATAAACGTTAATTGTTCAATACTTTAAGCATTGCAAAACTGTGTACAAGTTTTTTAACTTTGAGTGATTTGCAGGGGAAAAAAATTAATAAAAAGTATACAGGTGTTTTGAAAGATAACAAAATATAGCACTTCACCTCGGCACCCAACACTTTTCTTTTCAAAGTAACTTCTCCTTTGATGTCAACTTATAAAGAGCTTCAGTGTATACCAAACTAAAAATCAAAATATAAATATACAAAATTGATTTTATTAAAGTGAAACAATATTTAAGTACCATAATATAATAATAAAACGTAATAATAATAACTTTTTTAATTTTGGCTAAGGGATTTGGCTGCAAAGTTTTTGTGTAAGAAAAGTCAGAAATTTTGCACAGTGATACATTAAGGCGTAACACAGTAAACTTGTATTATAAAAGACTAACATACCTTAATATCAATTTTGATTTGGCCGGAGTCATTGATTGAATTTATTTTACATTAACTAAATGGCAGATGTGGGTTTATGACGTCACAGCTGGTTTGTTTTCGTGTGCGTGGACCAGGTGAGCTGTGACGTCATAAACCCGCAGCTGACATTTTGTGAATGGAAAATAAATCAGAAATCAATGACTCCAGCCAAATTAACATTGATATTTAGGTATGTTAGGATATTAGGCAATTTTTGTTTTGTTTTGTTCAAGGTGTTCAAGGCCTTTCCGTTCTTTAAAAAGCCGTTGGTTGACATTCTTAAATAAAACACTTTCAGTAATTTTTATAATATTTAAATTAACATACTAATAAATTACCAATGATAGTTATAGGAATAGTATAATTTAATTATAATAGAATTGATAAGAATATTTAGACTACATGAAGTAGTTTATATACAGAGTATATCAATATTTTCAAATGTATTGCTATAATAGTAGCATCTAAAACTTTTAGGAAATTTAAAAATATGCAAGTGCAGTGGTTTCTTAAAGGAATAGACCGGAGAAAAACATAAGCATTTATATCACAAAACACTTGATGGGATTTACAAAAATAACGTTAGTTTGTCCCAAAACCTAAGAGTAGCCCCGTAGCAGAGATTAAAACATTCGATTTATGCAACCCGCATAACATTTTCATACTAATTTTTGCATGTTTCTGACGTCATAAACATGAATTTTCACGCAAATTGCATACTTTACAGTTTTTTTACGCTCTCTCGTGGGGCTACATTAACATTCTGGTAAAAATTGTCATCAGTTTTGAAGATCCCATTTCGTGTTCATTCATTAAAAAGCCCATGTGGTTTTATGCGGTCTATGGCTTTAAAAGCTCAAATCCAAATTAGTGGGACTTAAAAAATAAATAAGAAATAAAAACATACAAATAACTAAAAAAATAATGATAAAAAAAAGAAAAGAAAAGAAAGAAAAAGAAGTTTTATAAATATTAACAGCAATCAACATAAAAATTTAATTAACTATCGCATGTCAAAAATTAGAACGCAAAGTTATATAAGTTAAAAATGTATTCCCCCCCCCCCTCCTTGCAAATTTATCAACAATTTTATGTTACTGGCGTCTCAAAGTCACCAGAGTTTTAAATACGCAATACACCATGGCTTGGTGCCAAATTTATTTGCAATATATTTTAGAAATTGTATAAAATATGTTTCAACTTAAAATCAATTCCAGACACATTATTTATGTGTTGTTGTTTTTATAGTAAATTATAATTAATATATTTTTCACAAGTAAATTCAAAATTCTTTATTAATTTCTTTCATCCTACACACTCACAATACATAAAAATATGCATCAGTCAAGGTGATTTAACGAGAGAGAGAGAGAGAGAGAGAGAGAGAGAGAGAGAGAGAGAGAGAGAGAGAGAGAGAGAGAGAGAGAGAGAGAGAGAGAGAGAGAGAGAGAGAGAAAAGCAATTAAAAAAAAGATAGTCAAACATATATACCAAACAATTAAACAATTTAAAAATAAACAAAGACAATTTGCTTGAAATGACTACTTATCTGAGTCGTTAATAAACACTGCAACTGAATAATATTGTTTATTTAATAAAAATGTTTTTAAGCTTCTTTTAAACATAATTTGATATCGTTCCTTTCTTAAGGGAGTAGAGAAACGACCTTATAACTCAAAAACTAGAAGTGTTTTGGTTCTAAATTTGGTGTCATTGTGTAGTTAAGGGTCACACCTAGCCGTGATAAAAATTTCATGATATTTGACCGTCCCGAAAAAAAAAATATATTGAAATTAACATTGGGCCTTAGTGGGCTTAATATTTCAAAAAATCATATAAAATTAATCTGCACGGTGACCCCCCACAATTTTTAAATATTTGAAATTGTCTCAAGCTGAAGTATCATTGTGCAAATTTTCAGATTCTTTTGACGAGAAAAGTTTGAGTCTAATGGCTGACGTCGGTCCCCTACTCCCTTAAGATGGATGGTAGATTATTATAAATATTTAGCGAACCACAGAAAGGACCCCTATTGTACATTTCCGTACTTTTATGAACACTTTGAATTGTTGCCTTGTTATTTCTCGTATTATGACTATGTTGATATTATTGAAATAAATCTAACATAATGAATTTCAACAGAAAGTAATAAAATACCAGCTTCTCGTACAAAATACTTAAGTTGATGTTACTTTGGATCATACATTATTATCTAATAATTACGTTATTTATTCTAAATAGCCGTCATTATGCGTGTGACGAAAAAAAAAACTGAAAAGATACTATTTAAACATTTTTTGAATAAATTTGTTAGATATATATAGAATTTTTTTAACTATGTACCGCTAAAAAAAACAACGTTTACTGTTAACAATTTACTGTTTAAACGTTTTTTAACTAAGTTATTGGTCTTTATTTGGTTTGTATCTGAATTATTGGTCAAAATTGTTTTCCGTGCACTCATATAACACTGCAAAAGGTAGAGTTTTACGGGTAACTAGAAGTTGGCCTGTGGTAAGGTTAGTGGAGTATGACTTTCATATTGTTGTGTTAAATGTTACCACATTTATAAAAACTATATTTAGACATAAATTTGCATAGAATGTTGCATTTTTACCAACTTTATAAATAGTCTATAAATATATTTTAACTATAGTTTATTTATTATTTCAATGTGGATAGCAAAAGTTTTGAAAAGTTAAAGGCGTAGAACACCTTGAACAAAAAAGTTGCGTAATATCCTAACAAACCTGAAAATCAACGTTGATTTGGCCGGAGTCATTGATTTCTAATTTATTTTCCATTCACAAAATGTTGACTGGAAAATAAATTAGAAATCAATGACTCCGGCCAAATCAACGTTGATTTTCAGGTTTGTAAGGATATTACGCAACTTTTTTGTTCAAGGTGTTCTACGCCTTTGAGAGAGAGAGAGAGAGAGAGAGAGAGAGAGAGAGAGACTGATTTCATTTTGCATAGTAAAGCCCCTTAACATATAGGCAACAATGTTGGCACATTTGTTGTCCAAGTTGCATACCTCTTCTTTGTGCAGGCGCTATCTACAGGCAGTTGCGTTGCGGCATGTGCTTGCTTTATTTCCCAAGTTATTTTTCTGAAATGAATACCATTGCAAATATAACATTCAATAAAAACATTCCATTTCTTCATTTATATAAAAGCGGAAATATATTTATTAAATAACTATACAAGATATAAAAAAATAAAAAAAATTCAACAAAAAGTTTATTTAAATGTAAATATTATTAAAATATTTTTAAAAAGGAATAATAAGTATATTAGTAAATGATGTTATAAAGTATAAGCCATCTATAATGAATTTTTAGAACTAAAATAAACTTTATTTAAAGATAAAAAAAAGCCTGCAATATTCAGTATAATTTATTTTAGCTGTTTAGTATTATATTTTAAAATTATACACACAACATAAAACAATGATAATTTTATTTTAATTGTTATATCTTTATTAAAACTAATTTAAATAATAAACAATGATGCTATATATAATGACCATATATGTAGATAGAAATAGGGAGAGAGACAAAAAAATATATTTATCTTTTTATTTTATTTTTTTTTATTTGACATTGAAAAAAAAAAGTAAACAATATTTTAAAACAACGGTTGCTAAGGTGCCACTACGCTATAATAGTTATTTGTAGTTTTTCTATTATATTTTAACTTATGTATTATATCGATATTTTCTCGTAGTGACGTCACAGTAATGTTTTTATCAACACATTGTGTTTCTCCAGGTCCGCTCAATAGGATAAAACGTGAGAAGAAATACCAACTTTTGAAATTTATATTTATTTTTGAAGATTTTTTATTTTTGTTGTATAGGACATTTCTATAAAATCTAACCTCAAAACTTGATTAAAGTTATTTTATTTTGTATATTAAAATAGTTAAATTTTCATTACAATTATCATTGGAAAACAAATATTTTTTATTTTAAAAACACGATACCTTACTGCACATACAAAAATAAATACGTAATGATAATACTAGCTTAATGCAGAAATATTTATGTATAACATTATAATTCATACTATATTATATAGCGATTATACCACAAGATATTCAGCATAAGTACTTGTGTTATTACTTACAAAATAGCAACATTTTTTCTCTAATATATAGTAATCATTCAATGCAGCATTTTTTTTCCGTATATGAAAATAGAGTTGAAGTATTGAAAACATACCTATATTTTACAACTTTGTTTAAATAAAGTTATTTTTAATTGTTATTAAAGCCCTTGTCAACTTACTTTTTTATCATTTAGAATACTAGATTGATAATTATCATACCTTATTATCCATGAATTAGACACCAATACGTTGATTTTGTATTAAATTTATTTTCATTTTGACTGTTATATCACGTATCTGACATCACAATGTACAGATGGAGCCGTGATAGGGGTAAAGAACTTGAGGGAGGGACTTAAATTTATCACGTGACCAGAACAGTGAGTTTGATTGGCGGCAGTACATTGTGACGTCAGATACGTGATATAACAGTCAATATGAAAATAAATTAAAAATCAACGTGTTGGTGTCTAATTCATGGATAATAAGGTATGATAATTATCAATCTAGTATTCTAAATGATAAAAAAATTAAGTTGACAAGGCCTTTAATGGTTGAGGTATTGATAAAGTATTGAAACAATTAAGAAAAAAAAAAACGTAATGCAGAATAGATAAATTTACATATATTTATAAGAAGTTATTATCCCAAGTCACCGTGGGATATAACGTCACTAAAATATAGTTGTATTTATTTAAGATGCCCGATCGTTTAGCATTGTGAAAGGTAGGACCTTATCTGAGTTTTATGGTGTGTTCACAATGACGTATAAATCCACGTAACTTTTACGTAAAAATCCAAATTACATTGATTACTGTATCGTCACTTAAGGGGGTAGGTGACCGACTGATATCTTGCAAACTAGACGGTCGCGAATTATAATATAAACACAAAATAAAAAAGAAATGTTACTTAAAAGTTTAGTTACGTCAAACATGTGAAAACACGATCAAATATTTTAGTTATCCCACTTTAACAGATAACATGTAAATGTGGAAATTCAAATATCAGTCAGGCAAATTTTACTCAAAATAGAAACTTTTTTTAAAATTATAAATATTATTAAAACTATTTTCAGAACAAAAAAAAAAAAAAAAAAAAAAAAAAAAAAAAACTTGATTTTATATGAAAATTATAGTGTTGTTTTGTTGGAAATAAATAATGTTCAAATACTTATTGTGGAAATATAGTTCTTCTCTTAGCGATTTCCCGTCCAAGTCGGTCACGTTCTACGTTAAGAGTTACGTAAATTTACGCGTCATTGTAAAGAGACCGGAAGTTAGCCAGTGATAAAGTTAAAGGAACAAGGGTATATTTAATAACAACATTAATTTTCGTAAGAGAAACTATTATCACTCACGTTTCACGTGACGTCATTTCTTAAACTACCTTAAGCTTGCCTACATTACATTTTTTTTTTTTTTTTTTTTTACTGTATAATTTATAAAAAGTTTTTTTTATTAATTTCTTCAAAATAACTTCCTGTAACATTAATAGGGTTTAGGCGTTCATATTAAAGTCAACGCTATGTGTTAGAACACTCAATAACATAGCCTGCATAGGAAAATAACACATTTTGACAGTTTAAAAACACTAACGTAAGCATAATTTTTTTAGAGCATTGATGTTGTTAATAAGTTGATTTCGTATCTCAAGTATATGTGAGAAAAATAATAATAATAACCAAAAAATAACCGATGTCGCAAAGAAAATAACAAAAAATACTATTCTATATTATGCTGAGCAATGTTATTCATTACTCCAGTATGGCGTCCAAGCGTATTAAATATGACTTCATGCGTATATACCCCATACTTTCAATGCTATCCAAATTAGATTGCTTTCTTGTTACCTATTATAATTCCTATTTATTATGACAGTTAAAAGAATATAAAATCTATATATCAGATAAGTGAGGTAATTAAAAACCTAGCACGGAGGGTTTGTCAGTAGCTTATCTTGCAAGAGAACTTACGTTCATGTATAAGTCTTAATAATTATTATAATTATGTAACAATATTGAGTTTTTAACTTTTTAAACAGTAAACATTTAAATTTTGTACATTTGTAACTGTCAGTTAGTCAGGTAAGCTGTTGTATAACTTTTGTATGGCCTCTACTTAAATCCATTATTATTACAATTATTTAAAGTAAATCGATACAATGCAAAATACTTTTTATAATTTGTTTATCAATTTTCAGTGTCAATAGAAGACTTGCAAAGTAGGTTTAGTGATAAAAATAAACAAACCGACAGCTCAACAATACTAACAAAGTGCTAGCAGACGACTTTGTGTTCCTGTCTACATTTAACATGCTTTCTTATGGGGCAATGAAGCAGCTATAACTCAAGTTAAAATTATTTCTCGGAGTTGAAATTTTTACTGTAGCTTACTGAGCCTCCAAGCTTTTGTTTTCCTGAATTTCAATCTATTCGGTAATAAATTAATATTTTCACCTAATTGACTTGAAATTCAGGAAAACAAAAGCTTTAAGGCTCAGTAAGCTACAGTAAAAATTTCAACTCCGAGAAATAATTTTAACTGGAGTTCATTGCCCCATAAGAAAGCATGTTAATTGTAGGCAGGAACACAAAGTCATCTGCTAGCACTTTGTTAGTATTGTTGAGCTGTGAGTTTGTTTATTTTATCACTAAACCTACTTTTGCAAGTTTTCTATTAGTTGGCCATGAGTATACAATATTTTAGATGTATTTATGTTACATTTAAAAATAGTGAATTAAGCTGAAAAAAAAAAATAATTATCAGATAATTGTTACTGGATTATTCTCACCTTCACCTTGAATCAAGTTGGATTCCGGTGTTGGTGTTACAGAAGAAAAAACAAAGCAAGAGAAAACATATTAATAAAAAAGCGTCTTCTTATCATACAATTATTAAATGTGGATACTTTCCACTATTTTTTCATTTTCAGAAATTTTTTTTTTCTACAACTTACTTAATTGCTTCAATAGAAAGGCTCCTTTCATTTATTCTACAGCTAAAATTTATGAGGAAAAAAGTAACTCATCTTATTAAAAAAGAAAAAAAACCCAAGATTTCTACAAGTTAATTTGCAAGATTGTTGCATAAAATAAAGTATTTGTGTAGCCATTTATTTATGCATGCAGAATAAAATTTCTGTGGTAGAAATTTTTTCAAGGTAGCTTTGCAAATGGTTTATTGAATGTAATTTTTAGTATTATGTATATCTTACAAAATTATGAAGAAACAAAAATCTTGCTGTAGAATTCTAATTATCAAAACTTTTTAAGTTAGTTAATAAAGTGAATGAGTTTATAATAAAAATAATATACAAAAAGACACGAGAAAAAAATAAGTATAGTGCAATTTCAGCAACTTTACCTCACAGAAAAAAGATGCAGTCAGCGTTATCAGATTTGTTGCTTAAACGAGATCAGGAAAACCACAAAATATATTAAAGCAATAGACCAAAGAAAAACATTAGCATTTATATCACAAAACACTTGATGGGATTTACATAAATAACATTAGTTTGTCTCAAAACCCAACAGTAGCCCCGAAGAAGTGATCAGAAAATTAGATTTATGCAACCCACACAACATTTTCATACTAATTTTTGCATGTCTCTGACGTCATAAACATGAATTTTCACGCAAATTGCATACTTTACAGTTTTTTCACGCTCTCTTATGGGGCCACATTAACATTCTGGTAAAAATTGTCATCAGTTTTGAAGATCCCATTTCGTGTTTATTCATTAAAAAGCACATGTTGTTTTATGTGGTCTATGGCTTTAACAATTTCAATCAACACAAAAGGATGAAGCTGTTATATTTGTATTAAATATACTGCATAATTATTTATTTGAATAGTATTTAGCAAAAATTATGCTATATTATGTAGTAGTTCTTCACTGCAATGTATTTTGCGTGAGAGCATTTAGGCGATGACTATTTTATTAGTTTGCATATATATTGCTTAAATACTATATAAAAAAAGCATTTAAAACCAATACTAGCATTTTTTTTTTCTGTCGCTCAAAATATTCATAATTTTGGTATAAATAGAAACACTTGCAAGTTTAGTAAGAAAAGAACTTAATAAGATCAAAATATTTATAAAATAAATATTTTAATACTTTATATTGGTATAAATTATTGCCTATATCCTCTATTGGGAATTGAATTGCGATGGTCAATTTTGTGGCTAATATTACAATCTCTATGCGAACCACATACTTAAGTCTGTACCCAAAAGTTATACATATTTTATATTTTTTTATATTTTACTTTATTGGTGTATATATATAGAATTGATTTACAAAAATAGAAGTTAATAATGTAGTATAACATGCAGTTACAGGTTGTGTACACATTTTTAAATATATAGTAATTTTTATGTGTATCAAGTTTTTATCCAAAGTGATTAAATTTGGATTTTTCTTACTTTAAATTAAAAAAAAAAACTCTTTAGAAGTTCTGTATGCTGAGATAAGCTTAGTTTGATTTTGCAGCTTTTTAAAATTTGTTTTACCAGAAAGTTTTGATGTAATGTAATCTTCTATAGGAGTCGTACTTGAAGACAAGGCAGAACTTTTTTAAATTTTTTTGTCCTATTTGCAAATAATAAAAAAAAAATAAATAAATAAATAAAATAAAATATTAAATAAATGCCTCGCATTAAAACCTCTCTTTGAAGAGGCTTATATTTATGTATTATATTTAATTATGACCGTTGTTTTATAACCATTTACTAACAGCATTTGTTAGTTGTAATTGGGCACATTTTTTTTTATTATGTAAATACGTTGCATTTTAGTAAAACACTCATGAAAAAAAAAAATGTTGCTGAATTTTGAAAAACAAATATCTAACGTTCACGTTAGGAAAATAATAAATTTACTCTAATTTGTTTAAAAATGAAATTATTAAATTATTGTTAATTTGATAATAAATTAAAATCAAATTTTGGTCTTAAAAATACTAATTATGGCACTGTTAATTAATTCAAACGTATTCTCAGGTATACCTGATTAATAAAAACACACGTTTAATTCTTAGAAATTCAAATTTTAATTGATACAAAAACGATTCTTTCATCATTATTTAAACTCGCATAACAAAGCATATTTTCGAAACAACAATTTTCTCTCACCATAAATTTAAGTAAATGTCACATTTTTTTTTTGTATAAAATGAACAGAAGTCTAAATTCACAGCTTTCATATACATACATATATATATAAATGAAATAACATACACAACAAACTATTTTGTATAAGCTATAATTAAATTAGTGGTTTTTAGTATAATTTATGTTTGTTAAGTTGGTAAACATGATTCTGCGGAGCGAGCGGCAGTGTTAAGCATAAACTCCAGTCCTAAGTAAGAAACCCGCTTGCTTGGTATGTGCTATACTCGACTTTATCAATCATTTTTAGTCGTGCCAAACATTAAAACAATAAGAATATAAATAGTGACTTTTTTTTTAAGTGAAATGATTTTCTAATTTTTTTTTATCTTCAACATTTATTAATAAAAAAAATGTAAGTATTTTTATTTTTATTATTCAGATTATTAGAAAGGTGGTATTGTTGGATTTCGTAATTTTATTAAACGTATTTTTTTTATATGTCGATTGAAAAGTAGTAGAAAAATATATTTTTATATTTTTTATAAGTAATTATTGTAAATTTATAAAGAATTGTCATGTATATATTCTAATGACAGATTAAAATATGGATCATTCAACAATATTATTTATAAAAAAAAAAGTTACAAGTTTGGAGAAATTTAGAATTATTATGGGTATTAGAGATTAGCGGTTATTTATGCAAATTTTAAGTTTTTTATACTGTACAATAGATTGGTAATTACCACTGTTCGTAACATAAATAATATTTCTATAATTTTTTTCAATACCCGATGAGTATAATTTCTTATTTTATTTTTTATCTTATGAAATTCTTATATATTTAATGCTTATATTATTAAATTCTTAATAGTCTTACAAAATTCTACTAAATTGTAATTTTCTTTATGTGTTTTTTTTTTTTTTTTTTTTTTTTTTTTTTTTTTTAGATCGATCAAAATATCAATGAAGGTAATAAAAATGAATTATACCTTACATTTGAAATTCATGCATATCAATAAAATTTTATTGTATTATTTTAGATTGCTCTAATTTGTCTCGTAATGTTCGTTTAAAAATTATATGAAAATAGTTTTATTTAATTAAAGCTATTAAAATAATTTTAAGAAATTTAAAAAAAAAGTATTATCGGTTATTTCAGTTTCTTTTTTCAATGCTTTCTCTATGCAGATACTCTATGATTGTTTTTTTCTCCAAACACATTGTCACGACGCTTAATATGGACAGAAATGCGTAATAATTATGCTATCTAATTGTAACCATAATAGAGTAAGTTAAACATTAATTGTACATAGTGACCGTTTAATATAAGGTCGTACGACACAATTCTTGACGTCATTTTAATATAAAAAAATGTGTACAATAAGTGAAGTGATAATTATTCACTGCAGCATAAAGTACAAAACTTACATCATTGCAGCACTTTACAGTTTTATTTTGCTAATATCAAAGCTTTAGCTAGAGCATGGCATTATATTACTTTTTCAACAAAAAACATAGCTAAAACATGGCATTATAGTGTATTTTTTGTTTAACAAAACCTCTTTTGACTAATTGAAACATATTTTGCTTCAATTTTGATTATTGTTACCTAAATTGTAAATATATGACAAAAACCAAAGATTTTTATAACTTCTTTTTACTTATGAACTGCTTGGGTCAATAAAATTTCTTCTTATAATTTTTTTAATCTTACGGGGCGGAGAGAAAAGGTTGTAAAATATTAATACTAGCTCAATTTTAACAATATCAATTCATTACGTGATTATCCTATACTTATTCATGTGATTCCAAACCAGCAATTTTTTAGCACAGAAAAAAATTCACTGTGGCATTACTTTCGTAATTTACCTTTTTTTCCGTGTGAAAAACAGAATAACAAAAATTATCAATGCGAGTTTTGGATCTGTATCTAAACCTTATAAAGTTAAAAGAAATTCGAAAAAAAAATTGACAAAAACTTTTTATTTATTTATTTTTTTTTTAATTGAACGATGATGCAACATAAACTCAAACAATTTAGTGCATAACATAAGGTTAGCGTAAAACTGTATACAAGTTAAAAAAAAAATCAAAATATTAGAAAAGTTTTAATGAATTCGAATATTGATGTTCAATGTTACTCCCCTTGAAAGCATAAATAATTAAATACATAGATAATTCATAGGTATTTGTTTTAATAGTTGCAAAATTAATTTAAAATATACGAATGAATTAATAATTTTTTTGCAATATAAATAATAATAAAAAAAATGCATATTTTGTTAAATAATCTAATCTAATTATTATCTAATATTAACCAAGAAACAAAAATAAATACGTAATAATTTTGCTAGCTTAATGTAGCAACATTTATGCATCACAAAAATTTGTACTATCACTCTAAAAACTGGTGCATTACTTTACTTACGAATCCTAACTTATTTAAGATAATCACTTTTAAGTTATTATGAGTATAGCTAAAATAATGCATTTTAGTAAGTTATTAAAAATAGCCAATTGAAGTTGTTTTAAGTTTATTTAAGCTATTTTAAGTTAAAATAGCTAGTGTTAATAATTTGCAAAAATTTATTATTTTAGCTACACATAATAACTTCAAAGTGATTATCTTAAATATGTTAGTATTCGTAAGGAAAGTAAAGTAATGCACCATTTTTTAGAGTGTAGTGTCTGTACTACATACCAAAATAGTTAAAATATGTCCAGCATTCCAAATAGCAACATTTGTGCTCTACAATATATAAATTGTTTTCAATGTAGCATAAATTACGTAATTTATTATATCTGCGTATATATAACATACTGTCGCATCCAAGAATTCATATTTAGAAACTTCTCCAATCGTACATCAAATATCCGTCAAGTAATTTTTATAATTTTAGTTCATCACTTAGTTTTTTATTTAAAATTGATGGGAAAAAAATATATAGAAAAAATAGAGCATTTTTAATAATGAAAAACAAAGTAGTTTGTTTGTGTGTTTAAAATTTGCATAGTCCAAGCCAGCTAGAGAGAATAAGTCATGTATTATTAATGTCTAGACAAGACGCAGCCATTATGTTATAACTCTTACACTTGGTAATTTAAGGCTTTAGTTTTTTTTTTCTTTATACAACGCTTCGTTTATAGCTTGCAAGTTCAAGTGATTTTAAAAACTTTTTTTTTTTTAATGCGGTATTTTTTTTCTTTGAATCTTACATTTCATTTCGTAAATGCTGTTTATTTATGTTGTAAAATTGATTTTTATAGTAATATTTAGTTATTGTTTCTTTTAATATACTCGTATTATAATATTATACTTTAATTACTCAAAAAAAAAAAAAAAAAGAAGAAAAAAAAAAGAAGAAAAAAAAAAAAAAAAGAGTAATGCGTTACTTCACTTACGAATCCTAACTTATTTGAAATAAACACTTTTGAATTACTACGAGCAACTAAAATAATGCATTATTTTAGTTGCTCATAATAACTTAAAAGCTTTTATTTTAAATAAGTTAGGATTCGTAACTGAAGTAATGCGCACTTTTTTTTTGAGTGTTTGAACTTAAAAGTTAGAAAATCACACTGATGATGTCCTCTCCTAGAATATAAAAAAGTACCCCCCCCCCCCCTATTTATTATTATTATTATTGCCTATTTACCTTTTTTAGTCTGCAAAAATGTCTGAAGTAAAAAAAAAATGTTTTTAATAGTATGATGAATGGAAGCGATAAAGAGACAAGTTGTTCTCACTTGTTCTTTGTGTATGTAACTCTCTTTTGGTTCTACTTCATTGTCTACCTTTGATTCCACAAAGTCTCACTCAACTTCTATTATTGTTTGCAAAATCAAAGCACATGTCACTTTTATACTGGTTTAAAGTTTCTTCACAGTTTTTGTATAGAAATCTTTTTAATTTATACAATAATTGAAGTGTTATTGTTGTTTTAAAAAACTAAATTCAAAGTTAATTCTCTCTCTCTCTCTCTCTCTCTCTCTCTCTCTCTCTCTCTCTCTCTCTCTCTCTCTCTCTCTCTCTCTCTCTCTCTCTCTCTCTCTCTCTCTCTCTCTCTCAAGCATTGTAACAACTATACCTTTGATAAAAGTTTCAAAACCCGTGACCATAGAAAAAATAAATACAAAATTTTGTCAAGATTAATAATAATAATAATATTGATTTATTGAGCAAGAAAATTTTGCAGACATTAAACAGTCAAGTCACAAAAATTGAAATTGCTCAATAGGATAACTATAAAGGCAAAGCCCATCAAGTTAGTTATCCATGAAAGTGCACGAATAAATGAAAATGCAATGAAAATGCACGAATAAAAAATAAAAATATCATTTGCTGTTTATGTATGTAATATAGTGGGAAAGAACTAAGTAAATAAATAAGTAGTAATTATTCAAGATCATTTTCAGCCACATTAATGGGTGTTTAAAACAATATAATAATGTTAAAGTGTTTATGCTGTTTAAATTTAACACCATTTATGCTATGTTGACATAAATGCAAATGTTGTCGTTTTATTTTTCTTTTGTCTTATGCGAGAGTAAATAAATAATTATACTTCAAAATGTTGCATGGTGACTCCAAAATTTAACATATTTGGAGTTCTCTTGTCCTACCATAACAGTAACCAAAAAATAAAAATAAATAATAATAATAATAAAAAAAACTCTAAAGAAAGTTTTTATAGCTTATAGACAAATTACCTCATTCTCATCTAATCGGGTAGCTTTTTTTTTCTTTCGTTTAATATTCAGTTCGTAACGTTTTACCAGAAATTAATCACGACATTTACGTCTTGTGTTGTCTTTTGAATAAATAAATATGTCTAGGTATATAAGGTATGATAAATAATATTGCTAGAACGTAAGGCAAACTTAATAATGTTTCATAATCACGCAGCAAGAAACCTTCTGCAGATATTAAAAAGTTTTTGTTGTATATAAAAAATTGATATTGCGTTAAATATAAATAACCACAATGTTACAAATAGATTTAAACATGTAAAAAAAAAAAAAAAAAATCATTCATATTTTGTTCGCGCAACCTTAGCTAAAAACATTTTAGAGCAAGTAAAACGACTCTTACTAATATTATCAATCCGTGCCTCAGAATCAAATATTTAAAACTATAGATTTAAGACTATCCCCCGTAAGCTGCGACGCTAACTAACTAGTTAAACCGGTAGTTAAGTTGTTATTTTGATTGTTGCAACGATTAAAAAAAGATAACTAAGGTTTAACTAGAGGTTGCAGCTTACAGCCATATATATTTTAGTTTATTTAATGGAATGTTTTATAAATTTGCCTTTATAATTTAATCTTATACATACGACCGAGCTGGTATGGCCGAGTGGTGAAGACAGCTGACTCGTAACTCTGTACTCCTCACCGAGTATAGGTTCGAGCCACTGCTGGGTGCGTACGTGAAGTGTGAGAGCACAACACGTTGCACGATGCATGTTTACATGCATTCCATGACGACGCACAGTATTCTGGAGGTGTATGATTGATGTGATTGCACCGACCAGCCTACCTAGATGTTTCCACGGTTTCTCTAGGCTGTCAAGGCGAATGCCGGGCTGTGTACTTAGGCCGTGGCAGGCCCGTGTGTGCTTTTACATTAATTGGAAAGTCCTTACCTGTCGATAAGACAATGTCTTGACTTGGACTGGGATTGGTGTATAGGGTGGTTTCATTCATGTTAAAGTCGACGTCATAAGTGAGTACTAAATAACATTGGCTGGTATAGGAAAATGGTACATTTTGCCGGTTTAAAAATACTTCGCGATTTTTTTGAGAGCATTGATGCTGTTAACAGGTTGAATTAGTACCTCAAGTATGCCAGAAAAATAATAATAAGCAAAAAAATATCTTATTTCCAAAGAAAATAGCCAAAAACTATGTTTGCCCTATACTGAGCAATGTTATTCATTACTCAAGATGAGCATCGAAAAGCACTCAGAATGACGTCATGCGCACACACCCTATATAGCACGATAACACAATATGGCAAGCAAAAAAAAAAAAAAAAAAAAAAAAAGTATTCTCGACATTATAACAAGAATATTGTGAGCTGGTATTCTAAAATAGTAAAAATTATGCTATTTAGCATAAATGTAGCATAAATTGCATATACTATATTATACTATAATATTGCGTTAATATAAGGCTCCATAATATAAAAGTCTGAAAGACAAAATAAAAATTTGTAACAAATTTTACTGATGTAAAAACCACTAAAGTAATAAACAATTGATGGAACAACAATAATAATAATAAAAAAAACGTGTTGTGATAATATATTATAGAAGGTTACCAGTTTAATCCGTTGATAATTTGAATTGAGAAATTAAAATATATACGACATTTATATTAAAATAAATATATTAAATTAAGTTATATCATAAGAGATTTTGTTTACGAGACCACGAGTTTTTAGATAGCAATATTATTATTAAAACTTTATGTATAATAACTTTTATAGGCAATGAATTTTAAGTTTTTATTAACTCAGTTTGATGATAAGACATATGGATTAAACTTTTAACAATTTTTAATTAACGTTTCCTCTGGGTAATATTTTATATTTTTATTTTGTATTTTATAAATACCTGTGTAAATAAGAATGTTA
Source organism: Ecdyonurus torrentis (assembly GCA_949318235.1). Lineage (NCBI taxonomy): Eukaryota > Metazoa > Arthropoda > Insecta > Ephemeroptera > Heptageniidae > Ecdyonurus > Ecdyonurus torrentis. The sequence continues at coordinate 3,161,252 of OX439136.1, forward strand.
AATCCCTTGTCCACTTACTTTTTTATCATTTAGAATACTAGACTGATAATTACCATACCTTAATATCCATGAATCAGACACCAACACATTGATTTTGTATTTATTTTCATTTATTTTCCTTTTTGTGGTTATATCACGTATCTGACGTCACAATGTATCGATGGGGCCGTAATAGGGGTAAAAAACTTGAGGAAGGGGCTTAAATTTATTACGTGACCAGAGCGATGACTGTGATTGGTGGTGGTACATTGTGACGTCAGATACGTGATATAACCGCAAAAAGGAAAAAAAAAATACAAAATCAATGTGTTGGTGTCTAATTCATGGATATTAAGGTATGGTAATTATCAGTCTAAAAAAGTAAGTTGACAAGGGCTTTAACGAAGAAGTTTAAAAAAATATAGAATTTTTCATATTTTAAAAATAATACTAATAAAAAGACGTTGTCCGGAATCCATAAATACATGAATTACTAAGTTTTAAGTTTATATTTTTAGTTAAAGGCATAGAAAACATGGAACAACACGTTCTTTTTAATTATTAAACACAAAATGTGATCTACAAAACAGATGATAATTTTTACCAGAATGTAAATGTAGCCCCATAAGAGAGCGTGAAAAAAATGTACGTCAGAAACAGGCAAAAATTAGTATGAAAATGTTGTGCGGGTTCCATAAAGCGAAAATTTCTGATTACTGCTACGGCGCTGCAGTTGGGTTTTGAGACCAATTAATGTTATTTATGTAAGTCCCATCAAGTGTTTTGTGATATAAATAATGCTACTGCTTTAATGTTGTCATTGTTGGCTATGCCTTTAATTTTTAAATATCGAAAAATGACATCACAGTCGGTAGCTTATGTATGTGAGCATAGGAAAAATTATCGAGCGTGATTGTTATTTTGCGAGTTTCAAAAATTGACTTTCATTACTTATTTGAACTCCAGAATTAGAATTTTGCATATGTATCGATTCACGATGATGCCTACTTTAAGAATATGCAATTAACAAATTTCTTTTTTTTTTTTTTAGACTTCCTCATTATCGCAATAGAACAATAAAAATTAATAATTGAAAAAGAATTATATTTAATATAAGCACTAATATTATTTCACATACTTACGCTTGGTGGCCATCTTTGTGGTGGTAATATTTTTTTAAAATATCATAACACCAAATTAGTATTTTTTGTAGGTGTTTTTGTATTTATAAAGTACATAAAAAGAAAAAAAAAAGGTTCATCTCTCACTCTCTTTTTCTCTCTCGTTTACTTTATTCGTTTGCATAGAAAAACAGGAAATGTAAAAGGAAAAAGTGGTTTTGAGTTTTTATTAGTATTTTTTTCTTTTATAAATTAGTGTGATCTCAAAAGAGATCCTCTTTTATAGGAGAACATTTCTGGAGTGGTAAATATTTAAGTTTTCGTTTAAAATTATAGAAAAAATTGTATTAAAATAAATTTTTAATCAAAATGTTGTACTTTATATTGCTTTTAACCAATTAAAAGTCCATTACATGAATATTTGGTTCTTTTTAAAATCAATGCTTTCAGCAGTCTATAGGATGTGTGCGCATGACGTCATAATAAATGCGCTTCGATGCCATGATTGAGCAAAGAATAACATTGCTTAGCATAGGATAAACGTGTTTTGTTTTCCTATTTTCTTTGGAAAATAAGTAATTTTTTTGGTCATTTTTATTTTTCTCGCAGACTTGAAAACCTAATTCAACTTGTTAATAGCACCAATTCTCTCAAAAAATTGCAAAGTATTTTTCAACTGGCAAAATGTGCTATTTTCCCATACTGGCTTATGTTAATTAGTACTCACTTATGGCGTTGACTTTAACATGAATGAAACCACCCTATAGCATATATATCTTGAAAACCATTGCCGCCAATGAGGAAGACTAAAATTTTTTTGGGGGTAATTTTATTTCATATTCTAAAAGAGGACACTGTCCTGAATCGATACGTATTTGAATTTTTAATTTATAATTTATTAAGTATTTTTAATTAATTAAACTGTATTACAGCGATATTACTGAAATAAATTTGCTCACCTTCCATTATTTTAATATATCAGCTAAGTCCCTTTTGAAAAAAAAAAATGGCTATAAAAGCGCAAACAAATTTCATAATAAAAATATATAATTATATTAATGCTCTACTATCATTAATTATTTTTTTACATTATAATTATTTGTAAAAATCTCATTTTTAAATCTTTTTAAATTTATTATAATTTGTAAGCTTAAGTAATTATATCCGATGTGTTTTTAAGGTAAAAAAATATCTCTCTCTCTCTCATTCTCTCTCTCTCTCTCTCTCTCTCTCTCTCTCTCTCTCTCTCTCTCTCTCTCTCTCTCTCTCTCTCTCTCTCGTTTATTTTATTCGTCTGCATTGAAAATAATAAAAACAAAGAATGTTAAAAAAAAGTGGTTTTGACGTTTTCCATTCTTCGCTTTACTTCACTACTGCTGTAATATTGATCGCAATATAGCTAGCCTAGCTTTTTTATTTTTCTAATTTGCTTCACGAGTTCTTTGCCAAACAGTATATAATGTATAAAAAAACAAGTAACTAATAATACAATACCAAGGGAGACTAAATTTGTCAATACTCTACATTTTTTCTTATTGTTATTATATCTTTTTTTAAATATTATTTTTGTATAGTCAAAAGTAACGTAATTTTTAAAGTTAGTGTGAAAATTGTGTATTTTTTTTTTCGATGTTTTATAATTTATAACATAAAAATTTGGACGTTAAAAACAAGCTTGCAAAGCACCTTTTCCCATAAAGGATTTTAGAAGCTTCCTCCTGTATAAAATAGTTGTAGGGCTTGAATATTGTGTTTAATTACAAAAATGAATCTCAAATTGTAAATATTATATAAACAGAAAAAAAAGTAACTAAAAAGTTACTATTAAGACGTTATTTGTTAGATATGCACAGTTTTTTTTTTTTTTTTTTTATTATTTTTTTTTTTATTTAAATATTTAGCACTGAAGAAAACGTTTATATTAACGAGTTACTGTTCAGAATTTTTTGCAACTATGTTATTGGTTTGTACTGAAGAGTTACAATGTAACTGAATAATTTCTCAAATTTATGTTTTCTGTGTTTATGTTTTATGTTTATGTTTTCATTTCTTAAGGGTTGTATATAGATGACTTGTATCTCAAAATCTAAAAAGAAAACTTGCAAACTTTAATTATGATGCCATTTGAAAGATAATAGTAACAGTTACCCATGATAAAATTTTCAGAACCCTTGACCATCAGATAGGAGAGAAAAAAAATATTGAAATTAACATGGGCTCTTATGGAACTAACACCTTAAAAAATCATAATTTAAATTCTAGCGTGGTGACCCCCAATTTTTTTTTTTTTTTTTTTTTTTTTTTTTTTTTTTTTTACAACTTATTTTTACTCAAATCCCGCAGTACCTCATGATTTTCCGCCTTAAAGAAATACAACAAAAATGACATTCTGTAATTGTAATAAAAAAGTAATAATAATTTTCGTTATATTGAGATTATTTTCATTGCTTTTTTATTTTTATTTATTTTTTTTATTTTTTTCTTTCTTCTTCTCAATGTTATGCTATTTGACTTGTAAAAAAATATGTTGACATATAACAATAATTTTTATTATTTATTTATTTATTTTTGTTACAATCAGTGGCATAACATAACATTATTAACAACGTTAAAATATTTCAGGCGTATCATAAATATAAAATCATATACAATAATAAAATATAGTAATATAAAATCACGGTCTGTATAACTTTATATAGTATTGATATTTTTTTTACTGTATCAAATAGTCATTAATGTCTGAGTGCCACAGTAATTAATTATTTTATTGTTGATATAAAAAAAAGTTGTGAGTTTTATTCGTATTTTAAATTTATTAATTTTGTAGTAAATAGTGTATAAATGACTTGACATTTTTTATTATCAATGACAGATAGAATAGGGTGTATGCGCATGACGTCATATTTAATGCGCTTAGAAGCCATACTGGAGTAGTGAATAACATTGCCCAATATAGGACAAACTTCGTTTTAGGCAATTTTCCTTGGGAAATGCTATTATTTTGTTATTGTTATTTTTCTCACATACTTGAGATACTCAACATATTTACAAAATCAGTGCTCTCAAAATATTGCATATTTTATATAGTGTTTTTTAAACTGGCAAAATGAGTTATTTTCTTATTTTCCTATGCCGTTCATGTTATTGAGTGATGCAGCATGGCGTCGACTTTAACATGAATGCATATACCCTGTAAGAGTAATTTGGTCTTAAAAATTTGATTACAGAACTTTATAATTCTTTAGCAATTGGATGTAATTGAAACCCAATTATTATGATTTCATCCATAATATTATTCAACACTGCATCCATTTGTTAGTTTGTAAATTTACTGAGTAATTTAAAGTGTTTTAAAGATTTTGAAGCGAGGAAATCCACATTTTAAAACCTCAATTTAACATTGTAAGTCCTATACTAGCCCATTAGAAAATTATAATAATGTCCCTTGACAGTGATCAACTTAATGACCCTTGCCAATGACGTGTCCTGATTATGCAAAGTTCCCCGTTTCTTGGATGCATTATTGTGTAGGGAAAAAAAAAAGCAGGCGAACTTTTTTATTAAACAAACATAAGTGAACAAAGAAAAATGTAAGCAAAAGATAAATAAAGAGAGAGAGAGAGAGAGAGAGAGAGAGAGAGAGAGAGAGAGAGAGAGAGAGAGAGAGAGAGAGAGTAGACATTAAACAAAAACTATAGAGTAAAAGTTAAAAGTTCAAAATAATAGTAAAAAAAATACAAAATGAATAATTGAATATTTAAACTCAATTCTTCAAGTGCTGTACATTTATATAAATTACTTTTGTAAAAAAAAATTATATGATTTAAATAAAAAACGATAATCTCAAGTATATAACGTTTTAATTTAACAAAAAAAAATAAAAAATAAAAAAATAAAAAAAAACTTTTTCTCTCATTTTTGATTCCCTATAATAATTTAACAATTTTCCTGCTATTATAAAACACTACTAAAGATGAAAATTGACCTTTTATGACATTTGATACAAAAGCATTATTATATTTTCATTAGTTAATTAAATTTATAATACTTTGTGGCTAATTAAAGTTTTAATAATTAATGTAATTAAATTTTATAAAAGGTTACTGAACTGCTATAATATAATAATTTTAATATTTTATTATTTACATCCATGAATATATAAGTACTGAAATCGTACTTATAATTTTACAACTTTTATTTTTGAACTCCTCTAAGGGTTTGTTCGCATGACGTCATTCTGAATACTTTTCGATACTCTTCTTGAGTAATAAATAACATTGCTCAGCATAGGACAAACGTAGTTTTTTTTTTTTTTTTTTTTTTTTTTTTGAAAAAATTAACTATATTATGTTGGTTATTATTAATTTTGCTTGCATATTTGAAAAACTAATTCAATCTGTTAACAGCATCAATGCTCTCAAAAATATTGAGAAGTATTTTTAAACTGGCAAAATATGCCATTTTCCTATATAAATACTGGCCAATGTTATTTAGTGCTCACTTATGGCGTCAACTTTAACATGAGTAAAAACATCTTTTACTCAATTGCTTACAGTAAAGGCGTTGAATAAAATTTTATATTACAGAGTCTGTACACTTAATTGTGATGATAATATATTTTATCATTTAGAAACTAATGCTAAATTTTCAATGATATTCTTACGAGAAAAACACGCGCTCTGTATTTCAATATACTATTGAAATGTTTATTTATTATTTTATTATTAATTATTATTACATTTATTATTTTAAATATATTTAAATATGGTAACAAAAAAATATCATCACATTCGTGTTTATACTTTTATTATGAAAATGGTGCTCGATTAAATAAATCATTAAATAGTTTTCAAAAAAGAATTGTTTCACTCTCTCTCTCTCTCTCTCTGTCTCTCTCTCTCTCAATCTCAAAGTTTTAGACGTATACTATTGACTTTTAAATATACGTTACGTACAACTCTAAAATAATAATAATAATAAATACTGAATAGTAATACTAACTCAATTTGAACAATATTTATTCGTAACCAAACATAATTTTTGCTACACAGCACAACAACAATGGTACATTACATAGCACAACAGTTAAATTGTGCAACAGAATAAAAAAATATATACTATAAATAATTACATTGAAATTACATAGTAAATAGTTATATGGTGTATACATATACATAATTATGGTAGTACATATAGGTTGTTATTTACTGCCGCGCAAATTGCGTATTTTTCCACCGTGAAAAAAAAAGTTTAAGGGCTGTACATCCCTATGGGCCTCTCTTCGTATATTTGCAAGGTGATAACTTCATAGTGTTAGTGTTGTATTGCGTATAGTCTATAATCTTGTAGCTAGTATGGAGGTTTTTCAACAAAGTTTTAGAACTACTATCAGACAGAGAGAGAGAGAGAGAGAGAGAGAGAGAGAGAGAGAGAGAGAGAGAGAGAGAGAGAGAGAGAGAGAGAGAGAGAGAGAAGATTATCAATAAAATGAATTTCGAGTGTTTAGGGCTTAATTTTGTTAAAGTTAAAAAATTAAAACATAAAATAATGCTCGAAATATTTATGAATATTAAAAAACAGTATAAAGTTGTTTTAGCGTGAAAAATGAACAAGTTACATTGGTCGTTGCGTGCAAGTAAAATGCGTATAAGAAAGTTTGATTTTGCGTTAAATGTGCATATTTTGCTGTCACGCAAGCTATGTGTGTAACTTGCTCGATTTATTACGTCACAATAACAATATATATTTTTAAAAATCGGATAATAATGTGCAAAACTTTTTAACATTATTGTTTGAAAATGCAAGGTAACCATTTAAAACTTGATTTCTGTTCATCCATGATTTAAACAAAAGAAATATTTTATTTTTGTGTTTTTTTCCTCTATTTTATATATCGATTAAAAATAAAAACTTCCTTCCTTCCTTGCTTTTTTTTTTTTTTTTTTTTTTTTTTTTGTGTGAGAGATATTGGATATGTTTACATCTCCAGAAAGTAATGATTGACATGTTTTATATAAACAATAAATGATATTGCGTAAGTCTGACGTCATCAAAATAATCGAACATCCTTGAAAAATCAAGGTCACTCACAGTTTCATGAAACACAATTTCTTCAATGAGTTATAAAATTATCTGGTATTTACTAGTAAAAAAAAAAAAAAAAAAAAAAAAAAGTCTGATTTTGCTGACAATTTTTTCCAGGAATGAAACAAAAATTTACTTAATTAAAAAATATAAAATGAATTATATGAACCTTAAATTATATATAATACATAAATTATAATGGAATTTTTTGAAGTCTCTTTATTGAATGAAAAAAATTGAAAACGGTCGTGTTTCTGAATCGTCATAAAATTTTACATAAAATTGTAATTTTATAAATGTTTTTACCAGACAGTTTTTTTTTCTTTGTTACAAAAAGTTTAATAAGAGCTGCTAGAAATACCCCGTGTAGTATATACGACGTTAGTATATATACATAGGAGATAAACAATATACCTTTGTAAGGGTTCTAGAAAATATCTATATTAAAAAAACGTTAAAATACGTGCACCATAACATGACGTATATAAAACAAGGAAAGAGCAACATACATTACATGCACATAAAACAACAGCTTAGCAAAATACCCAAATACACTATCTTGGTAAAACCTTTACTTTAAGTTTTTACTGTTAAGTTCAGCGTTCCTTTTAATTATTATTTATGTTAATTATGTTAAAAATATCATTAATAAACTTTTATAAGGTATTTCTATAGATAGGTAATCCAAAGAGAATATTTTTATTCAATTTTCTGTTGCCTTTAATTTTATTTTATCCTGGAAGTTATATTTTGTTGCCCATTTGATCAATGTAATTTTGATACACGTCTCCAGCTGACCAGCGGGAATCCTCTCTGGATTACATATATTAGGTTATCTACTTACATTAAACTTTAAGGGCAATCCACTGGTAACATTTATGGACTATAGAAAATATTGTGATTTTAAAATTGAAATTATGAATTATAACAAAAAGTATAAAAGAGTTTTTTTGGTTTTAATTTAATTTTTTCAGAAAATATATAATTACACACCAATGGAGCATCGTCATCGAAATATGTTTGTAATGATAAAATAATGTCGGCTCACATGAAAAGTTATAAAAAGTTTGAAATTGCCTTTTTGGGTCTCTCTCTCTCTCTCTCTCTCTCTCTCTCTCTCTCTCTCTCTCTCTCTCTCTCTCTCTCTCTCTCTCTCTCTCTCTCTCTCTCTCTCTCTCTCTCTCTCTCTAACACTCTCGACCCCCCATGATTTAGTTTCACTTCAAATAACGAAAATGAGACAAGTTTACTAAACTTTTTTTTCTATATATATAGTGATTAAATTTATATTGTCAGTAATATCAGTATGTAAATGATATAAACTTTCACAAAAGAAAAAAGAAATAAAAAAAAGAACTTTAAATGAAATCATGAATATATTCCCCATACATTTTTTTTACAGTGTTTTCATTTATTTATATGCTAGAACTTTTATACTTCCATGAGAAACACAAATTATCAAAACTTCCTCTACTTGGGAACTAAATGTGAAAGATTGCTTAAAATCAAGATGATGATTAAAAACTTTCCTACATGGGCGTGTGCGCATGACGTCATTATGAATGCTTTTCGATGCTCTTTTTAAGCAATGAACAATATTGCTCAGCATAGGACAAACTATAGTTTTTGGCTATTTTCTTTGGAAAATTAGCTATTTTTAGGTTATTATCATTTTTTTTTGCATATTTGAAAAACTAAATCAACCTGTTAAATCATCTTAAAAATATTGCGAATTATTTTTAAACTGGCAAAATGAGTCATTTTTCTATACTGGCCAATGTTATTTAGCGCTCACTTATGGCGTCCACTTTAACATAAATGAAACCACCCTATAGAGAAATATAAAATATTTTATACACCCAGAAAATGAATGTTTACTCTTGGCGTGGAAATGTTTATACAGTACCTATACCACACGCATATTGATTATGTGTCAAAGCAAGAGTGTATGTATTTTCACTATACAGATTCATACTGATTTGGGCTTGTATGATGCAGTACCAGTGATATATGGTTACTGCCTAAACATTAGTGTATGCTAACTATACCCATTTAACTACGGTAACCATTACACCCTTTCAATTGTGAGTAAACATTCACTAGAGTAAAATATTTAAAGGAATAGACCAGAGAAAAGCAAGCATTTATATCACAGAACACTTGATGAAATTTACATAAATAACATTAGTTTGTCTCAAAACTCAACTGTAGCCCCGTAGCAGTGATCAAAAACTTCGATTTATGCAACCCGCACAACATTTTCATACTAATTTTTGCATGTTTTTGACGTCATAAACATGAATTTTCACGCAAATTGCATACTTTACAGTTTTTTCACGCTCTCTTGTGGGGTTACATTAACATTCTGGTAAAAATTGTCATCAGTTTTGAAGATCCCATTTTGTGTTTGCTCATTAAAAAGCACATGTTGTTTTATGTGGTCTATGGCTTTAATGTAAATATACAGTAGCAAATTTTGGACAATTTTAGTTACTTTCTATATGCTTGAGAGTTTGATATATAGAAACATGAATATTTTGAGATAGTGCCTGAATTGTTCAGTGAGTACTATATGTTATGTATGTTGTATTCTTATAACAGATTTGAAACATTAAATATTAAAGCTTAAGGCGTAGAACACCTTGAACAATAAAATTTGCCTTTAATTACATCGTTACATATCTAAATATCAACGTTAATTTGACCGGAGTCATTGATTTCTAATTTATTTTCCATTTACATTTAATAACAGATGCACATTATGACGTCACAGTGCGCGTGGACCAGGCAAGCGGTGACGTCATAAACCCGCATCTGCAATTTAGTAAATAGAAAATTAATTAGAAATCAATGACTCCGCAGTCAAATTAACGTTGATATTCAGGTATGTTAGGATATAAGACAAGTTTTTTGTTTAAGGTGTTCTACGCCTTTATAACCGTTGAAATGACAGTAATTAGGAAAAATTTTAGTGTGTACATACATTAGATCAGAATGCCAGTCAGTCTGTACTTTCAAATATAATACGTTATTTTTGTATTGTATATTTAATTTCATATGCCATAACATGACAATAGTTATATTGATTTCGTACATAACTATTATATTGATCATTGCATTTAGATAATTGGTCACGCATACACCATTAAAGTCAATGAGTTTTCTGTATAGACTTGTATATTAGTGGGTTATAAAAGCACACCCTTGCTTTTGCCGCAATGAAAACTATTTACATAAAATACGATCGCAAATACTGAACACGGACAAAAACATATACGTAATAATTATTTTGCTACACCCCTATTCCTTGTCAACTTACTTTTTTATCATTTAGAATACTAGATTGATAATTACCATACCTTATTACCCATGAATTAGACACCACTATGGTGATTTTGTATTTATTTTCATTTATTTACATTTTGACGGTTATTGGCTATAACTCAATGCAGCAACATCAATGGAACACATTATATCATAATTTTTGCTATATTGTACAGCATAATAGTTTAGATGTTCAGCATAATTACTTATGTTAGTACAAAATAGCAACATTTGTGATGTAGTATTATTTATTGCAGAACAAATCACGTAGTTTATTTTTTCGGTGTAAAAAATCAAGCATAGTTGGAATTTCATTTATTTGTTCAAATAAAAAAAATATATTAATTTAAAAAAAAACTTGCATATAATCGTGCAGTATTTGCTATAATAATATTGAATAACATAATTGTTGCTATATTTTAGAATTACATTAATAGTTTTGCCTGTAAATTTTAGCATAAAACTATGTTTCTGTGAATTTATGTGGCTAGAATTAAGTTAACAAAATTACTAAGTATTTATTTTTGTGAGTGCGATTTACTAGAGTTCGCAATTAAAATTTAAAACGTAAATAAAAAAAAAAAAAAGAAAAGAAAAAAAGAAAGAAGGAGAAGAAAAAAAAACTTCTTTAAAAATTTACAATATATTGTCTATATAAGAATAATATAACTTGGCAGTTCTAAAGCTATAAAAACTGAAACTAACTTTTATTTATTTAAAATGTAAAGAAAAAAAAGTTAAAAAGCTTGTAACTCTAAAAATCAAAATTGGTCCCCTACTTTTTTGTAGTCATTAAAAATTATTGACCTTAACTTTTGGTCTCATAAGTCTAAACTTAAAAAAAATAATAATAATAACAATAATAAAAAATCCACATCAAAATTAAAATCTTTGTATGCTGTGAACATATCCCCTAACCCATTCTGATTTTTTTTTTAACAACTTCTAATCCAATCATCACAGTATAATTCATATTTACAGAGCTCTAAATTAACAATATCCATCTGTTGACAAAAATTAACATTTTATGATGCGAAATTAATAATTTAATTAATGTACTGTGAAAATATATAATATATATTTTTTTGTATAATGTGTCATTTTATTATCATTACATTTTCTGCTAACTGTAATTTGGTAAAATATTAATAATGTAATTTTGTGTATAGTTTGTATTATAATGATTGGAGAAAATAAAAATCAATAAAACTAAATATTGATTAAATCTTTCGACACTTTTTTGTTATCGCTTTGTATTATTACTTAATTTTGTTGAATCTGAACTGTCATCAAATTGTTGATTGTAAATATTACGTACACAGTTGTTTATTTATATTTATGTAAATTTTATTGATAGGACTAAAGCTTTTTTATCCTAGACCAATAAATCTTCGTATACTTATGAACTTGATTCTTATTTTTCAATTTAAAAAAAACTATATTATTCATTCTTACAATGAATTATTTATACTGTAAATTTTTATTGCAGGCATAGAACACCTTGGAAAAATAAAACTTGTATAATATCCCAACATAGCTAAATGTCAACTTTGGTTTAGCCATTGATTTCTAATTTACTTTCCATTCAAGAAATAGCAGATGCGGGTTTGTGACGTCACAACTCGCCTGTTTATGCGTGCATGGATAAGTAAGCTGTGACTTCATACACCCGCATCTGTCATTTTGTGAACTGGAAAATTTTTAGAAATCAATGACTCCGGCTAAATCAGAGTTGATATTTAAGTATGTTTGGATATAAGACATGTTTTATGTTGAAGGTGTTCTATGCCTTTAAAAAAGTCATGCGTATTTCCAAATTTATATTATATTATATGGTAAAACTACCTCTCCCCTCTTCAAATAGATTTGAACTCCATCTGCAAATATATTTTAGCAGAGTTGATATTGATTTTCTTCAAATTTTCAAGTCACTATAAACCTATATTGTTATAAAAATAAAACTTTTTTTTTCTTAAAAAAGAATGAGCGCTAGAAAAAAATAACCGCATTAAAAATTTGAAGTTATATATCACATATTATTTTCATCGTATTATTATCACAATATATATATTTTTTTTATTAGAATTCGTGACCGTACATCTCTAAATAATAATAAAAAAATGACCTCAATTTTTTTTCTTTTAATAAATATTTTGTGTGATAGTGATTTGTAGAAAAATATTTTGTTACATTGTATACATTTAAAATGATAAATTGGCTATTGTCCAAAACATGTTTACTTGGGTATATAATACAGACGAGGTATTAGATCAATAGCTGGAGATTTTGTACATAGTTAAGACTGGAACTCAGCTGATTTTGTATATAATATAAAACTTTTACAGTACGTACGTATATAGTGCAGATAGTTTTTCGCATTATTGTACTGCGGTAGCGGAACAAGTGAATCTGCTTTGCTCGTTTTTTCTTCTCCCAATTGTACATTCATACGTTTTTTTTTTTTTTTTCTTTTTTTTTTTACTTTGGTAGGATTTTAATTTCAATTCTGATACTTTCAACTGGGTTGCTACCAAAAATCCTAAAGTCAAGCGATTTGCGGTAAAGCCCCCCTCCCCATTTACCATTTACTTCAAAGGGACGAAGTTTTGTATTTTACAAAAACTAAGGATCCAGAGAGCAAAAAAAAAAAAAAAAAAAAAACTTGCTAAGCAAAATGGTCTATATATACGGAAAAAATTAATTAAGTAATTTATGCTGCGTTCTAAATTGAACACTTGCTATAGTGTAGAGCAAAAATGTTGCTATTTTGTAATAACATAAGTAATGAGGAAGACTAACAAATTTGAGGGTTAATTTTATTTCATATTCTAAAAAAGGACATTGTTCTGAATCGATACATATTTGAATTTCTAATTTTAGAGTTCATTAAGTATTTTTAATTATTTTTTGAAAGTCACGAAATGACGTCACAGGCTTCAACTTTTCCATTTGACATTGTCCTCTTTTAGAATATGAAATTAAATTATCCCCTCAAATTTTTAGTATTCCTCACTATGCTGAACATCTTAAATATTATACTATGTACTATTATCACGGTACACTATAGCATAAATCATTTTATTATATGTATATAAATATTGTTGCAATAAGCTAGTATAATTATTACGTGTTTTTTTCCGTGTACCAAAAAATAATTATAGAAAAAATACGCTCGATATGCACAAAATTAAATAAAAAATATAATATAAAAATAAGCATAACAAATGTGTTGTACAGCATAATTATTTATGCGATTCCAAATAAAGCAACATTTACAAATCACACAAATGACATAATTTGTTTCATCCATGAAACGTGAACTTATCCCCTGATATAATGCAACCTTTTTTTAAGTTTCAAAATCTTACTAAACTCTTGGAAAATTGCAACACTATATCAAAATCATGGTAGTAGAAGTATAAAGGTCTGTCCACAATGACGCGTAATTTACGGAACTCTTACGTGAAGATAGGACAAACAATGTTATTTGGATTCTTACGTGAAAGTTACGTGAATTTACGCGTCATTGTGCACAGACCATAGTCCTATACATGAGCTTAACAGAAAAAAATATGCACCTTCGTATTTATTTTCTATGCTTTATGTATACTAGACTCAAAAAACCTCAGTCGATTTATAGTTTTACTACTAATGTATCGCCCATTTCTCGTACACATTTCAAAGGGGGGCGGCTGGGCGATACCGTAAAAGGGTAACTCAAGCTTTTTGAGGCGAGTATAGAGTTGCATTTTTTTAATTTTTTTTTTTAATTACTTCTACTAATGAGATGACTAATGAGAGAGATAGTACAAACTTTTACGTTTTTTAAGATATTAAAAACTTAAACTAAAAATTTCTGCCAGCAACGCCTATTAAAAAAAATACATAAAATATATGAGTTTGTATACAAGTGGTGTGTGTGCATGTATTGTGTGCTAAGATCTGCTTCGCTTGTGAGAGACGTCGAGTTCACTTCCCGGTGGCTCTATATATATATATATATATATATATATATATATATATATATATATATATATATATATATATATATACGTCACAACCTTTTCAGAAGGCTTGAGTCGTATGCACAGCCTAAGGCTTATTGCTCAATGTGTCTCCTTCATGATACGTCACTGTTAGTACTTCTACGTGATGCCAGCAAACACTATATCGAGATACATAAGTAACTAGGTAGGTCAATCAATGTCTGCAACTATAATCGCTATGGTCGTATGAGAGTTAAAGAGTATAACCAATCAAACTTGCTTAATTTATTGCTGTTAATTCACAAGATAGGATGTTGATGCGATATATCAAAACTCATTTTAAAATTATAGACGGCATAGAACACTTTGAACACAAAACATGTCTATTATCCTAACATACCTATAAATATCAACGTTGATTTGGCCAAAGTCATTGATTTCTAATTTATTTTACACTCACAAAATGTCAGCTGCGGTTTTGTGACGTCACAGTTTGCCTGTTTCCACGCACATGGACTGGTAAGCTGTGACGTCATTAACCTGCATCTAGTATTTTGTAAATGTAAAATAAATTAGAAATCAATGACTCCGGCTAAATTAAAGTTGATATTTAGGTATGTTAGGATATTAGACATGTTTTTTGTTCAGTATGTTCTATTCCTTTAAGGCTCACAGTTCACAGTATTAAAATAAAACACTTGCAAAGATCTACAATTCTAAGATTACCTTTTTATTTAAATGAGGGATCTATACTTAACCTTTTATTAAGGAGTTGTAAATCTCGTTCAATATATATATTTTCTTCTTTCTATTACGCTTTAATGAAAAACTGATTCTTTGTATGAATGATGAAAAATTTTGTATAAAAAATTAGATAGAAACTTTATACAGAGGGGTCAAATATACTTCAAACTGTAAGCTCTCGTCTAGAGTTGAAGCAAGGTGAGAGAGAGAGAGAGAGAGAGAGAGAGAGAGAGAGAGAGAGAGAGAGAGAGAGAGAGAGAGAGAGAGAGAGAGAGTAATAAAGATCACGATACAAAGTATGGCTCCATACAAGTCGGCCTCTCTTCTCTAAAATACACAACAAAATATACCTGTTAGAGTTTGCCTTATTTTAGTAGCACCTGATTTCTTCTAAATATAGAACATCTTTGACTTTAGACTGACCTAACTTTGTAACAGCTTGAACATAACTTCAAAATTAAAATGTTACATTTTATTATAATATATTTATAGTGTTCTTGGATGCAATATTATTGATCGATTCGTGTAACCGATGTTTATACTTGGCTGTGGTGATGCAGCGATTTGTTAGCCTCGATATAAAATAACGTGATTTATTATTATACCACTTTTTTTTATCCCATTTTTTTACATGCGGCTGTTTTTAGATATTATGCACATCGGATTGGTATTATAGCTACTTTTTTGTCATTAAAACCATGGACTATAGACCCCTTGCACATCCTTACGCTTTGTTGTCATGTTTGTGGTGCCTTATGCATTGTCCAGCATAGGGGAAACATTATTTCTCTTAATTTTTAACATAAAAAGAGTTTATTTCAACTGAACAAATTTTTCTCATATTCTTCAAACTTATTAGGAGCTAGAAATAATGCTTTGATTGAGGTTTTAAGCTTCTTTTGCTATTTAAAAAACAAAAAGGACGTTTTTTCTATGCTGGCCTATGTATTTATATAAGTCCCACTAAGTGTTTTGTGATATACATGCTTATGTTTTCTTCTGGTCTATTCCTTTAAGTTTTCAATAAATATTCAGCCTTATACAACACTATAAAGAAGTTAAGGGCGAGGTTTAGATCTGGCTGGCCCACTCTTGTTCCTAACCAAACATGGTTATATAGAATTAAAAATCAATAGTTTTGACGATTATCTTTGCGAAAAATAAATTATACGCATACATATTTATAGCAGAATAGACCTAGAAGAAGAACCGAATCGGAAGACAACCAAAGAGTAGTAAGGAGAAAAAAAATAGTATTTTATTTAGCCTAAAATATATTTACATAATTTAATTAACTTATTGAAATATTCTCTTCAACATTTAAATTTAATTTATTGATTTTGTCATCGGGGATTGTATTACAAAATTCATTTGACAATAGTTTCTATGGTTTTTAAGAGGCCCTGTAGCGCAGTGGTTAGCATGCTTGTTTTCCATGCCGTCGGCCAGCGTTCGAAACCTGCAGAGGGACTTTTCATGAGGAGTCACCTGTGCTTGGTGTGGAATGTTGGTTCGCGGTGTGGCTTGAATTGTGTGTGTGCTACTGAGTTGCAGAGGTCGGCCAGACATCCAAGGTAAAACTTGGATGTCGGCTGTCCACGCATGCAGTTTTCTGTGGTTTCCTGCATGCACCACCCTGTCAAATGACTGGGCAGTTCCTAACTATAGGCCACAGCCGCTACCTTCCAATCCTTTCTACCAACACTCTACCTCTTCCTTCTACATCCTTTATTCCCTCAAAGGGTAGATCAGGGCGCTTGCGCCTTTCCTGGCTACCAATTCTGTCACTGCTCAACGGTCCTCTTGAATACGGGGGCTTAGTAAAACTTACAGTAAATAAAAAATAATAATAATAAAACATAAAAAAATGGTTTTTAAGAGATAACGTTGGGAGGGATTTTAAAAAATGCGTTGTTTTGGAACTGGAATAAATTTTCTATTGAATTTTATAAATGATACAAACTATTCTGGAGAGAGAGAGAGAGAGAGAGAGAGAGAGAGAGAGCAAAATACAATGCCAGGTGACAAAGTTAATAATTTAGATTCAACTATACATTCCAATAATTTAATTACAATATGCAAATATATTTTTTCCTAAATAAAATATTAGTTTTTTGAAATAAACATTATATTAATGATTATTAAACCACGTATATTATTCAATTCTATTTAAAATTTTATATAAATACAATTTTACTTTTTTTTTCCGACAAAAATATGGTAGTTACATTATTAGCTAAACAATTATAAAAATTTAATTATCATTTATTTGTGTATAATGTATACTACTGTATACAGTATAAATAAAATATACTAACATGTTATAACATACTACATACACACGTGTGTATGTATGTAAGTAATAAGTAATAAGTAATAAAAAAGTAATGAGATATAATTATTATTTTAATTGAAATTTATAATATTTTATTTATTTGTTTTAGCAAAAGTATTTTTTTAGAGGTTAAATGTTGAAACTCTGTATTGTATTGTATTTATTTTATTTTATTTTTTTAATAAAAATATAATGTAACTTTTCTGTCTTTTATATGACTTTTGAAATAAGAAATAAAAAATTTTATTGGCCCAGGCAGATGATAGTAACATTAATTGCGTCTCTATCGCGTCAAATATGTATCAAGGGAAATTATCACGAGCTCGTTAAGTGTTCCAGTAAAGTCAGTTTTATTTGGATACGAAGCAGGCACCTTCTAAAGATGGTCTTAAGACTAAGTAAATATAATATAAATAAGAGCCATAGACCACATAAAACATCATGTGCTTTTCAATGAATAACACGAAATGGGATCTTCAAAACTGATAACCAATTTTTACCAGAATGCTAATATAGCCCCACGAGAGAGCGCGAAAATACTGTAAATTATGGTATTTGCGTGACTAGTCATGTTTCTGACGTCAGAAACATGCAAAAATTATAAAAACGGTTTTACGGGTTGCATAACTTGAAATTTTCTGATCACTGCTACGGAGCTACAGTTGGGGTTTTGAGGCAAACTAAAGTTATTTATGTAAGTCCCAAATTGTTTTGTGATGTAAATACTTATGCTTTCTTCCGGTCTATTTCTTTTAAGTTTTGAGGTGGAAAAAATAAATTTATTTGATCGTTTTAATTTACTTGTCTTTGGTATTATATTCCTCACAACTAGGGGTCTAACCACTAGGTAACTTCCGGTTTAAGCCACTGAACTGTATAATAAGCATCGTACATATAAACCCTCCCCTTGAAGACCCTCCCCTTTAGAAAATCTATGTTTAGGTGTTACTGCGACCAGTATTTACATAATTTTCATTAAATTTCAGTAACAACCTTAGAATGTAATATATTTTAATTTGATTTTACAGACCATAGTATAATAATTGAGAATTCATTGCCATATGCTATTATTATACAAACGAATATTTTACTAATTATACTGTATGTAATGTAAATTCATAATATCATTAACAATGTAATTTGCATTTATATTAAAGTACATTATACATTATTTACGATTCAGTTAATAGTTTACTCAAAGTAAAATAGGTTTATGTGTTTTATGTAGTCTATGGCTTTAAGATTTATATATAATATATATATATATATATATATATATATATATATATATATATATATATATATATATATATATATATATATAATAGTACCAAAGAACGTAACCGATTTTTGTAAACTGGCGTGTTTTTGTAAAGATTGATTTGTCAGTTTGCTGATAATATTACATATACGTGCATTTGTGAAAGCTACTTTATACGTATAAAGATTTTATTACGTTCCATAACTTTTGCAGTGACATACTTTTTGCTGCAGTGATCATACATTTCAGTTTGTGTGTTTATATACAACGTAATGTTATAAAGAATAAAAAATTTAAATAATGTTTTTGCATTTACTTATTTGCTGCTTTTTTATGTAGATATATAAACGTAACAACTTTATACTGGCGTGTTGCTTTTAATTTTATATAAGTACAAAAATTCGTTTGATCTTACAAGAGGTTTAACTAAACCTTAATTTTAACGTAAGCGAGAATTTGGAATGAAATATTTCACGTCAAGCATGATGTTTTCTCCCCCCCCCCCCCCACAGGTATGGGTTAAAGGCGTAGAACTCTTTGAACAAAAAAGTTATGTAATATCCTAATAAACCTGAAAATCAATGTTGATTTGGCCGAAGTCATTCATTTCTAATTTATTTTCCATTCACAAAATGCCATTGGTGGTCACTGACGTCACAAATTGCTTGTTTTACACGCGTGTAAACTGGGCGAGCTGTGACGTCAGTGACCGCCAGTGGCATTTTGTTAATGGAAAATAAATTAGAAATCAATGACTCCGGCCAAATCAACGTTGATTTTCAGATTTGTTAGGATATTACACAACTTTTTTGTTCAAGGTATTCTACGCCTTTAAGGTTTGCCAATGTTACAAAATAGTGGTTATTTTTAAGTGTAACACCATTCGTATCTCATGATTCAAAATAGGATCTTATAACCGTGAATTCAATAAGCAAAAATAATGAATCTTCATCCGTCAAATCGATTATACTGCACATTTACAGTATTATATCAATAACTGATTTTTTTTTTTTTTTTTTTTTTTTTTTTTTTGCTTTATTTCTTTTTAATGGAAGTTGCCAGTTTCGATCAATCTAGCCCCAATCACAGGTGGTTCGTAAAAGAAAGAAGAAGAAAAAATAATTAAAAAAAAAAACAAAAAAAAACGACAATTTTCTAAATATTAGCATTGTGTGATCAACTTTTCACGTAAGCAAATACCACCAAAGTAATACCTAACAGATTTGATATGAACTCTTAGACTTTCATAAGTTTAAAACAATAAAAAGATATTAAATTCCATATCACATTACAGAATACGTATAGAATGACTATAGATTTTGTAGAAAACGTTTGACCTATAACGCATAGCTCAATTATCTTCTCATTATTTTATACCATTCTTGAACAAACACACATAAAAACACAAACTTTAAATGCAGTAACAAAAATACGAAGAAAAAGTTTCTTTTGCAGTATATATATATATATATATATATATATATATATATATATATATATATATATATATATATATATATATATATATATATATGAGAGACTTTGAACTTCGAGCGAGGATTCATATGAAACAAATAAATTTTGTCTTACCTTTAAGACGTGGACTATAACTCTCGCTGATTTAATAATTAACACATAGAGAAGAAAGATACAGGATACTCCAAGTTAGTGGACCACGCACTTGAGAATAAACATAAGGTTTTGTTTGAGAAAGCAAAGGTGATCGGCAGAGAACCACACAAAAAGAAAAGAAAAATTCACGAAGCTTTAATGATGATGAGTGAAGAACAACACACTATTATAAGCCAACCAAGTTATGACGTGCCACCAATATGGTCAACTTTTTTGAAACCGAGAAATAAAAAAATAACTAATGATTTGAGTATTAATTTTGACGATAACATCAGTCAAAATGAGCAAGAACGCAGTGAGGAGATTTTACGAAGACACCTGCAGTGTGAGGAGGAAGTTTTAAGAACACACCTGAAGGATCCTCGTCGCTCCGCACGGCTGGCTAAAGCTCGTGTTTCGTAGTTTTGTTGTTGTGTCTTGACGAAGGTGGTGGTTACCACAGAAAGCGCTCACACAAGAGTATTTTATTAACATATAGCTATATTGACATTTTAATTTTATGAACTTGAACTTTTAATGTGTATAGTGTGTTGTGAACTATTTAACATATGTGTTAATTATTAAATCAGCGAGAGTTATAGTCCACGTCTTAAAGGTAAGACAAAATTTATTTGTTTCATATATATATATATATATATATATATATATATATATATAATCTTACAATGACTATATCAAAACATTTTATACTGGTGTGTAGTAAACTGTGAATTTTTAATGCATATATGTATATATAAACACTATATATATATATATATATATATATATATATATATATATATATATATATATATATATATATATATAATACTTACAATATGACACTGCGTCGTTCAGGGAGTTCTTAAGTTACGTAAAACCCATGGACTTCTCTCTTTATATCTTACTTTTCATAGTATACATATGAAATACGTAAATAAAAAATATTTGTAAACATTCTTACGTTAGTAAAGTACAAAAATCTTACTTTTTTAATATTTCATTTTTATTTAAGAGACAGGTGTTAATTTTTATATATACATAAACTTTATACTTTTTCTTTAAGTAATTTCAGTGCAGAAAAATATTACGTAATATTAACCTGAAGGTGGTTTTACATGTGTATTTTTGTAGCTTACAAATTTTACTTGTATTTTTGTAGCTTACAAATTTATAATCGTTCGCTTATCTCATAAATGAGTTTTTTTGCAACTTATTTTTTAATTTAAAATCTGTCTTTCTGTTTTAAATATTTAATATAGACCCTTTGCGCATCCTTGCGCTTTGTTGCCATGTTTGTGGTGCCTAATGTATTGTCCAGCATAGGGGAAACATCAATTCTCCTAATTTTTCACATAAGAGTTTATTTCAACTGAACCAAGATGTATATATAGAAGGTGGTGTAGTTTGCCTAGGTAGCAGAAGGGATGAAACGTCACAGGAGGTGAATCAAAACAAGAGGGGAAATTTAAAGCACCGAGAGAGGGGAAATTTTTGTCCCTCCTCCTCTTTCAGGTACATAATGCATTGTACCTGAGAGACCACGTGATTCTGTTTACAGTCACCTCCGATGACGTATGTCAAAAATTCGAAGTTTTACGAAGGAAACCGAGTTCTGACGACAGTAAAAGGGCGAATTATACCACCTTCTTCAGTTCAAGATGTATATTATACATCTTGAACTGAACGAATTTTTCTCATATTCTTCGAGCTTATTAGAAGCTAGAAATAAGGCTTTGGTTGAGGTTTGAAGCTTATTTTACTCTTTAAAAAATAAAAATGGCGTTTTTCCTATGCTGGCCGATGTATTTCTGACCAACAAAATGGCGGCTCTTAAATATGAGTGCAACCGGTCTATGTGTTAATCTAAACTAAATCCCAAAAATTTCATGTAAACACACCTACATGCTTTATACGTATACCGCTGATATTTTAAGGTAAACTTTTAATGATATTTTATAATGTATATAGGTATTAGTTTACATGTATAATAAAGGTTTTTAATGGTAATGTTATGATATACAAATTATAAATTTTATTACCAGTTGAGTAGAATTTAATTAAAAAATATTTTTTTCATACTTCACATTTTTATAGCAAACAACCTCATTCCTGAAAATAATTTATTATTTAAAATTATACCATAGATTTTTTTTTTAAATATGATTAGAATAAGGTTTACAGGTATATAGGGTGTATGCGCATGACGTCATATTTAATGCACTTGGACTCCATACTGGAGTAATAAATAACATTGCTCAGCATCGGACAAACTTCTTTTTGGGCCATTTTCTTTGGAAAATTGGCTAATTTTTTGTTATTATTATTTTTCTCGCATATTTATTTATTTATAAATTCTCGTAAACATGATAATAATACTAATAATTTTTAACCAGTTAAGGCGGGAATTCAGGTACTGCGGGATTGGACTAAAAAAAATTGAAAAGAAATAAAAATCTGAAATTTTGCACAGTGATACATTAGGATATGATATCTTAAAAAATGTGAAAATTTTTGGGGGTCACTCTGCTAGATTTTAAATTATGATTTTTTGAAGTTTTAGTCTCATAAGAACCCATGTTAATTTCAATAATTATTTTCTCTCTTATCTGATGGTCATGGGTCCTAAAAATTTTATCATAGGTATAGCTGTTACTATTGAGATACAAGCCATCTATATACAACCCTTAATGTACACTATATTCATATATATTTGAATTAAAAATTTAAATAATACAAATTCTGAATTAAACTTTTATTTTCATGATCATTGTATACAATACCTGTAAAGTAATTTGTCTATTTTGTGGTTTGCTAAAAAAAAAAAAAAAACTTTAAATTTATTACGTTGTGCTATATTAATTTATGCATAGTCCCTGGACTTTAACATCAAAATATAAAACTTTTTTTGTCCATTGTAACACAGATAAAATGTAAACTAAAAAAGTAATAAAGTTGCCAGTATAAAATATAATTGTAACTTCAAAAGTTAACAAAGAAATTATTTATTATATAATAATAATAAAGATTACAATTATTACTTTAAATTCAATTATATAATCACGTATATATATATATATATATATATATATATAATATATATATATATATATATATATATATATATATATATATATATATATATATATATATATATATATATATATATAATATCCTGAAGATAAAGCGGAAATAATAATAATAAAAAAGCTACATAAAAAATAAGATTCACGTATATATAGAGTTGTCAACGTAAAAAATATTATATTAGCCCATTGTTGTTATATTGGCTTTGTTGTTTGTTGTATACAAAGTTAATTGTTAAATTATTCAAGAGACCAAGCTCGGGTGTGGCTCACACATCACACAAGTTAAAAAATAAAAAACTTTACCTCTTTTTATTATTATTATTATTATTATATATCCTTTATATTTATACGCATGCGCTAAGTTTAAGGTGTCCCTTATGTATTGCGTGTACGTACTGTGAATTTTTATTTTTATAATATATGATGATGATCGATTATTATATAATTTCAATTTTATTATTATTAATTCGTGATTTTATAATTTTTGGCATTATATTAGACTTTGAAAAATGTATCGTGAAAATAATATTATGAGTTGTTTTTATTTATTATGATTTTTTTTTTTATAAGTTGTTACATAGATCCAGTTTGCTATTCAATTTGTGGATGATTTTTTTATGTTGTAAGTATTGGATATTTTTAAAAATTTGAATTTAAATGGAAAATTCTTCTGATTTCAAAACAGGAAAAATTCATTTAAATTCAAATTATTTGTTTATTCAGCAACAGAGCAAGTCCATATATACATAATACATATATATATATATATATATATATATATATATATATATATATATATATATATATATATATATATATATACATATATAGTACATGTACATACATTATACATTAAATATATAGTAAAAAAAAAAAAAAAAAAAAAAAAAAAAAAGGAAAAGGAAAAGGAAAACAAATATAGCAATTAAATATAACAACATTTAAAAGTTATGGTCACTTACACGCACTTATAAGAAAATGATATAAAAATCAAGTACAGGATAAGTTTATAAGTGAAATAAACACTAAAATAGCTCATTGTTAAATTGTACCCTAAATATAGACCGTAGACAGTGGTATATTAAAGAATTTAAAACCACAGGTACAAGCACAGTTTACCAAGATTTGAATGTTGCTAAAACTGTAATGAACGATGCTCTAATGGATGAAATAATAATTAATGTATACATGTGAATATGTATGTCCATTTCATACAGTTATAGAGAACACAGAATTTGGTAGACTTGAAACTCACTTGACTTTTTAAATAATATGCGGAGCAAGACATTTTTTTTTTTTTTATTATTTTTTTTTTTTATCATTGAAATAAATTAAATCTTCAAACAGTTTTGTAGACTTCCATTTTATGAATCAATCAATCTTGCAAAATAAGTAGCATCAGGATCACTTGTGTTTTATTTTTATTATACTCTCATCTTGCAGAGCAACTAGTAAAAAAAAAAAATTTCACATTGCTGTTTAAAATACTTCACTGCAAAGTTATAAAAATTTAAATCGATGTTTTATGATATTGTCGTCATATTTTGATATAAATAATAAATATGCTGAATTATAAAACTTCATTCCAATATAAATTTAATAGAAGTTCAGTGTACGTATACATAAGTTTATGTTTTTGAAACCATGTTTATAGTTCATACATTATGGACAATATCTATATGAGCAAGTTGTTCCTTTTTTTAATGCATAAATTATATTTTCTCTCTCTCTCTCTCTCTCTCTCTCTCTCTCTCTCTCTCTCTCTCTCTCTCTCTCTCTCTCTCTCTCTTGCATTCATTATAAACACAGAAACTCAAACCGACACGTAGAAGATAAGAAAAAAAAAGTCAAATTTACTTGTGCGTGCTCCTCTTATATTCCTTTGCTATTCCGTATTATACTGGTACATGATGTACAATAATATATCTGCTTTAACTTTTTTTTTCCTGAGACCGATTTTAAAATTTTCAGTTCTTTTAACCTTTACAGGAATTTTTTTTTATTATTATTTAATATTTTGAAATTTAGATTAATATCGAATAATTGTCTTTATTTTTTCATCAAACAAAATTCTATTCAGGAATATGAATTGAGTTTTTATTAGTATTATATTCCTTTGAAAAATAAATATAAAAGTAATATGTTATTACGATTTAAATTTTGTGTAATTTTTTTTTCCTTTATAAAATTATGGTTATTTCATTTTTATTACGAACGAGTTAAAATTATTTCACGTTCATTAAATTATTAAATCTTAGAGCCATAGACCACATAAAACAACATGTGCTTTTTAATGAATAAACACAATATGGGATCTTCAAAACTGATGACAATTTTTACCACAATGTTAATGTAGCCCCACAAGTGAGCGTGAAAATACCGTTAAGTATGCAATTTGCGTGACTATTCATGTTTATGACCTCAGAAGCATGCAAAAATTAGTATGAAAATGTTGTGTGGGTTGCATAAATCTAAATTTTGTGATCACTGCTACGGAGCTATACAGTTGGGTTTTGAGACAAACTAAAGTTATTTATGTAATTCCCATCAAGTGTTGAATGATATAAATGCTTATAGGCGTAAAACACATCAACGTTGATTTGGCCGAAGTCATTGATTTCTAATTTATTTTCCATTCACAAAATGCCACTGGCGGTCACTGACGTCAACGCTTTACGCGCGCGTAAAACAAGCGATCTGTGGTTACGTCTGTGTTTTTTACCTGTTGTTGCGATAAATGTAGGTGCGTGCTTTTATGGCTATATCGCGACAAACGTACACTCTAGCCAAAACAAGGTCGTTCCCACCAAAAGCTATATCTACGGTGCTAAACCAAACAGAGAACGTGTTATAAACCTACTAGCCAATCACAGTTGACTTTACATTGTTAATTACACTGTATCCGCTCTAACTATAGTATTGGGAGAAGTGTAGATGCGTGAAAGTAAGCAAACATGCCTAGAAGTAAAATGTTTAGCCGCAACGGCATCGATTGATTTTTTGACTCTTTGTTGATTGTTTAACTCTTTTGGGTAGGTACAACAATCAATATGTTATTTGGATTTTTACGTGAAAATTACGTGAATTTACGCGTCATTGTGAACAACCCATAAGCTTATATTATTTATCTTAATATAATGTGTATTATAATTGTAATGCGACTGTGTTACAACTTTTGTATGAAATCTACAAGGTGTTCCGCATGACATCATATCTATTGCGCTTTGATGCCATACTGGAGTAGTGAACAACATTGCTCAATATAAGACAAACTTTTGGTGTTTGGGGTATTTTCATAGAGAAATCAGTTAATATTTTGGTTATTATTATTTTTCTCATCAATGCTCTCAAAACTATTGCATATAGTGTTTAAAATGGCAACATGAGTTATTTTCGTATGCTGCCCATGTTATTGAGTAATCCAACACGGCGTTGACTTTAACATGAATGAATAGACCCTATAGCTGAATGATATTCTCATGCTATTTTTAATATATATTTTATTTAATGAATATAAGGGAAAAAAGCTATTTTTGTAATGCTAATATTTTAGTCAAAAAAAAAGTGAAGAAAAAGTATAAGACCTCGTAATATCATGACATATAAAAACGAAAACAAGGGCAATGGTGTAAATATGATACATGCATCTTTAATAAAGGAATTTCAAACTGTTCTGATCTCAGTGGGGAATCTTTAAGTAGAGAGGGGAAGCGAATAAAGTGCAGAATAAAAGAGCCAAAGTCACCCTTATATATTATAGAAATCTCTCTCTCTCTCTCTCTCTCTCTCTCTCTCGCATGACACAATTTAACAATAGGTTTGGTAGTTTCTTCCAAACCTTGTTCCGTATTTTCCAGAATACGATAAAATATAAGAGTATAGATATTGTAAGATTTAAAACTACTTTTTTTTTTTTTTTTTTTTTTTTGTTGAGAAATAAAATGTGTATTGGAAACAGAAAACAATATAGTAGAGATTTAAGTAAAAGTTATAAAAGCAATATGATTTTTTGCAGAGTAATACTAAAAGGAATAGACCAGAAGAAAACATAAGCATTTATATCACAAAACACTTGATGTACACATAAATAATTTTAGTTTGTCTCAAAGTCCAACTCTAGCTCCGTAGCAGTGATTAGAAATTTCGATTTATGCAACCCGCACAATTTTTTTTTTTTTTAATACTAATTTTGCATGTTTCTGATGTCATAAACATGAATAGTCACGGAAATTGCTTACTTTACAGTATTTTCACGCTCTCTCGTGGTGCTACATTAACATTCTGGTAAAAATTGTCAAACTATTTCAAAGCGTAAAGGATGGCTTTACTAAACATGAATATGTCATAACTTGATAATATGTTAAAATATATACACCAAAATAAATAGAAAATATATAATACACTAACAAAAAAAAAAAAAAAAAAAAAAAAAAAAAAGTGCATTACTTCCGTTACGAACCCAATTTTATTTGAGATAAACACTTTTGAGTTATTATGAGCAGCTAAAATAATGTATTTTAACAAATTATTAACAATAGCTAATTTAACTTAAGGATTGTATATAGATGGCGTATATCTCAAAATCTAAAAAAAAAAACTTCCAAATTTTATGATGCCACTTGAAAGTTAATAGTAACAGCTACCTATGATAAAATTTTCAGAACCCGTGACCATCAGATAAGAGAGAAATTAATTATTGAAATTAACATGGGCTCTTATGGGACTAAAACTTCAAAAAATCAGCATGGTGACCCCCCAAATTTTTTACATTTTTGAAGATACCTAATCCTAATGCATCACTGTACAAAATTTCAGATTTTTCTATCTTTAAAACTTTTTAGTCAAATCCCGCAGTACCTGATTTCCCGCCTTAAAATAGTCTAAAATAATTGAAAACAACTAGCTATCGTGAATAATTTGGTAAAATGCATTATTTTAGCTACTCTTAATAACTCAAAATTGATATTGTAATTAAGTTATATAAATCGTTACTGAATAAATGTACACTTTTGTTTAGAATGTATATGAAAATATTTCTTCATTATGTTATATTATACAAATCTAATTCAGATAAAATTTCTCTATCAAAGAGGAAAGAGATGCAAAATTGTAGATGGATAATATACACTTCAATCAGTTTACATGTGAAATGCAACACAAATACATACACAGTAATGTAAACAGACTTTTACGACTTTTTCTTTAATTTGTAAATTTTAAAATATACGTATACGTTGTATCCTCTACAAAGTGTAATTCCAAGTTCTTTTAATATTTATTGTAAAACACACACACACACACACACACACACACACACACACACACACAAATATATATATATATATATATATATATATATATATATATATATATATATATATATATATATATACATAATATATATATATATATATATATATATATATATATATATATATATATATATATATATATATATATATATATGTACACACTCACACACGCACATACATTAATTAACTTTATTATTACAGTAGCAACCCATTTTAATCAAAGTAAAATGTTTTTTTTTAATAAATATTAAATTATCCTTTTATAATAATTAAAATTTTCTTTATGAATTTTGTATGCAAATAAGAAACTCTCTTTATTTTTTTATATGTTCATTTAAAAAATAATTTTGAGAAACAAGTATATCATTTTACATTATAAGAAACACAGAAATAATAATAATGCAATTTAAAACATGTGTACACAAATGACGTAATTTTGTATCCTGGAAGTTAGGCAATTAGTCGGTCCATACTGTAGTCCAGGCTGCCTACATAACACATTTTCAGGGGCTTAAAGTGTTCGTTTTGTGTGTAAAAGATTTTTTGTTATTTTTTGTTTTGTTTTGTTTTATTTGCTTTACCGCGCGAACCCACAAGTTGTCCACTCATAGGAATGGTACTTATAGGCATAGGCGGAAGGAAAAGTCAAACAGGCTTTTTCAGCCCACAATACCAAGTATAGTATACCTGACAAGACCCGTACAGCGGAAAAAAGGATTTGGGAGGAGGTAAAAATTCGGGTACTAGGATTTGGAAGGTTAGTGGCTGTGGCCTAAAATAAAAGGAACTATATACCCCGGTATTCACCTGAATTGACGAAGGGAAACCACAGAAAACCTACGTCCTAGGTAGCCGACGACTCCGACGAGAGATTTCCAAATTTAATAAAACAACTTTGAGATTAAAAAAATTCAAAGCTTTGAAACTCCTCTCGCCTATTATTATTATTATTATTTATTAATTAATTATTTACTTTATTACTTATTATATTCTTTCATTTAATTTGTTACAAGAACATGTATAAACGTAATTCAAATTTGCAAAGCAATTCAGTTTTAATTAGGTCCATCTCTCTCTCTCTCTCTCTCTCTCTCTCTCTCTCTCTCTCTCTCTCTCTCTCTCTCTCTCTCTCTCTCTCTCTAACCTTATCACTTGTTGAGGGAACGAGACAGAAGGTATATAAAGAGAGATACGTATAATTTATATATTATGCAATAGCTTTCATTCAAATTCAACAAACTAAACTAGTTTTAATCTTATATGCAATGAATTAAAAAATATAAAAATATCTAAAAAATCAATTAATTTTTTGGAAAAAAAATACACATGCGTATAAAAAAACATAATTGTCGTCTACAAGTATAAAAGTACTGGGTATAGATATAATCTTATATAGCGTGTGTCTGCTCATATAATGTATATAGCAAGAGAGTTCTTGGCATGTTATTGAGCTAAACTAAAACTTCTCACGGTGGCGCCTATGTATGACTGCAGTGCACCAGTTAAAGCAAAATATTGCTACTAGCTTGCATGCCAACAATTGCTTTTCAAAACTATTTAATATTATATAAAGAGAATATAAAAATTGACATTTTATGTTGTAGGTGTATACGTGTATACTTATGTTTCGATTTTTCTTGTTAATACATAATAAGAAAGATATTATAATTTTGCCTATAATTTTAAAGTGTATTCACTTTCATTTAATAATATGATTTTTAGTTTTTATGGTGGTTAATATTTGAGTAATAATTTCAAAAAAGTATAAAATATTAGTTTTTTTTTTTTTTTTTTTTTTACGTTTACTGTACAGCTCTTGCCAAAAGTTTAAGAACGGGGCAGCGGCGGCCGCAGCGTTTTTCCATAAAGGTGACTTAGTGTGGTTGCCTATACAAATCATTCTCAAACTTTTGGCCAGAGCTGTACATCATATATTAAAAAAATGGTACCAATTTTCTAACTTTCTAAGAAATGAATAGGTTTTAAATAAAAGGAGATGAGCTTGATGTGTGTGTATGAAGTGTGTATTGCGATGGCACCGCGGAAAACTGAACTATCTATAGTTTCCACGCGCCTTAAATTTGGAACATCTGCGCTCTCTCTCTCTCTCTCTCTCTCCCAAAATTGAAGCATCTGTAATGGAGCGCTGGTAGGAGATGCTTCAAAGTCGGGAGAGGCGGTGATAACGTCGTTATAGAAAATTTAGGTAACGACTACAAGACTGCGTAAGTGCGTATTACGTATGTTGAAAAAAAGAAAACCAACTTTTAAAAAATTAATGCATAGTGTCACAATATACATAAAGGTGGAGACAGCGGTCAAATTATCGCAATCGCATTCCCATTAAAATGTGACTGCGATAGCTGAGCAAACAGTGGTCAAATTTTTACCCCTAAAAGTTTTGTGATAAATGCCATCCAAAATGGCGGACCATGCCCAGCTGACAAAAATAGAAAAGAATAATAAATTAATAATAGAGGTTTTTAAGCAAAATTAAGGATTTGCATTTATTTGTAGTGTTAAAAAAATTAATTACATACTAAAAATTTTATATCAGACCTTATTATTAATAAGATTTAACACCATGCACACAGGAGTTAAAAGAGTGGTTTGAATTTGGCGCGAGACATAATATACGATTGTCATCTGCCGATGCCTGAACGGCGCGTCTGATTGGCCCACGTCATACCGCATTCTTTATGTTTTCGCAAAAGTTAGGTGAAGTCTAACTTATGCGAAGCGCATTACCGCTACCGCAAAAGTTAAAGAAATGCGCCAGCTCTTAGCGCGTAAACCCGCTAGCCAATCAGAGAGCTAGTTTACTATCGCTGTCACAATAAAAACGCGAAACTTTGACCGCTGTCTCCACCTTTAGTAACAAAAAAAAAAGTAATAAAAATAAAAATCGTCTCCTATATATTCTAAATCAGGATTTATGAACATCACTCTACTATAGAAAAACTCTAAAAGCATTTCAGATAAAATTGCTAAACACAAACATATATAAATAAAAAGGACTTTTCTAAATAATTATCTTTTCCATTTTATCACCACGTATAGTACAAAGTTTTAATCTCTTAATGCTTACATAATTAATAATAAAAAAAACAGTAGAAAATATTTTTAGGGGAAAAAAAAAGCTTTTATTTTTACAGCTAAAAATACAATTTCGTGTTTGAGTTCAATGAACTTTAGTAAAAACGTAATATAATTGCTGTATATATGATATTGATTTTTTTCATTTTATATACATGCCCTCAAGTTGCGAGACAAAAATGTATCGCTCCTGTTTTCTAAAGTCTGCGTCTTATCCTTATGTAAGATTGCTATAGGGTGTATGCGGATGACGTCATATTTAATGCGCTTTAAGGTCATACTGGAGTACCGAATAACATTGCTCAGCATAGGAAAAACTTCTATTTTCCTTGGGAAATCAGTTAAATTTTTGTTAGTATTATTTTCTCACATACTTGAGATACTACTATTAACAGCATCAATGCGTTCAAAAATATTGCTTACTGTTTTTAAACCGACAAAATGAGTTATTGTCCTATACGGCCCATGTTATTGAGTGATCCAACATGGCGTTGACTTTAACATGGATGCATAGACCCTATACAATTTTTTATTTCAACATATTAGTCCTGTATATTATTTATTTATACATCAAAATTGTTGTATGCAAGTCCATTAAAAATAATGATCATTCTTATTTAATTGCATTTTACCCACTTTATTTTTTATCTATGATGAAATATTATAATTATGTGTTCATCAAAATCACTGTATTTAAAAACATTAAAATAATGATTTCTCTCTTATCTGAAAGCCATAGACTACGGGAAACAAAATGTACTTTTTAATCATTAAACACAAAATGGGATCTACAAATTTGATGACAATTTTTACCAGAGTGTAAACGTGACCCCTACAAGAGAGCGTGAAAATAATGTAAAGTATTATATTTCGGGAACTCTTCGTGTTTCTGACGTCAGGAACAGGTAAAAATTAGTATTAAAATGTTGTGCGGGTTGTATATAAGTTGAAATTTTCTGATCACTGCTACAGGAGCTACAGTTGGGTTTTGAGACGAACTAATGTTATTTATGTAAGTCCTATCAAGTATTTTGTGATGTAAATGCAAAAAAAAAAAAAAAAAAAAAAAAAAAAAAAAAAAAAAAAAAATCCACTATAGTCTGTTTCTTTAAATTTCATTTTACGTCTTTTTTTTTCTTGTAAATAAAAATGATGCTTGCTGACCATTACGTATAAAAAAGCATTACGTGTTTTTTTTATAACTAGAAAGTAAAAATTTAAAAAGCCAAAACATAACGAATAAAAATATATTACTGTGTCACGTACATTTTTACATCTCCAAAGTGTACTTTGTTTCCTAACATTTTTTACGTGCGAGTTAACTTTTCAGACGAAAAGTTTTCAATAATTCAATACATAGAATTCACGGACTCTATAAGGGTGACGCTAAAGTACAAAATATAGTGACAATTTCTATCACATTTAAAATCTCGAAAGAAAACAAAAAATCTTGTTGAAAAGAAAAAAAAATTGTCTGAGGGTTAAATTTATACTTTGAAAGTAAAGCTTTTATTATATATTTATGTCATTTGTCTTGAAAAGAAATGGTACATAATTTTATACAAATTTCAAAAACCTTTCTATTTGTTATATTTATGTAAATTTTTAATGCGGCTATGACATATTTTCAACTACATACAAATTATAAATATAAAACTTAAATATAAAGTGTCATATATATATATCGATGCTTCCGCGTCAAAATAGAGTATCTGTACTTTCCACCAGCGCGGCAAGTGGAGCATCTGCAATGTTAAGTGAAAGGCCGTTAGTCCACGCACCGAGCTGCGTGGAAAGTGCAGATGCTCCTTTCGCCGCGCTGGTGGAAAGTGCAGATACTCTATTTTAACGCAGAAACATCGATATATATACACTCTGGCCAAAACAAGGTCGTTCCCGCCAAAAGCTGTATCCGCGGTGCTAAACCAATCAGAGAGCGTGTTATATACCTAATAGCCAATCACAGTTGACTTTACATAGTTAATTACACTGTATCCGCTCGAACTAGTATTGGGAGAAGTGTGTGTATATATATATATATATATATATATATATATATATATATATATATATATATATATATATATATATATATATATATATATATATATATATATATATATATATATAATATATTTATATATATATATTAATCAATATGTGATTTAATTTTTATTATAATTATAGGTTAATAATTAAGTCAATAAAATCGATAGTTAAAACATTCTCTCTCTCTCTCTCTCTCTCTCTCTCTCTCTCCTCTCTCTCTCTCTCTCTCTCTCTCTCTTCTCTTTCGTTTGACCAACCTGATATTTATCTATTTTTACGTAAATATTCTAGTTAATTAAGTTATACCTTTCTAATCAGTAATAAAAAGCAACATGGATCGATATGCCATGTCATGTAGTATACACACAGCTCCTCGTTTTAATTTGATGAGTTTGTCCTCCATAAGCACCCTTAAATTAGGTCTTAATTAAAACCTAAAAATAGCATCTCAACCCTCTTTTACCCTCTCAATGTTTTTTGTCAACCCTCAACGTCATGATGTCAAAAATCAAAAAAAAACTTTTTCTTTACGTTGCAAAACTAACGAACACTCTTGAATTTTGTGTAGTATCAGAATCTTTTTAGTTTGAACAAAGGTAGGCATGCAAACTTTATTAATTAGCTGCTACACTGGTTAATAATAATTAAGAACTTTATTAAGGAGTTCTGAGGGTTTGTCAGCTCTATCTAATAACCCTTGATGACCAGACAAGGTAATATACAAAGCTGTCATGGTAATATATTTTATAGAAAATGTATTTAAAATGTGTAAAAGCAAAGAGACCATATTATGGTCTTTGGTAAAAGAAAGGTGCGATAATTACCACTTTTAATAATTATATAAAGAAATTTAATAATATAGTACAAAAGCTTGACGTTAAATAGTGTATTTAAAAAACATGTTTTCGAAAAGAGAAGTAATTTTGGATTTCTGAGTTCATTTGAATTCTACTTTTTTATTTATATTTTCTTTTTATCATTTTTTTTAAGTGTTTTTTAAACTATTTTTTAAAAATTTAAATACAAACCTGAAACTTTATAAAAAAAAAAGGTAACTAGAATTGCCAATTATCATGCCAAATATATG
Organism: Ecdyonurus torrentis; assembly: GCA_949318235.1. Lineage (NCBI taxonomy): Eukaryota > Metazoa > Arthropoda > Insecta > Ephemeroptera > Heptageniidae > Ecdyonurus > Ecdyonurus torrentis. The sequence continues at coordinate 3,196,330 of OX439136.1, forward strand.
ATAATCTCTGCCATCTGTATATACTTGCAAATCTAAATAATAGTCATCACTGTAGAAATCTGTTGAAAAATAAAAATTGCTTTATATCGGGAGTATTTTCATCCCAATTCTAAAATCGATGTATTATACACTCAAATTTGAAACATTATTTGATTAAATATTTTATTATTGTTTGAGTTTATAATTTTTAATAATATATTAATAGAAGATAATCTTTTTAAAAATTTGCTTTAAATTTTTTTGCTTTATAAAGAATATTATACTTTAGGATCCTTTTTTGATAAAGATTCAAAAATAGATGATATTGATGTATTAATGTTCACCACCCATACAACATTGGAATATTATACAAATAATAACACATTTTCTCAAACTTCATTATAATGTTTGTACATCGTTTAATAGAGCTCTTGTGGTTGTGTGATTCATTTTTTATTCTGTATTCTTATGTTGTTGTTATTTGTTCGTATTATTATTACTTTTTTATTTTTATTATTATTATTAAGGCAAGATACTGCTGGATTTGACTAAAAAGTTGTAAAGACAGAAAAATCTGAAATTTTGGACAGTGGTACATTAGGATTAGGTATCTTCAAAAATGTAAAAATTTTGGGGGGTCACCATGCTAGATTTTTAATTATGATTTTTTGAAGTTTTAGTCCCATAAGAGCCCATGTTAATTTCAATAATTAATTTCTCTCTTATCTGATGGTCATGGGTTCTGAAAATTTTATCAAAGGTAGCTGTTACTATTAACTTTCAAATGGCATCAGAAAATTTGAAGTTTTCTTTTTAGATTTTGAGATACAAGCCATCTATATACAATCCTTAAGTTATATTTGACAAGATCAATCTTGTTGTAACTTTGATTGTTACTATGAACTGCCTCGCTCAATAAAGATTATTATTCTTATTCTTATAAATAAGACTATTAAATAATATTTTAATTATATTAAAGAACAACGCTTTTTTTTCCAACTTTATTTGTTCCCATATGAACTGCCTGGTTCAATGTTTCTTATTATTGCGTAATTGTGTGAATCATTGTTTTATTTGCCGACCTTGCGACATAAATAAGATCATCGTGGTTATTTCATATAATTGCAGTTGTCATGTTTAATTTATTTGTATTATTGTAAGTAATGACTATGAGCACCGACGCTTGCTGTTTATATTGTAGTTGTTATGTAACTATTAACTGACTGGCTTAATTAAGTTTCCTTTATTATTGCGATGTTTTTATATTTAGCATTGTTTTATTTAACCATACCATAATATTAATAAAATGATGTATCATATAGCGTGTATGCGTATGACGTCATTATGAATGCGCTTTGACGCCATACTAAAGCAATGAATAACATTGATCAGCATATAGACCACTTTCACATCCTTGGGCTTTGTCGCCATGTTTGTGGTGCCTAATGCATTGTCCAGCATAGGGGATACATCATTTCTCCTAATTTTTTACATAAAAAAAGTTTATTTCAACTGAATAAATTTTTCTCATATTCTTCGAGCTTATTAAAAGCTAGAAATAAGGCTTTGATTGAGCTTTGAAGCTTCTTTTGCTATTAAAAAAAATGATATTTTTCCTGTGCTGGCCTATATGTATTCTTAACCAGCAAAATGGCGGCTCTTAAATATGAGTGCAACTGGTCTATATAGGACTATTTTCGTTAAAACAATAGTTAATTTTTTGTTATTATTATTTTTCTTGGATACATGACAACCTATAACAACTTGTACAACATGTTCTTGTCAATTATTAAAAAAAAAAAAAAAAAAAAAAAAAAAAAAAAAGGATCTACAAAACTGATGACAATTGTTTTTCCAGAATGTAAATACGGTCCCTTACGAGAGCGTGAAAAAAACGTAAAGCAAAATATTTGCGTGAATATTTCTGTTTATTATGTCAGAAAAATGCAAAAAAATTAGAATGAAAATGTTATGCGGATTGAGACACACTATAATAAAGTCCCATCAAGTGTTTTTTGATGTAAATTCAAATGTTTTCTTCTTGTCTATGCCTTTAATGCAATTACTGCATATAATAAATATAAAATGTTGTTATGTTTCAGATGTTTCCACACTAGAGAAGTAGCCAGGTCCGCGCCATGGAGGAGGCCCCTGAGGAGGAGCAGACTTTCAAGGAGAAGCTCCTGTTTTATATCACTGCCTTCTTCGTGCTGCTCGGTACCTTCAGTCTTTTTGCCTTCCTCTTTCTGGTACCCTTCGTTATTGACCCTGCTTTTACCACCATCTTCATGCAGGTGAGTCAGTAAGACGTGACAATATTGGAGAGGGAAACTATAATATCAAATTATCGACACCAAAATTATATTAAAATATTTTTTTCTCTACAATATAGTATTTCAGTAATCGCGCAATTTAAAGGCGTAGGTTCACCTTAAACAAAAAACTTGCTTGTTGATAGGACTCATTGTCCTAACTGCGCCTTTTGTTCTCAATAATCAATAATTTGTTATATATTTCATCTGCTGCTAATTTGTTGTTTGAACAATACAGACTATTATTTATTTATTTAATATCCTAACATACCTAAAGTATCAACTTTGATTTGGCCGGAGTCATTGATTTCTAATTTATTTTCCATTCCATGTGTGTTTTTTTTCCTTGGACAAGATCTATATATTACTGTTTGTAATCCTCTAATCAATAAACTTATTTATATTTATTTATTTATTTATTTGTTCACAAAATTGCAGTTGCGGGTTTATGACGTCACAACTCACTGGTCCACGCGCGTGAAAACGAGCGAGTTATGACGTCATAAACCCGCAACTGCTATTTTGTGAATGGAAAATAAATTAGAAATCAATGACTCCGGCCAAATCAAAGTTGATATTTAAGTATGTTTGGATATTAGATATGTTTTTTTTTTCAATTAATTCAGTTAATTAAACATGTACTCACGTCAGAGCGTTTTCTATAAGCGCTAATACCAGTTAATTATAGAGTGATACGTAAGCTAACGAGATATTTTAATACATTTCAGTTCGACTTAAATCCTGCACAGTGCACTACGTCCGAGGTAATCATGAAGCGAGGCACTAAGAACTGCACGTGGGCATCGTGTCGCGAGGGATGCACCAAGGAGGTGTATAACTGCACGCAGATCAGGGTGGATTATAAGATTTATCGACCTGAGGAAATGCTAGAAACTACACAAACGGTAAAGTTTTAATATTTTTATTTTGTAATGTAACACTTCCACTGACCTATATAAAATGCTTTTAATATTTATATTTATTATTTGTATTATGGTGAGCAAGCTCCCAAGCTCGTACTGTAGAGGCATTTTTTTATACCTTTTAATATTGATGCACGCAAGTATACATTATCGAGTATGCTATGTAAATCCAAAGCGGATATTAAAAAGTTAAACGTAATAATAATAATAATAAAATACAAATTTCACATTGGCATATCTTCATTTTTTCATTTTCATATTTGTAATTTTAAAGTGAGAAATTTAACAAAAAATAATATAAGGAAAAATTAAGTGTACATCATTTTCACTAAAAAAAAATATTTCTATTGCCATAATGGAAATATCATGCATCTAAATGGAGTTTTGTGTCAACTTGAATCTCCATCTGATTGCATTGTATGGCCATAAGCCAAAAGAAATTAATTTTTTTACAAAAAATACTTTACATTCAATTTTTTCTTTGGTCCATTCTATCGCTCTCTCTCTCTCTCTCTCTCTCTCTCTCTCTCTCTCTCTCTCTCTCTCTCTTCTCTCTCTCCCTCCCTCCCTCTCCCTCCCTCAATCACTGACTCACTGAAAGATAAAAAATTTACCATGGTATGATGTTAATAGTAAAAGTGTAATTTTTACACAACATTTTGTGGATTGAAAAATTTTGCACTCAGCTTTTCTTTCAAGCATCTATTTATCTCTCTCTCTCTCTCTTTTTTTATTATTATTATTATTTTTTTTTTGTACATTTAAAGCTTTGTTAGTATTAGTATAACTTCCACTTTTAGTCAAACACAAACATTATTTTCTACTACAAACTTTTGTTACTTTAATATGTTTGCGTTTTATTATGTATATAAAAGTTTAAAAAATGCATGCAATGGTATAAGTTTTAAGCCAGCGTGATTTTTGTTTTCAAAGAAATGCGTTAGTTTTAAATTATTTTAAAACTTCTTTAAGTTCACCCCCCCCCCCTTCCCCCTCCCCCCTCTTCAAAAAAAAAAAAAAAAAAAAAAAAGGGCAATGGGTTTAATTTTTTTTCACTTTTGCATTTTTTACTATTGTATATTTTATTCCACCTGTTTTATATCACACTAAAAATAAAAACATTGTTCTTTTGCTTATTTTCCAGGAATTAGATGCTACATCCCCATATCCAAATCCATGGGGTAGTTCAGAATCCAGTTCTTTAAATGAATGGAGTGCTAAAGTATCAAATAAAATAAAACCTACATATTATGATACAAGTCCAATAGAATGGAGTCCAGATTGGATAGATCGTACATCACCACATAAATTAAGTAAACGTGAACTTTTATTAGAAACTTCTTCTTCTTCAATATCCTCCTCCCCGTCCAGTACACCATCTTTAATACCATCATTAAGTTCAGTATCTCCAACAGATATTCTAAATGAAAATAATAATGATTCTGAATGGTTTTTTACTGGAGCCAAATTATTTCCAAATGTAAAAGGTTGTGGATATCCACCAATGTTAAATTGTAGTATATTCTTATGGAAACATCAAATATTAGGTGCAAATTATACATGTTATTATAGTAAAATTGATCCAGCTTTAGTTATAAGTGATTTAGATATGAATCAAGTATATATTAATCTTATATTAGCAACAGCAATACCAATACCTTCATTTATAATATCAGTTATATATCTTGCATTTGCATATTTTATTATATATGCTGAAGAACCTGTAGATCCAACGAGTACTGTTCCAAATGAAGGTGACATAGAAGGTGAAGATGGTGATAAAGAGACTATTGGATTGGTTATTGGTACTGATGGTGTGGAAGGAGATGAAGGAGGTGGTGATGGTGGTGGTGGTGAAGGGGAAGATGGGGAAGAAATTAAAGAAATTATTGAAAATAATGAAGAAAATGATCAACAAGCTGAGGAATTACCGGATAAAATTCCGGAACCTCCATCGGAAACTACGCCACCGCCGCAAAAGTAAGATCTGAATTTTTAAATTTTATTACTGAAAGAATAAATTACGTAATTTATGCTGTATTTATGTCATTATAGCATACATAAATCATGCTACATTAGAACATTGTACAACATAATATTTATGCTATGTAACATTCAATTAAACAGTATAGCATAAATTATGCTGTATTGATCAACTTGTGCTGAAAATGAGTTAGCATAATTATTACGTATTTATTTTTCTCCAGTTTATGGTATAAATAGATAATAATAAACAAAAAACTAACTTTTTCTTTTCTTTCAGCCTATTAATCTTACTTTACAGAACTTTTCCGTAACTATATGTACACACAATTTTGATAGTGTAATTTTACCACTTTAAAACTCTCGCTATATATTTAATACTTGAATAATATTAATAATAATGTTTTTACGGAGAGGCCAAAAAATGAACCCATGCACTTTATGTGAGAAATTTTTTTTTCGATGTATTTAAATGATAAAATATATTATCACAGTCGTGTGTACATTATATGCATATTTTGACTTTGACATAAAATTGACTTTTGACGTGACTTGAGTTGGGACAATATTTATTTAATATTAGTTATTGTATGTTGATGTTTGAAATAGCCAGAATATTTAAAAAAAATAACTTTTTTTTTTTCGACGGTATTATATATTTGCGTCAGAAGTAGCTAGTGGTAACAAATAATAATAATAATAAAAAATCCTATTCTCTTTTTAACGATGTATTTATTGATTTTGCAGCGACTTGATCAAGCCAGCGGCAATGATGGTGGTTCGTCCCAGCACTCTACAGCCGAGTGGTCCGATAGCAGCGGTCTAAGACGTCAAATGTTAGGAATAAACAACATCTCGTGGCGACCTACCAGACCCTGAATTTCCCTCCAATGTTTGTTTTGTCATCAAAAGCACATAATGCACACGCAAAAAAAAAAAAAAAAAAAAAAAAAAAAAGTCAGACCAAATATATTAAAATGAATATCATCAAAAAGTAGGTGTTAGGATAAATTTTAAAATGTACATTAGTTATAGTAGAAGTACGTAAAAATTTGATCTTAAAGAATCTGTTTATATGCAAATAATATGCAAATGTTTATATGCAATGATGAAAAGTTTTACATTTTTGTGGCAACTAAATTCTTTATAACTATTTTGGTGTTTATGCATAAAATGATAACTTTTTGTTTTGTTTTTTGTATTTATTACGATATCACCTTCTATATTAAAGAGTACATTTTCAAATTTATGCTTGAACCTGATTATTTATGTTTCATAATATCTTTCACGACTTAAAATTTATTATTTATAAATTTATTTTGTATAATAATAGAAAAAGAAAACAATTTAATATGTAGCGATAAAAATGGCTTAAATCGATTTTCATAGAGCTTTTATTGAAAAATCTAGGCCTCGATTTCAATAGTTTTCATCATTAAGCTCAGGGGTGGGCTGGTCTTAAGATTTGGGTGGAGAATAAGGGGGTCTATCTCTTGATAATTACGTTTTTTAATAGACGAGATCTCTATTAGATACAAGTATATGTTATTATACTCTCAGCAAAATATATCTGTAGAATTGAAAATCTCACTCGAATGCATTTAACAATATTTATTAATTTTGATGGGGTTAAAGGCGTAGAACACGTTGAACGAAAAAACTTGTCTAATATCCCAGCATAACTAAAAATCAACGTTAATTAAGCAAGAATAATTGATTTCTAATTTATTTCCCATTCAATATATGGCAAATGCGGACTCTGACGTCACAACAAGCATAACACAAGTAAGCTGTGACGTCACACCTTTTTGTGAATGGAAAATAAATTAGAAATCAATGAATCTTGCTAAATCCACGTTGATTTTTAGTTATGTTAGGATATTAGACATGTTTTTTGTTCAACGTTTTAAAGTACTTTGCGAATTTCTAGCTTATCACCTCTTGACCCCCCACCCCTCTACGTCAAAAGGTGACAACATCTTCATGAACCCCTTTGTCTTGTGCTCTTTATGGGCTCTTATCCATTGCTCCGTGGACCAGTCCATCGCTGATTAATCTACTGTTGAAATAGGTTTCATTACAAGCTGTTTATCTTTTTTTTTTTTTTTTTTTTTAATTTTTCGGAATAAAAAACAACTTTTAGTAATATAAAAATAATAATGTAAATAAATCCAAATATTTTGCTTTTGTAAGCTTTATAAGATATATATCAATAAGTATTGCTCAAATCTAAATTTCTTAAATTTACTCTTATAGTATTGATGATATTCATTTACTTTAAAAATCAGATAGTAATTTCTGATATATTAATAAAAATAGGTCTAGATAAGAAAAAGAAAGAAAATCTTAAGAAAACTGATCTCAATTATAAGAAAAGAAGAAGAAAGGGAAAAAATAACAAAAGTGTTTTAATAAAGCTTTCAAATTGTTATTTATTGCCTCTAAATAAAAATGTTTATTCAAAAATATTTAAAGGGAAAGTTTTAAACTTTCAAAAACATAAAATAAATTCTATTTTCATTCTAAATTATTATTTTTTGTCATTTTCGACAAAAAAACAAACGAAAAAAACAAAAATGCTCCGATTAAATGTTTTTTTAAGCAGAACTTGGTGTAAATTTAGTTTTTATTGGTGTCTAATATCTATTAAACGCATTTCTTCGTTGTGACGTAAAAAATTTAAGATATACATTGCGTGGAAGCAAAATGTTTTCAGTCAATTTAGAGTAACGTGAAAGCATGCGTAAAAGTCACTATAAAATTATAGGTAAAGAAGTTATATGTAAATTAGTAAAAACTCTTTCACTTGAAAAATTCTGGCCTCAAAAAAAAAAAAAAAAAAAAAAAAAAAAAAAAAAAAAAAGACGCAATAATAAATTACGGGATGGGATAGTATTATACATACACTATATACACATACGTATACATTGCACATTATTATGCTTCTTAATCCTTCAGTACTCTCACAAAGTTGGGAGAAAACTTGTATAAAGTATATAGGCAACCTGTGCTACAAATTCTATTGACTATAATAAAGGAACAATTATTTTTAATTAAGCGATTTTGCTTACATCACATCCGCTTACATTTCGTCGTACTGCGCATGCGTAGTAACTAGAAACGGAAGCGGATGTGAGTGAAATTACTTATAGACCGCTTAGTGTTTACTTAAATAAAATAGGAAAAGGAAGTGGCCGGAAAAGGAAACCACACGTGATATTAAAATTGGGAGGAGCTCAGGCCTCTAGCTTGCTGCTGGCACCAACTTTTCTCCTATAGTTTTATCGTCACGTGGTTTCCTTTTCCGCATTTTGAATCGGGCAGTCATATAGTCAGCCTTAAAACAGTTGTTATACTTTATTAGTCAATTATAAGCCCGGAATTGATGACGTCATGACTTCTTAAAGTTGCCTACTTTACAGTTTTGTTAACCCCAGTTTGTGCTATAGAAGAATTACGGGACATAATGTATATGAATGAATGATGGTACCATCTCATGAATTATTAAGCTTTTAATTTAATTTTTTTCAGGCCATAGTATATTATTTTACTTTCGTGTTTGCTAGACAACTTTTTGTTATTACGTCACAACGTCTATACAATTTTATTTACGTATTGAAAAACTAAATAGAGGCAATATATTTATTATATATATAAAAGTGGTAATTATAATATAAAATGCTTCAAAACATCCATTTTTTTTTTTAATTTTAATTTAACATTTATAATGACTCTGTCCAATAATTTTTAATTATTGTTATATATATAACAAACATATTATATTATTAAAAAACACAGTCACTATCATTAAGACTTTTTACACTGCAATAATCTTCCATCTGTATGTATATGCTCTTTCATCGATTATAAAAAAATAACAAAAAAGTCGTTTCATGTTGATATTTTTATTTATATCAAAATATGCACAAAGTTATTATGTAATTAAAATACCTTAATATTATCTGAATTGTTTTTTGTGATTATTGGATAATCTTTTCATTACTATTTTATCAGCAACTATATTATATATAGGGTGTATAGGCATGACGTCATACTGAATGCGCTTCGAAGCCTTATTGGAGTAGTATTGCTTAGCATAAAACAAATGTGTTTTTTTTTCTTTTTTTTTTTTTTTATATATACACATGGAAAAAGAATAATTTACATAATTTATGCTGCATTTATGTTATTATAGCATAAATTTTACTACATTGGAACAAGATAAATAATTATGCTGTACATACATAATATTTATGCTATACAGCATAATTATTATGCATTATAACATAAATTATGCCTTATAGAACAATTTGTGCTGAAAATAAGTTAGCATAAATATTACGTATTTATTTTTGTCGGTGTATATATTATGGTTTTTCTTGCAAACTTGAAAACCTAATGGGGCTTATCGGTTTAGCGCGCGGGGAAAGCTAAGTGTCCCCTAATTTAACATTACGCTTATGGGGAAAAACACAATTATTTGCGATTTTTGAGAAAACTACTCCACTGATTTTGGAGAAATTAAAATGAGAATAACTGGACATAATTTTACGTATTTTTAGCCATATAAAATTTTTAAGAATTTTTTAAACCGATAACCTCCATTTAATCTATTAATAGCACAATGTTCTAGAAATATATTTAATATCATTATTTTTAAACTAGCAAAATGTGTCATTTTTCCTTTATCGACACTTGTAATTTAGTGCTCACGTATGGCGTTGACTTTTATATGCATGCAGACACCCTATATAATTATTATATTTTGGTTATATACCTTCATTAGTCATTACTATCTTCCTTAGATTCTAATTTTTACAAGTTTTTAGTTATACACAAAAAGCCATTTTCGTTATCATATTTTTCTTTTTCTCTTTTTCTTTTTATTTATTATTATTATTTACTTATGAAACGACTTTTTATATATTTCAATATATACCTTTGTGCTTCAAAAATATTCTGTGTGTTTAGAATGTAAGTTTAAAAGTAAAAAAAAAAGAAAAGAAAAAGAAATTAAATAATCATCACAGAATACATTTTTTCTAAATATATATTAATATATATATATGAATATATAGCAACATTGCTTGACTATTGTTCGCAAAGAAAAAAAATATATTTACTTTTTTTTTTCTGAAAGAAAAATAATATACATCGAGAAATCATTCCAAAATACGATACTGAATATAAAGATACTCATTTTATATTTGTAATTCTTTGAATTTTTTTATGCACAATAATATTTTTGCATATTTAAAAAAAAGACATGTCCCTAGCAAATACAAATGTACTCGTTAAATGTATTTTCTCTATTTTGTAATTTACATGGTATTTGTGTTTGCTGGATTTTTTTTTTTTTTTTTTTTTTAATTTCCTTTTCTATTAATGTTTTGCAAACAAATCAATAAAAGTGATTGGTTATTGCAGAAAATAATTTTAACTGCTGCCGTATTGTAATTATTTGTAGCAATGTTGTCTAAAAATTCAAATTCTTTTATTCAATTATTATTATTCAACATTATACATGAAATTTTTTCACAAATTTGAAAATATAATGCTGATAATTAAAATGATAGTACAATCACTTTTATTGCTATGTGCTAATAGACTTCAACTTTTTTTTTTTTTATTTTTTTTTTTTAGGTATCAAAATTAAAACTTTTTAGTGGTTGTGTTAGTTAAATAAAAATGGTTCTTATAACTTTTTCAGTTACAATATAATGTAATATTTATAATTTATTATTGTCTTTAAAAAAAATAATACTGCTTAAAATGCTCGAAAAAAAATCAATATCACGTTTTTTTTTTTAAAAAATTGTGATTATCATAAAAAAAAATACAATATATATTTGTCTATTACAAACATCTAAAAGAAAGAAGAAAAAAAATCAACTTCCTTAAATATTTCTTGCACTGGAAAAAGAATAGTATTGAAATGCAATAATCAGTTAATGAGGCCTTTTTATGATTAAAAAATAAAAAGCATTAAAAAATCATCACACAAAAATATTGTACTCTAGGAAAAATTCATTTTTTTTTTTTTTTTTTTTAATAAAGAAAAATGTTTATATTTTCATCAATATTTTGAATGTTAAATACACAATATTTATTTTGACTCCTGCCATATTTATAATATATTGATCATTAAAAAAAAGCTTGTTATAAATACTGATGGTTCATTATTAAAATATATAAATAAAATAAAAAATCTTCAAAAAAAAAAAAAAAAAAAAAAAAAAAAAAACTAGTCCACATAACCAGAATAAACTTCAGAAATATTACAAATTTACAAAGTAGTTTTCACATAATTATAAAAAAAGGAGAAAATTATAAGGAAAATATTCCGGCTTTTAATTTTCTTGCTTAGCCACTATAATAAATAAAGACATAAAAAAAATACGCATAATAAAAATTGGGCTTTACACACAATATAATAAATATAAGATTCTATAAAGAAGAATTTTAAATTTGGAACGCATTTTTGTTACAATTTTCAATTATTTTAAAGATATTTAAAGACGCGATGAAGTAAATTTTTATATTTTTCGTATTGGTTTTAGTAAAGAAAGAATTAATTTAAGGCTGACTTTAAGCGATTCCGCTCATATCCGCTTCCGTTTCAACGTTCTACGCATGCGCAGTACGTTGAAACGGAAGCGGATGTTAGCGAAAACGCGTGAAATCGGCCACAAATTAAGGGAGTAGGGTACCGACCTTATATCTCAAAAACTAGAAGTGTTTTGGGTCTAAATTTGGTGTCATTGTGAAGCTAAGGGTCACACCTAGCCGTGATATAAATTTCATGATGTTTGACCGTCCCGAAAAAAAGAAAAAAAAATATTGAAATTAACATTGGGTCTTATGGGCTTAATAATTCAAAAAATCATATAAAATTAATTTGCACGGTGACTCCCCAAAATTTTTATATATTTGAAATTGTCTCAAGCTGAAGTATCATTGTGCAAAATTTCAATTTTTTTTGACGAGAAAAGTTTGAGTCTATATGACCGATGTCGGTCCCTTACTCCCTTAATTGTTTCTTCGTGGCAAAAAAAAAAAAAAAAAAAAAAAAAAAAAAACGTGTTTTTTTTTCCCCCATATTGTTGGAGTATTAACAATATATTAATACAATGTATAGCCAACATTTATTATGGTTTCCCGTAACCAATGTCATATTTATCTAACCGTTTTAGAGTTGCTAGAACTCATGTGTCTCCCTGTCCTCATCAAATGATTAATTAGTATGGGTTAATTAAGAATTAAAACCTATTTAATAAGAGACATAATAATTTGAAGTAAAAATACGTTCTGAAATTAAAATAAATCTTATAATATTAATATAACATAACAAACTCTACTAAGGCTTTAAAAAAATAATAAATATTAACTTGAAAAATGTGAATATAAAATATGAGCAGTTATTATAAAAATAACACAAAAAAACAGGTGAAAAAATAATACATAACTAATATTTTGAAGAAGATGAAAAATACTAATTAAGAGGAATAAAAAAAAATGTTGACTGCAATTTTTTTGGTGTGGTTTAAAAATTAAAATATCCATTAAATGCTTTGTAATTTACTGAAATAATATATTGCAATTATAAAATAAGTGTTAAAAAAAAAATGAAAAAAAATATACACTATTTTTTTCTTGTATTGTTTAATTTAAAATCTCACAAAAAAAAAAATTTTATGTAAGTTGATTTTTATGCATTTTAAATGTTACAGTAATTGTCTAATATTATAGCCTATATCTGTTATTATATAAATATAGTAAATATGAAATATGTATTTTTGCTTTAGCACATTGTAGGTTTTATAAAATATAGTTAAAATGCATAAAAATCCCCCCCCCCCCTCCCCATCCCCCTTTTTTAAACTTCTTATATATTTTCAACTCTTTGTTTCTTAAAACCATAATTATATACACAATTAAATTTGAATATCAATATAAAAATGACTTTTTGGCCAGTGTAGAACGCATGGTCTTTTTTTTCAAGAGATGGGTTCAAATCGCTTTTTTTTTTCGTAATATTTAATGCTCTTTTTTTTTTTTTTTTTTTTTAGTTGTGAGATTTTTGATCAAACGATATAATATATTGCAAATGTTCACTACCATTTAACTATAAAATATTATGTAATTAATGCCCCTTATAACCTAATTATTTATATTATACATAATTTCAACACCTGTGAACTATTTATATATATCTGCTTAACAATTAAAATAAAACATTAATAAAAAAAATCTACATTAATTGCAGATAATATACCAAGCATTGCTATGATAATAAAATTGTTTTGTATATAACTACGATAATTAGTTTTTCATTTTTCTATACGTAACTCCTTGAGGTTTTTCTTGTATAATTTTGGGGAAAAAAACCATTATTATTGTTTTTTAATTAATTACGAGAAAAAAAGTTAACCGCATAGAACACCTTGAACAAAAAACATACCCATAAATACCTATAAATATCAACGTTGATTTGGCCAGAGTCATTGATTTATAATTTATTTTTCATTCACGAAATGGCAGATGCGATATAATATTATGACGTCACAACTCGCATGTTTTTGCGCGCAAGGACTAGTGAGCTATGATGTCACAAACCCGCAGCTGCCATTTCGTAAATAGAAAATAAATCAGAAATCAATGACTCCGTCCAAATCAACAATTTGATATTTAGGTATATGTTAGGATATTAGATATATTTATGTTCAAGGTGTTTTACGCCTTTAATATACATAATTTTGATTTAATTAAAATAATTACTTTATATTGCTGTGTAAATTTTTAATTAAACTATTCTTGCATGATATTTGAAGACCATATTTATAAGCACCATAATGGCAGCTGCGCCATGCATTTTGATTTTTGTCAAGCATTTTTAATTGGCTTAAACATAAATAAATTCTCGATAAAATTCTCGTACATGAATCTTATTATTATTATTAATCAATTTCAATGAAAATAATGTTGCATATTAGCTACATATTTTAATTATAGGTATATAAATTGTTAGCTGGATAAATTGTTTGAATAAAAGTAATTTTAAAAAAACATAATGAATATATAAATCGTGGTTGTTTTTTAATTTTTTTTTCTTACTATTATTGTTATATTTTTTATATAATTTCATGCAATCACATATATTTTATTCATGTTAGATTATTAAATTTTGTATACCATTAATTATATATAAATTACGTATATATATAGATAAATAATGAAATAAACCAACCAAATTATAGAAATTATCGTTTATTATGCAAAATTGCGCACTAGCGCCACATTTGAGCACATAAATAAATTTTCTTCAGTAGGAGAATAAACATCGCTTTGGGACTTCTTCTTAAAGAAATTAATATGTATGTCTATAATATTTTATTATTATTGTTTTAGGTTAAAAAAAAGTAATTTTATATCCTCTTTTTTTTTTTTTTTTTTTTTTTTTTTTTTTAATGGAGCGCGCGGGGAACGTCATAAGGGTCCCCTAATTTGTCATTACGCTTTTTGTTTTAAGAGTTTTTTGTTTTGTTTTTAGAAAACTACTCTACTGATTCAAGAGACATTTAAATGAGAAATACTAAATACTAGACATACGTGTTTTAAGCCATATTATACATTTTTTGAGAATTTTTTAAACCGATAAAATTTCTTATAATTTGTCAATGTTATATTACTGCTCATATCGTATATATGGAGTCAAAATGCAAGTTGAAATGAATAACGTTGTATAAAAATGATAATATATTATATTTTTATATCTACTACCTAACAAAATTTTGCTAGTTACTACGTACAGTAAAAACTAAAAAGAAAAAAGTAAATAGATACTTGTCTCGATTTTCCATTAAAAAGTTTGAAAATATTTTCGCGCTGAAAATTATATAGGTGGCAGCACTTCGCGGCATTTTTTTTCTTTCGTAATGAAAATCGAATCGAAACGGTAACATCAACATTGACGGACCGACCAAATTTAATTTTGCATCAAGAATTATTAAGTTACCTAATTTAATACGTGAATTTCTATTTAATTCAATTAAAAATGAATAAATTAAATATATCTAAACCTATTCCAGTTAAAAGTCACATGACGGTATGTAGAAACACTTTCAAATTCTATTTTTTAAGCACATTGTGTAAGTATAAACCATTTCTATTTTTAATGTTTTAGATGTCAAAAGGGGCTATAGTGTGTGATGAAATTAAATTATCTGCACTTATGAAGCTAGCTCAAATATCAGAAGAAAAACAAATTCAACAAGAGAAAGCAGAAGAAGTTGAAAAGACAGAAAAACTTCAGGAAGAGAAATTAGAGTCTGCTAAAACTGACGTCAAGAATGAAGAAAGTGATATTTTGGACGAAGATGCTCGGGATGCTGAAGCAGCGTCAGCACATAGATTACAACTTCTATATCTGGAGAAAGTGAGGGTGTTTCAATTACAGGTATGTTATGTACATATATACTTATACACAGGGTTTTTGTTTCTTTCGATTCAAAGCATATGTATGTAAACCTTGGAGATACTTTGTACATACCGGTATGTCCCATTTCCCAACACGTTGGTCACTTTCTCAAATTTTACTACATTAGAGTTTATCACATCATTCCTATTTTATAATTAAGATTTCATAACAAATAATAAAAACTTAGTCGTCAATATGTGTTTGGGTTTTCTAGAAATTACCGGTATGTACATAATTTATGTAAACATTCATAAATTTGGTGGGAAAAATTGCTTTTATCATTACTTTATTACTTGACCAAGTTATTTTATAAGTAAACCCTGATTTTGGATTTTTGTGGTCCAGAACACGAAAAATAAAGCTTGCTAGCTTTTTAAATAGAATGTTGCATTGGGGGGGGGGGGGGGGGGCAAAGATAACAGCTTTACTAACAAGATTATTGAATCATACATACTGTACATACAGTACACACGATTCTCATTTGACTATTCTTTGTTATGTGAGTTCAATGTTCAAGACCACTTTTATGCTTCCTGTTTTTTGTGATAGTAGCATCGGTAACAGACTTTGTATCAGTGCAGTACAAAACATAACCCATTTCAGTCAATTGAGTTTATATTGGTGTGTAAACTACGTCATTTTTTTATACATAAACCTAATTACATTATATACATTATGTATGTACACATTATATTTTGTCTAGCCTATTCCTCTTTCAGGGTATTGTCACTCAAAATGACAGATATTTTAGTTTGTTGGTCAGACTATAGGGTGTGTACGCATGACGTCATTCTGAGTGCTTTTCGATGTTCTTCTTGAGCAATGAATAACATTGCTCAGCATAGGACAAACGTAGTTTTTTGCTATTTTCTTTGAAAAATTAGTTAGTTTTTGGTCATTATTAATTATTCTTGCATACTTGAGGTACTAATTCAACCTGTTAACAACATCAATGCTCTCAAAAAAATTGCAAAGTATTTTTAAACTGGCAAAATGTGCCATTTTCCCATACTGGCCAATGTTATTTAGTACTCACTTATGACGTCGACTTTAACATGAATGAAACCACCCTATATGAGACAGTAATATACAATACATATGGAAAAATATCGTTGCGGTACTTAAGTAATGGGATAGAAATAGGGGGAGAGAAATTAGAGCACGGGTATTGCATATCAATGCAAAGTGAAATTCTTTAATTTTGATATTTAAAGAGAGTGGAAAACAAATAAATTTCATCAAATCAATATTTCTTAAAGTGCTTTTAATTGATAATCAACCTTTTCCATTTAATTAGCCTATAAGAAGCAATAACACTGCCATTAGGGCCATGGACTAGTTACCTGTCTGTCGATTTTTGTATTTTTTTTTATAGCTACAGTATGTAAAATTGATTTGATTGTTTTTCCCAGAATGCATTACAAACTCGTCTCCACCACTTTCAAGTCCACGCTCAGCAAATCCAAGCCAAATTAGCAGCAAGAGCAGAGAGTCTTGAGAAAGAGAAGAGAGAAGAAGAAGAAAGGCAACAAGTAGAATTACGAGATCTTGAAACTTTGGAGAGAAATAGATCTAGTTTAGTTCTACAGTTACACACAAAGAAACATCAAGAGCAGCATAAAGTAAGTAATTATTTGATCAAACAATATCTACTGTATAGAAGAAAGGGGTGGAGGAAACCAGCAAGGGCGGGCCTTACTATAAAGAGAGTCTCATAGTTTGAAAAAAAAAAAATATATATTGCTATCAAATTGCATAACCGAGCACTGTGGTCTAGTGGATGCGTGTCTGACTTGTCCGCGAGGGGTCACGGGTTCGATTCCCTGCAGAGGCAAAGTTTATCAGTAAGCTTTGTCCACCGGAAATACACAGGGCATTCCTCTACCGACTTCCTGACCGAGGTTTCCATGGTTTCCTCGGTATGTAAAGGCGAATGCCGGGAAGAATTTGCCAGGCCATGGCTGACCCGCCATGGAAGAACCCAAATCTTATGATAGGGTTTCGGAAGTCTCGGGAGTGTAAATTCAGTATAAATGCAATGTAAATATGTAAATAACTTAGCATAAGTTGTACCTCGCCTAGAGGTTTGATAGAAAAAAAAAATTGCATATTGTCATATTACAATTATCAAAAATTAATTTAAAATACTGAATGAACTAAGA
Organism: Ecdyonurus torrentis; assembly: GCA_949318235.1. NCBI lineage: Eukaryota > Metazoa > Arthropoda > Insecta > Ephemeroptera > Heptageniidae > Ecdyonurus > Ecdyonurus torrentis. The sequence continues at coordinate 3,214,166 of OX439136.1, forward strand.
GAGAGAGAGAGATTAAGGAAACCAAACCATTACTGTTAGGTACAATATGATAAATTTGAAAGAAAATGCTAGGAGAAACGAGTGCTGGCCTTACCATAGTGAAGAGAGTTCCATAGTTTGGTGACAAATCTTGCTAGCACACATATAAAAAACTAACACATTGGAAATATGTTAGAAAAAAAATATTGGAAAAAAAAAAAAAAAAAAAAAAAAGGAATGCATTGGAAATATTTCAGCAATAAACTCCAAAGCCATCATCAGTCCTTACAGACATAAATGATCATTTCATTTCATAGTTTCTCTCCAAGTCGGTAAGAACTGATGAAGGCATAACACACTCCATCTCTCTTGGAGTTTATTGCCAAAATATTTCCAATGCATTTTTTTTTTATTTGCTAGAAAGTTTTTTTACTAAACTATGAGACTCTCTTCACTATGGTAAGGTCAGCACTGCTTTGTCCTAGCATTTTCCCTGAAATCTATCATACCTAACCACGATAGTTTATTTTCATTAATATACTGTATCTTAAGTTTTATTTTTATTATCATAATTTAACTATCGGGCACCTCTTTACTATGCTAAGCCCATTGCTGGTACCCACCAATATGCTTTCCCTTTAATATGTTGTATTCAACCATTATTTACCTTTGGTTAATTTGTTGTTGTTATTGCCAGAAAATTGAACGTCTGATTGAGGATGCTGATAAAAGTGACCAGCTGAAGAGAGATGAACACAAACATAAGAGAAAACTACTGGAGAAAATCATTGTCAAGCAACAGAGGTTTAGAGATGTCTTCCAGCAAATTTCAGAAATGCTCTGGTAAGTTCAAAACTACTTTTAATTTTTCTTTATATATGTACATCGCTAGTTTTTTTTTTTTTTTTTCTTTTTATTTATTTATTATTATTATTATTATTTTATAAATGCATAAACGTTTTCATCACCTTGCACACATAAGTGTGCATAGGGCCATGCAAAATGGCTTGAGACATATATATGGCATGATATGTATTTTTCATTAGTGATATGTATGGCATGATATATTTTTAAACCTCTATCTCCATTTGAGATTTTCAGTTGACGCTGCCGCCTGGCGCCAACTCTCATTTGGTGTCACTCTTATCATATTTTAACTTCACATGTTTGTTCATACTGCGATGGTACTCATTTCCTTTTCCTAAATATATCTAGACATTTTTATAATGAATTTGTTAGATATAGGCCATTGCAAAAAGAACAAATATATGTATTTTTTTTTTTTTTTTAGATGTAAAGAGCTAACTGTTTACTGTGTAGTCTTCAAAAGTTACATGCTTTTTTGACTGGGAAAAAAAAAAAAAAAAAAAAAAAGACATGAACTACAGTATTAATCATCAATGTGATTTGATGTTTTAGGAGCTTCCCTTACAGAGAAGAAATGGTTGCTGCTATCACGCCAGCTGTATCTGCAATTAAAAGCCTCAGTGACATGATGGACACCTTGGTCAAACAATTCAAGGTTAGGACTCACATTTGTATACATATATTTTACTTTTCTATATTGTACTAACAAGTGAGTTGTTATTTTGTGCCAGGTCGGTGAAGTTAGTCAACTTGATTTAACTACAGCAGAAAATTTAGTGGAGAAATTGGAAAGTGGACATATGACAATTAAAAATAAATTAGGTAAGTTGGAGATTTTTTTTTTTTTTTTTTTTTAATGACATGGCTCCTTGGAAAACTGAACTATCTATAGTCTCCTCGCACCTCAAATTAGGAACATCTACGCCCTCCGCCTCTCCCTAAATTGAAGCATCTGTAATGGAGCACTGGTAAGAGATGCTTCAATTTCAGCTGAGGCGGAAAGCGCAGACGTTCCAAATTTGAGTCGCATGGAGACTCAGTTATAGAATAGTTCAATAACATCAACATTGAATGGTTGAATAGTTCAGTTTTCCGCGGAGCCATCGATGTATCACATTATTACAAGTAATGATAATGTATAATTAATTGGGAAAGGTTAAGCTATTTTAGTTTGTATATGTAATCAAAGAAAGGATAGGAGAAATCAAAAAGCACCTTGCCACGATGAAGTCTGTAGCTTGGTGAAAGTCTTGATGGCACAGGTTACTGAGGTCATTGTGGTAAGGCGCTTGTTGGTTTCTCCACTTTCTCCTATCCTTTCTTTGATTCCACATACAAGTAATGATGAGTTTGAAAGAAAGGGATAGGAGAAACCAGCAAGGGCCTTACCATACTGAAGAGAGTCGTATAGTTTGGTGAAAATCTTGCTGGTGCAGAGATTAGATTTTGGCACGAGAAATGAAGTGTGTGTGTCTTTGTCAGTCCTTTCAAACTCTGAGAGAAATTTGAATTAAAATGGTTATAAATACTATAAATAAATGTATTGCATTAAGTGCTAGCAAGATTGTCACCAAACTATGGAACTCTTCACTATGGTAAAGCTCTTGCTGGTTTCTCCTAGCATTTTCTTTCAAAATTTATCATACCTAACCGGGATGGTTAATTTTCCTTAATATATCTCAACAAATTAAATTGGATAGTATTGTATTCTTATTTCAATGAATTAATTTGGTTTGTAATATACAATTCTCCCAATACTAATTCGAGAGGATGCAGTGTAATTAACAATATAAAGTCAACTGTGATTGGCTGGTAGATTTATAACATGCTCTCTGATTGGTTTAGCACTCCGGATGCAGCTTTTGGCAGGAAAGACGTTATTTTGGCATACGTGTAATTGTTTTGTTTCTCCACAGATGAGATTAAGAAAAGTAAGGAAACAAGTATAGAAGAGCCAGAGGCCACTGAGAGTCCAGTTATATCTATACCTGAGCCACAACCTGCTGCTGTTCTCACCACTGAGTCCCCTAGTCAGTCCACAGTAGAGTCCACTTCTCAGCCCAGCAGTTTAGAACAACAGCAAGCTGATTACAAGCCTATCAATCTTAGTGTTACTGGTATGTCATTCAAATTGTTAACGTACTCTACTATGTATCACTAATCACTACTGTTATAAAATTTAAAAAATATATATAAAAAAATCTGACAGCAGAGTTTGTTGTTCATGTCTATAAATGGCTTGAGGAAACTTTAACGCTATCACTCAGATTATTTTTTCCTTGAGGAGTATTCAGTATGGTTCAAACTTAACGAATGGCAGTATTTTTTTTTCTTTATAAGCTTATACACAATTAATGGAACTCTGAAAAATATTGACTTGAGAGCCATTTTGAGCCATCAACTAAATTTGGGTATCAATTTATTTATTTATTTTTGTTATTTATTATTATTATTATTATTTTACTGATATGTTTGCCAGTAATTATAATTAGGTCCTGCCACTAATTACATCAGGACCATAATATTACTTCTATTTCTTTATCCTAATTAATCAAATTAGAAGGAAATGAAAGAGGAAACCAGCACAATGGGCCTTACCATTTTATCACAGTAGAGAATTTTTTCTATAAATTAAAAAAAAAAAAAGAAAAAAGAAAAAAAAAGTACATAGATATTAAACACATTGCAATGTGTACATTCTAATGTAATCTTTATTTCTTTGCTAGCAAGATCTTTCTTAATAGTAGGCCTATACTATAAGGCATCTCTTTACTATGATAATGCTACTTTTATCCTTTCCTTTTAAGTTATTATACTCAACTGTGATGGTTTCTTTTTCTTAAGGGAGTAGGGTACCGACCTAATATGTCAAAAACTAGAAGTGATTTGGGTCTAAATTTGGTGTCATTGTGTAGCTAAGGGTCACACCTAGCCGTGATAAAAATTTCAAGATGTTTGACTATCCCAAAAAAATAAAATATATATTATTGAAATTAACATTGGGCCTTATGGGCTTAACATTTCAAAAAATCATATAAAATTAATTTGCACGGTGACACCTCAAAAAAATTTTATAATTTGAAATTGTCTCAAGCTGAAGTATCATTGTGCAAAATTTCAGATTTTTTTGAAGAGAAAAGTTTGAGTCTAATGACCTAATATTTCTTAATCATTTACTAATTATATGAATGATATTTGTGACTAAATGCCATTTGAAATTGCAGTAGCAATGACTAAAACTATCTAATGTTATTTTGTATGAAATTTCACTAGCAATGGCTAAAACTATCTAATGTTATTTTGTATGAAATTTCACTAGCAATGGCTAAAACTATCTAATGTTATTTTGTATGAAATTGCACTAGCAATGGCTAAAACTATCTAATGTTATTTTGTATGAAATTTCACTAGCAATGGCTAAAACTATCTAATGTTATTTTGTATGAAATTGCAGTAGCAATGGCTAAAACTATCTAATGTTATTTTGTATGAAATTGCACTAGCAATGGCTAAAACTATCTAATGTTATTTTGTATGAAATTTCACTAGCAATGGCTAAAACTATCTAATGTTATTTTGTATGAAATTGCACTAGCAATGGCTAAAACTATCTAATGTTATTTTGTATGAAATTTCACTAGCAATGGCTAAAACTATCTAATGTTATTTTGTATGAAATTGCACTAGCAATGGCTAAAACTATCTAATGTTATTTTGTATGAAATTGCACTAGCAATGGCTAAAACTATCTAATGTTATTTTGTATGAAATTGCACTAGCAATGGCTAAAACTATCTAATGTTATTTTGTATGAAATTTCACTAGCAATGGCTAAAACTATCCAATGTTATTTTGTATGAAATTGCACTAGCAATGGCTAAAACTATCTAATGTTATTTTGTATGAAATTGCACTAGCAATGGCTAAAACTATCTAATGTTATTTTGTATGAAATTTCACTAGCAATGGCTAAAACTATCTAATGTTATTTTGTATGAAATTGCACTAGCAATGGCTAAAACTATCCAATGTTATTTTGTATGAAATTTCACTAGCAATGGCTAAAACTATCTAATGTTATTTTGTATGAAATTTCACTAGCAATGGCTAAAACTATCTAATGTTATTTTGTATGAAATTTCACTAGCAATGGCTAAAACTATCTAATGTTATTTTGTATGAAATTGCACTAGCAATGGCTAAAACTATCTAATGTTATTTTGTATGAAATTGCACTAGCAATGGCTAAAACTATCCAATGTTATTTTGTATGAAATTTCACTAGCAATGGCTAAAACTATCTAATGTTATTTTGTATGAAATTTCACTAGCAATGGCTTAAACTATCTAATGTTACTTGCAGGTTTAGAAGGGTACATCTCGACAGAAAATCTTGAAGAACATACCAGGCTTCAATCTCAATTAGAATCTCACCTGGAAAGTTTGGCTCCACTAGACAATGATCCAAAACTGAAGAAATTTAGGTTTCAATGTCAGGTAAATATAGTACCAGTTTTTTTTTTTTTTTTTTTTTTTTTTTTTTTTTTTTTTTTTTTTACAGTAAAGTACAAATAAGATAGTTCTATTTTGAAATTTCATACATACATACATACATATCATGACGCTATAAATCCCTTTCGGGGTAAGCCAACAACACAGATGTTTTATCCTGACCCAGTGATAGACCTCCATTTCAAATCATTAATATTTATTTTAAGGCTTTTTTTTTTTTATTCAAATACGAACAAGTTAAAGCTAATAACATGTGAAATGCAAAGTATTATTTTGCTAATTTTTTCTTTAAAAAAAAAAAAAAAGAAAAAAAAAGTAGAATGTATAATTAAGTACGGTACACTATCATCTACTATTATATACTTGGACTATTTTAAATCATATTTTAAAAATAACTAACTCCTTGTAGGTACCATTGTCATATATATATTTTTTCCCCTTTTTTTTGTAAGCATTTAAATGATGGATAGATCCATCAAAATCAATATCAATATTATAAAGTATGTACAGGATCACGATAACATATTTAACCATTCAAAAACTCGTGCTAAATTTGCAATGTTATTCTTATGAGAAAAACATGTGCTATGGTAAAATATATTATCACAGTCCTGTGTACTTAGAAAAATTAGCACAAGTCTTCAATTTAATTCTTCTGTTATATTATTTTTATTATTTTATTTATTTTTGTGTAAGAAATATTTTGAAGTAGCGTTTTTAATCTTGTAAATATCATACTTTTATTAGGGGGTACTTGAGACCTAAAATGTTGAGCCAATATGAAGAGTGTGAGAAGTAAGATGAAGTTGTTTGTTTGCTCAGATGGCAGTGAACACTCCTCTCAACGCAATCTCTTCAGTGAGTGCCTCCCACCTGCGAGACAAACTGATAAGACTGCAGAACTTACTGCGAGGACGACCAGTGGAGGTGGGGTCATCTTGTGTCACTGCAAGCTCTCATCAACTGGGAATTCCTTTCTGTATGAACCTTCTAGCAGAGAGAGTAGTGGTGAGTGCCGTTTACTTAACGTACTAATCTATGTCTCCTAGATGTTTTCCCTAGCTTATTGCAATGTCCCTTATTGCATGTCCATTGCGTTTTCCCTAGCTTTATTATATGTCTTTCAACTCTGTATAAATCTATAGTCAAACATAGAGAACCTTAACAGAGTGATTTCATTCACCTCCGCTTCCATTTCCTCTTACTACGCATATGCAGTACAGCGAAACGGAAGCGGATGTGATTGAAATTGCTTATAGTCAGCCTCAAAACAGTTGCTCCTTTATTAGTCAATAAATGTTTACACTCAGGGGCAACGACAAGATCTTGAACCTTGTGGAGCACTATTTTGTTGTAAAAGCTTATTTTCAGTTACAGTAATTCGTAATTACATCCCCCCCCCCCCCTCCATGTATACTATATTAAAACCTTCCAACATTAATTTGGAGATATAGATGTTATATATTTGTTTCCCCTGTAGGTTGCAACTAAGTTTATTTATTCTTATTATTATTAGGCCTATTTTTTATGAAATAGTTGGTAGATATTAGAGCACATTGATGCATATTTTATGATATTATAAATTGTTAACTTCCTCCTGTACTTTTTAGATATAGGTAATTTATATTTCAAATAATTTACTTTGCACATTATCTTATTTTATTGTTAATGTTCTCAGATCCAAGGAGAACAAACAGTGACAAGTAAGCCAGAAAGTGCATTCCCTATCGCTGGAGTGATTCTTGCACTGTGGGCAGAGTTCCCTTTGTTTGGAGAGCTCTTACTGGCACATTTCTTTACCCAGTGTCCCTACCTTGTGCCATACTATGCACCTAGGACATCAAACATGACAGATAGGCAGTTTTACAGGTAATTATCTGCACCAGGTTCAGTATGTTTTATAAGAAATGGGACACTAAGGTTTTTACGTATTTTTACTGCACCAATATGAGTCGATGAATAACAACAACTGTTGCACTTCTCCACCTTTTACTTGACTTTTATCATTTTGATGATCCAATTGGTCAAGACAGGAAACAAGTCATCCAAGCGATAAGTAAACATCATCATCATGCAAACAAGAGAGAAGCAATAATGGGTGGGCAAGCATATTTTGATTTGTTTTGATAAAAGTCAAGTAAAAGGTGGAGAAGTGCAACAGTGAATATCTCTCTCATTGTTATTCATCGACTCGTATTGGTGCAGTAAAAATACGTAAAATCCTTTGTGTCCCATTTCTTATAAAACATACTGTACAGTTGTTTTACTTTAAAATAAATTTATATTGGCTTATGGCCATTCAATGCAATCAGGTGGAGATTTCAGTTGACACAAAACTCTATCTAAATACTGTACATGTTATTCCCATATGCCAATAGAAATGTATTTTTTAGTAAAATGACCGCACAGCAATTTATTTGAAAAACAAGATACAAAGGGTTTTATATATTTTTGCCTGAACGTCATAGTTGTATAGTTGATGCATAACAATAAGAGAGATGTTCACTGCTGCACTTCTCTGTCTTTTACTGGACTTTTATCAAAGCACACCAAAATGTGCAAAAATAGTTAAAAAAAAAAAAAAAAAAAAAAAAAAAAAAAAAAACTAACACATTGGAAATATTTTAGCAATAAACTCCAACACCTTCATCAGTCCTTACAGTTATGAATGATCATCTATGATGAACTAATGATCATTCATTCTAATAGTTAATAGTTTCTCTCCAAGTCTGTAAGGACTGATGACGACATAACACACTCCATCTCTCTTGGAGATTATTTCCAATATGTTAGTTTTTTATATCTGTGCTAGCAAGATTTTCACTGAACTGTGGGACTCTCTTCACTATGGTAAAGCAAGCGCTGGTTTCTTCTATCATTTTCTTTCAAATTTATTATAACTTAAACGTGATGGCTTATTTTCCTTAACAAATCTCAACTATAATGATTTTTTGTCTTGAAATTAATCTATAAGTATGTACAGCTCTGGCCAAAAGTTTCCGAATGGGGCAGCGGCGCCCGCTGTGTTTTCTCATAAAGATAACATATTGGGCTTGCGGGTTGCCTATGCAAATCGTTCGGGAACTTTTGGCCAGAGCTGTACAATAATGTTTATTTCTATCATGTGTATTGTTTTATATGTCCCTATATAAATATTCTCTCCCCCCCCCCCCCCCCCCCCACAGTGCTCAAGGCTACAAGTACAACAGTGACGGACAAGTGGAGCCTCACGATAAGTTTCTGAAGCGTCTGACTGGAACAGCTCATCTCTACTTTGCTATTCTCATTGCAAGACCTCCACGAGATCTAGGATTCCCCTTACCTGCAACTATGGGTAGAGCTTGGGGCTGGCTAGCATCACTACTGAATTTAGGTGAGTAAACAGCAAGATAGGTTCACAAGGTGGAAGTAATTTCACGTGTATAGTTTCTTTTAAGAAAATTGGCTTTATTATTGTCTATAGATGTAATGTTACAACAGCTAGTAAGCTCTACAGAATTGTAAGAGGAGAAGTGTGGTACCTCCCTTAGGCTTCCTACGTAACAAGCAATCCTGCTTGGCAACAACCAATCAAAAGTGCAGAAATTAGGAGAAGTGCTATATAACGTGCAATCTGCTTGGTTCCCCTAATTTCTGTGCTTTTGATTGGTTGTAGGCATCATAAATGTAGGCAGCCCTTTTTAGACCCTTTGTCACGCAACAAGCGTAAATTTGTGGGAACACACGTATCTCGTTAAAATTCTCTGATTAAACCCAGGGCAATTTAGCAAGGGTATCATTGCGGCTTAATACAGATTACCAAATCTTTTTATGCTATTGATAATTTACATAATCCAAAAATAAATTCAACTAAAAAGTATTTATTATATTGGTTTAGGAATCATAATGGTGTAATTTACAAAGATACAGTATGTAGAATAGAGAAAAACCAGCAATAGCCTTACCATAGTGTAACATTGTCTTATAGTTAAATAGAAAAACTAGCTGGCACAGATATAGTTAATATAAATCACATTTCATAGCTTTTGGCTCAATTGACTGATAAAGGAACAACTGGTTTGAAGCCGACTACAGTATAAGCAATTTTGCTCACATCCACTTCCGTTTTGACTTACTGCGCATGCATAGTAAAAAGAAACGGAAGCGGAGGTTACCGAAATCTCTTAAAGTCGGCCTTAAAACCGTTGTTCCTTTACTAGTCAATACTCTCCATTATTATTTGTAGTTTTGCTCAAAGACAGTATAGTCTATTCTCTTGTAGTCTTACGTCGACAGCTATCACATATGATTTCTATTAGGTATTATCATCTGTGCTTCTACAGAACTTCTACTGTGGTAAGGTCCTTTGCTGGTATTTCTATGCTTCTCTTTATTGATCTTAACAGCTACTGCTTTAATAACGATTACTGCTTTTACTGCCTCAAATTAATATTTTGGCATGCTCTCAATAAACAAACAAAAACTTCTTGTTTTTCCACGGGAGCTCCTGTTGATATTTCTCTATGTTTTCAGACCCTCGCACGGATGTGTCGGCCACAGTTCTGCTTGCATGTCTGGAGGTTGCCGGAAGTACCTTGGCTCTCACTTACTCCAAGCAATTCAACAAGTTGTTCTTGGCCATCGTACGCAACTATTACCCTTTAATCAAACAGGTACAGTACAAAAATATTAATATCTATTAATAGAGAATGAGAGAGAGAGAGAGAGTTAAAGAAAGAAAGAAAGAAAGAAAGAAAGAAAGAAAGAAAGAAAGAAAGAAAGAAAGAAAGAAAGAAAGAAAGAAAGAAAGAAAGAAAGAAAGAAGGAAAGAAGGAAAGAAGGAAAGAAGGAAAGAAGGAAAGAAGGAAAGAAGGAAAGAAGGAAAGAAGGAAAGAAGGAAAGAAGGAAAGAAGGAAAGAAGGAAAGAAGGAAAGAAGGAAAGAAGGAAAGAAGGAAAGAAGGAAAGAAGGAAAGAAGGAAAGAAGGAAAGAAGGAAAGAAGGAAAGAAGGAAAGAAGGAAAGAAGGAAAGAAGGAAAGAAGGAAAGAAGGAAAGAAGGAAAGAAGGAAAGAAGGAAAGAAGGAAAGAAGGAAAGAAGGAAAGAAGGAAAGAAGGAAAGAAGGAAAGAAGGAAAGAAAGAAAGAAAGAAAGAAAGAAAGAAAGAAAGAAAGAAAGAAAGAAAGAAAGAAAGACAGAAAGAGTTGAGGTGTAAATGTATTTTGTGATTGCATTTACTTGATAAAATATTAATTAAACATTGAATTCAATTCTATATCATATTACTATGACTGCAATGGGTTTAGAAAAGTAATTGTCAAATAATCCTACCTAAATTACATAGTCTGGTTTGCAATGTTTCAGGTGTCGCCAAATGCAGTAAGTGGTCCAATCTCGAGGCTAGAAATATTCTTACAGAAATCTGTGAAAAACTCTAGTATTCCTTCCCCAGCTGGAATGTTACCTCAACATTTCTGGTAGTCGAGCTCGTTCTGGAACAATATACAATGTAAATATTACCTTGTGTCAAAATACTACCTAGTGTCTTTAAAGTATGTTTATATTTTGTTTAAAGGTGACTTAGTATTTGGAATATTGTTATTTAGATCATATAAGACATATAAAACATAAGACATTTTGATGGTGAACCTCTTGATTAAGTGAAATTACCATTTCACAATCAATTTTAATTGGCTAATGTAATGTAAGTTAATATAATCATGATGAACAATTTGATTAAAATTGGAGACAATTCATTATATAATACAAGACTAGCAAAATTAGGTTTAGTTAAAAAGGTAAGCAAACTCGTAGCCTAACAATAGAACAAAATGCTAGCAGATGACTTTGTGTTCTTGTTTTGATTTAACATGCTTTCTTATGAGGCAATGAAGCAGCTATACACGTTTTTTTTTTTTTTTTTTTTTTTTTTTTTTTTTTTTTTTTTTTTTTTTTTTTTGTTTTTGTACACTACAGTACTGAAATTTTTACATCAAGTGCATTAGAAAATTAAAATGCAAACTAAATTGCTTGAAATTCAAGAAAACAAATAAAGCTTTGCGGCTCAGTAAGCTATTGTCAAAACTTTGGCATTAATACATAAATCTTACACAAGTTATGACTATGTCATTCCCAGTGGCGGCTCACTTCCCATAGAGGGCGTTACACGTTGGAGGCTGGTTGGTGCACCAAATATACGTAAGCGTTGGTGCACCAGCGCTCTCTTATACACAGCTACTATAGGATTCACCAACGTATAACGTCCTCTTACGGAAGTGCATCACCACTGGTCATTCCCCGTAAGAAAACATGTTAAATCAAGACAGAAACACAATGTCGTCTGCTATAGTCTAGGTCAGCAACTTGTGTCGTACAGGCTCCTCCTACGCTTTCTATTTTAACCCTCATCCCCAAAACTAGCACCACAACCACCCTCACGGTTACTCTAACTTAAAGACAGGAAAGCAGGATGCATCTTACAAACTGCAGTGCCATGACCAGGCAGGATGTAGAGGTGTTTTTTGTAAGTGAAGATTTAGGAGGAGCCTCTGTGACACAAGTTACTCAACTTGACTATAGCACTTTGTTAGTATTGTATTGTTGGGCTCTACAACATGCAACATTGTTAGTAGTTTTTTTATATAAATATATATCGCTGACTGCGTGTCTAAATGGTAAGAAAGCAATTTTCATGAACCGCGCAAGTGGTAAATAAGCACCTTTCATGGCTGTCAGGAGTAGCAAATGTGGCGGCCATGAAAGGTTCTTATTTATCGCTCGGTTCATGAAAATTGCTTTTTTATCATTTAGACGCGCGGCCAGCAATATTTTATTATTATTATTTTTATTTTTTTTTATTAATATTTTTATTTTTCACTAAATTAACTAAATCTACTTTTGCAAGTCTTCTATGAAAAAGCATTAATGAATTTTTCCTTCTATGTAATATATTTGTAAATAATATTAAAATTGTAACAAAATGTGTTAATTTAGAAACATTATAATTAAATTTAAGACAACAATTTTAGTTGCTTAGATTGTTGTAGTTTGTAGTACATATCTCAAGTTCAAACTGACAAGTTATTAAATATATTTAATTTCTAATATATTAAAGTGCTGCTATAATTTGAGGTGTACACTTTTATTTTTCTGGCTTTAAAGGCATAGAACACCTTGAACAAAAAAAGATGGGTAATATCCTAACAAACCTTAAAATCAATGTTGATTTGGTGAAAGTCTTTGATTTCTAATTTATTTTCCATTCATAAATGCCACTGGCGGTCACTGACGTCACAGCTCACCCAGTTTATGCACGCATAAAACAAGCAGGCTGTGACGTCCGTGACCGCCAGCCGCATTTTGTGAATGGAAAATTAATTAGACATCAATGACTTTTGCCATATCAACATTTATTTTCAGGTTTGTTAGGATATTACACAACTTTTTGGTTCAAGGTGTTCTACGGCTTTAAGTGGACATTTAAAACTATTCCCTTGATTTTATGTGTATTATGTTTTAAAAAATAATAATAATAATAAGAAACAAAAAAGTAATATATAAATAAATAATTTGTAGAAAAATTACAGCACTCAGAATTGTAAATAAATACAATGCAAAAATGTGCTAATTTATTTATCAATGAGAAGATATCAATTTTGTGGAGCATGAATAGGCCTACATGTTAATTTAAGGAAAAAACTAACATCACAATTAGGATCAATAATAAAGAAAAGAATAGAATTACCAGTAAGGGCCTTCCACTGTGGTAAGGCCCTTGCTGGTATCTGTTTTTTTAATATTGATAAATAATTAAATGTCAAACATTTTTTTATAGCCTATGTTATAAAGAATGAAAAAGCATAAGTATAAACATGCCTAAGTTTTTAATTACATAAAAAGGAGTCTATTTATAAAAAGAAAAATCATTTCTAAAAAATTGATCCCATGCTACGTGTATAAATTAGCGATTTTTTGCTTTTCATTAATTTTTAATTTAACATGTTCTAATATTTTAAGTCAAATTATAATTATTAAACAAAATATGATCGAAAAAAATATGATAAAAAGAATTAATAACAGATTTTTCCTAATATATGTGTTTTACTATCAAATCTTTTTATTATTAATATCAAAGAAAAGGGTAGAAAGACCATGGAGGGCCTCACCACGGTAGAATTTCTTTGAAGGGGACACTTTTGCATTATTATTGATCCTAACCACAATATTGTTTTTTCCTTAAATTGATTTGACATAATATGTATAATTAACTGCTGTGCAGGCTTTTTTTGCCATGCATAATATATTTAATTTGTTACGTTGAGAAGTGCTGTTGGCTTAATTACCCTGCAAGGGTCGTATAATGTCATTATATATGTAAGTATATCATTTCTATGTAACAAAATTTTAAAAGGAAATTTCCTTGTTAAAAACTTGAAAAGTTGTTTTGGTTTGAACATTGTTGTGTTATTTAGTATTATGTTATAAAATAAATTAATTTTTTTAACAATATATTTCTTTTTCTTTTTCTACAATGAACTGAAGATAAAAGAAGCTAAAGGGACAAATTCTGGAAAAAAAAGAAAAGAAAAGAAAAGAAATGAACGCACAAGCTCAAAATTTTATGTGGCATTAAAGGTTATCGATTTTAAAAAATGCTTAAAAATGTCTATGGCTTAAAACACGTATGTCTAGTATTTCTCATTTAAATTTCTCCGAAATCGCTGGAGTAGTTTTCTCAAAAATCGCAAAAAACGTGTTTCTCCCCATAATCGTAATGTTAATTAGGAAACCCTTAGCTTTCCCCGCGTCTCCCCTCGCGCTAAACCGATAACCGCCATTGCACTCACAATAATAATTTTTTTTTTCTAGATTCTATTACAGTAATTAAAAGATTAAAGACGTTGAACAAAAACAAAACTAGCCTAAAATCCTAACATACCGGAATATCAATGTTATTTTGGCCAGAGTCATTGATTTCTAATTTATTTTCCAGTTCAAAAAATGGCAAATGACGTCACAGCTCGCCGTACACGCGCGCGTAAAACAAGCGAGCTGTGACGTCAGAGTCCATAGCCCCCTTTTTGTGAAAATATAATAAATAAGAAATCAATGACTCTGGCCAAATCAATATTGATATTTAGGTATGTTAGGTTATTATATAAGTTTAGTGTTCAACATCTAACCTATCCCAAGTTGTTACAGTATGCGTCTATTAAATTTTGAATTCAAATATTTTTAGCGCCTGATATCTATGCAACTTTTTATACATTACTGTATTGCAAGTTGGGAGCCTTGTAGGCAGGGGTAGAAGTGAGGGGGGACTGCGGGGACTTAGTCCCTCCAAAAGAAAGTCAGCGGGGACTAGGTCCTTCTTCATTTAGTTCATTTCAAGGATAAAATATATTATTTTTACAAGAAATCGACTCTTAAAAAAGAAGAAAAAAAAAAAAAAAAAAAAAAAAAAACAGAAAAAAACAAACAAACAGAGAGTTCTGTTTTTAGTTTTTACTGCCTGATGTTTCTGCCTGTGTGTTTTTCAGTTTACTTTTAATTGTTATTATCGTACATTTTTATTTTTTAGTAATTTATCTGATGCACTTTTGTTATTATTAAAATATAAATGATAGGAGCCACAAACCACAACAAAATGACGATCACTTAATACTTTTTAAATGGCATTGCGCATTTTTTTTGGAGCAAAAAAACGGTTAACGAACATAATAATATATAAAGAAAATATTTAAAATAAAATTATATATTATGATGTCACATGCGACATTATTAAATATATTTCATTAGGCGTAGAAAATTTTTATCAAAAAAATAACATATTATTTTGTAAGAAAAGTCATTAATCTTTATTTCTACGCAATGATAGGTATTGATAAGACGTTTTCACTTCGACAAGACTATAATAATGAATGAACCCACCTCCTCCCTCCCACCCAAGCAACTGATTACGTGTGAGTGGTGGTGGGAGCAGGGGGAAAGCCATTAATCTCAAACAAGATGATGGTATTTTAGTGTCATTTGTGAGCGAACGAGTTGGCAATTTTTAGTATCACAAAATACAAGAAATACATTTTTATATTCAATCAATACACAATAATATAATACACAGTTACAAAATGTTGCTTTGTTTTCTCTCATTCTTTTGTTTTTTTTTTTTTTAAACAAAATAGAGTTGGATTAGGTCGATAAATGACTACTTGGGTTTTGACCCCTTGAAGGGCAGTAAAGCCACTTTTTGGATCAGTTTAAACCTTAAACAAATGGGTGTAACTGTCACTAAAGTGGCCCCCTAGGTAGGCTTAAATACTTCTTACTGACGGTAACGTTGCACCAATCAGATACGCGCTAGAAAAAGGCGCGGTAATATATATTGCGCTTTTTGGGTATAAAGAAAGAAACACTTTTTTTTTTTTTTTTTTTTTTTTTTACTCCATTAATTCCAAAAAAATTTAAATGACGGATACTTTAGGATTACTTTAAAGTGTTTTAAGCCATAATAATATTAATAAATCGCCGATTAGAAGCATTGCCAACTGGCTTCCTATACTAGGCTGCAATTCACCCTGGATATAGATATAAATCAAAATGCAATATACTCTAATATAACGCAATATGTATAGGAATCTTTGTATGTATTAAATGTAAAATAATTGTCCTTATACATTCACACCACAAGAAGAAGACGGCGTTCGGAAGGAGGGACAGCAACAACAGACTTTATCGTCTCTACATATAACCACGAACACAAAGCTGGGTGATGGCATATCAGTAGCGTAGCCACAGGATTTTGTGACACGTTAGGGGTCCAGCCTATAATTAGTATATATTATTATGTGAGTCAACCATCCCCTTTACTCATATGCTTTTTCAGACCCCCCCCCCCCCCTCCTGATTGCACCTCTGGGGGTGGCATGGCACACAATAAACGAATAAAATAGTGTTTAATAACTTTGTAGCTATAGTCCCTCAAAAAAATATACAGTCTTGTTTAAAATAGTAAAAATGCAAGTTTCGAAGATAAATTGAATAAACAATGTAAAGAGAATTTTTTTCCTTCACGTAAACACATATTACATGAAAAGTATAAAGAAAATTAATTGCCTTGAAAGAAAAAACTTACAAAATTTTTCTCTCTATATATATTTTTATGACATTGACCATATTAACACGAACAAAAAAATGTAAAGTTGAACTCACGTAATTTTTTATCGACTTCAAAACATCAAACAATATTTGGCATTCATTCAAAAACGTGTGTGTCATATCAAAAAATGTTACATCAATTTGGTGTCGCATTTTATAAGAAAAGAATAAAAAGTTGGGAGTTATATATATAACGACATCCGTTATTTTATTCTTTATGTTTTCTCTCTCTCTCTCTCTCTCTCTCTCTCTCTCTCTCTCTCTCTCTCTCTCTCTCTCTCTCTCTCTCTCTCAATTTTTTCCTCTGTTTCTCATATTTAGTTCTCTCGCTGCAATGGAATCCGTACAGTATGCGATTTGTGATTTTAATTCCTTATGTTTGTTTTGTTATTGCGCTTTCTCTGTCTCTCTGTCTCTGTCTCGACTGTCTCTGTCTCTGTCTCTCTCTCTCTCTCTCTCTCTCTCTCTCTCTCTCTCTCTCTCTCTCTGTCTCTCTCTCTCTCTCTCTCTGTCTCTCTCTCTCTCTCTCTGTCTCTCTCTCTCTCTCTCTCTCTCTCTCTCTCTCTCTCTCTCTCTCTCTCTCTCTCTCTCTCTCTCTCTTTCTCTCTCTCTCTAACTTCCTTCTACTAAAAATATTTTCATTTCCGATCCGGGGTGAAAAATCTTTGAAAATATCCTACCAAGTATGTTTTTTTTTTTTTTTTGTTATCGATACGTTTCATCTTTTTATCTGATTTTATGGATATAAAATCCATTTCAATGGAAAAAAAAATTTAGCATTTTTAAATAATGTTCTGTGTAAAAAAGGAAAAATGATTTTTTTTTTAGTATTGCGGGATCTCATATAGTGTGCAGGGAAATTTTTATCCGTACTATAAAGGGATAAATTTTTGTAAAAATCATAATTTATGATTTTTTTTTTAGAGAGCGAGAGAGAGAGAGAGAGAGAGAGAGACAGACAGACAGAGAGAGAGAGACAGACAGAGAGAGAGAGACAGACAGAGAGAGAGAGACAGACAGAGAGAGAGAGAGAGAGAGCGAGTAGCGAAAAATTGCACAAATTTCTGTGTGCGCGTTTTGTATAAAAGCGAGACCGAATGTCATTTAAGGCATTAAATTTTATATAACGACATTATATTATGTATATAATATTTTGTATTTATTTTGTTTATTTACTTTTCATTGTTGTAATTTTACTATAAAATTTAAAATTAACTTTTATTCCATTGATCATATATTTATAATTCATGAGCAGTACGATTTCAATACAAAGCATTTTAAATTGTTAGATAAAAATTTGCTTATGATCAAGTTTAAATAAGAATTAAGAATAAATTAAGTGATATTAACACTTTTTCCGAGTTAACAGGAATAATATATTTATTATTAAATATTATTTTAAGGGTTTGTTGTAAAATATCGCAACCTTTAGAATTCAAAACTTTATCCGCAACTTCTTTATTATGGCCTAAAAGTCAACTGATAATTAACTGTCCGTTTGTTAACAACTATCCTTAATTATGAAAATAATATTAGAACCGATGATCAGAGGATATTCCTAATTGCACTATTTAGCTGTATTTAACTATTTAGAAGGTGCCATTTAATTAGTGTGGACATTAGATGTAAAGCTGAAAAAAATTATGATAGTACCACAATGTTAACTGCAAATAAATAAACAAATAATAAATAAAATAATAATAATAATAATAAAGAAAAAATAATAATAACACATAAATATAATTTCAAGGTAAGTAAAATTTAAAAAGAAAAAAAAATAAATTTTTATGCATGGTAATCTTTTAACAAATTTTACATACGGAAAACAGTCGTGTTCTAAAAGTATCTATGCAAGGGGAAAAAATGTCTGGTTTTACAATTTTAAGTTATTTAATCACCGCACATTTTTAGTTTTTTTAACAAAACTTTTTATATAGATGACAAGCGAAAGTAAATTAATTGCTCTCTCTCTCTCTCTCTCAAACAGATACATTTAATTACAGTACATAAATTCACAGAACTAAATTAAGATGTTAAGATCAAATAATAGATCCATTAGCAAAATGGGTTTTTGATCACAGCACAGCACACAATATACTTTCCATTAATCAATGATAATTAATTATTATCTTTTCTCAATTTCATGGGTGCACAAAAGGTCGTGGTGAGTGTCGTATATATTTGCTTTGTTAAAATATCGAACCTTGTAGGGATTGCAATGAGAAAGTGAGTGACGAGAAAATCCTAGAAAAAACGTGCGACGTTTGTAAATTATTCACAGAATAATAAAGTGTTAAAGTTTTTTTTTTTTTTTTTTTTTTTTTTTTTTTTTTTTTTTTTTTTTTTTATATATATACCTACATAGAAAATAGTTAAACCATTCAATGAAAGTTTTATCATAGTAAAATAGTTTTGAAAAAGGGAGTCCCGTAACCCCCACAATGAAAAAAAAATTACTGTATTATAGTTTTTAGCAGGGGTGTGAAGCCGGTGCCGGTGCCGGTGCCGGTGCCGGTGCCGGTGCCGGTGCCGGTGCCGTGGTGCCGCTTGGTGCCATTTTTTTTAAGGGCACCGGCACCGGCACCGACTGTGGTGCCTAAATCTGAAAACGGCACCGGCACCGGCGCCAGCCGGTGCCAAAAAATTATATCAGCACCGGCACCGGCACCAGCCGGTGCCTAAAAATTATAATAGCACCGGCACCGGCCGGTGCCGGTGCCGTGAACATGGCACCGGCACCGGTGCCGGTGCAAGAGCTACAAATATAGTTAAAAAGGGCACCGGAGTAGTTGTGATTTAAATAAAATAAAAAGGTGCCAGAAAAGCAGAGATGAATAATTATAATTAATTTTAATATTAATACTCTATAAAATCTATATTATATAATACTAAAAACTAAAAATAGTAAAAATAAAAATAATGTGATAATAGATGATAATAGTAATACTATCATAATACTTAGGTAATAATAAAATAAATTTTTAAAAATGTACATATCCATCGAAACATTGAACAAAATTTATGAACTGTCATAAATAAAGATATTGATATGATAGTCGAAATACTTGTATTTTTAAAACTTTTTATTGAGGTTTTGCTGGTTTTGTTTTGTTCTAATTTGTTTTCTTTCCTTTTAACGCGGGAAATCAGCTACTGCGGGAGTTGACTAAAAAGTTGTAAAGACAGAAAAATCTGAAATTTTGTACAGTGATACATTAGGATTAGGTATCTTCAAAAATGTAAAAATTTTGGGGGGTCACCATGCTAGATTTTGAATCATGATTTTTTGAAGTTTTAGTCCCATAAGAGCTCATGTTAATTTCAATAATTAATTTCTCTCTTATCTGATATGGTTACGGGTTCTGAAAATTTTAACATAGGTATAGCTGTTACTATTAACTTTCAAATGGCATCATAAAATTTGGGAGTTTTCTTTTTAGATTTTGAGATACAAGCCATCTATATACAACCCTTAAACTGCTGGATGAGTAAATGCCAAATATATGACACCTTTTTTGTTTATGTTTCTTCTTTCTAGTATTTTGTTATGATTGAACATGTATTCTATAAAAATGATATCAATTTCAATAATAAAAAATAAAACTAAAAAAAGGGGGAGGAAGAAAACATATTTTTTATACTTTAAAAAAATAGTATAGTAGCCTGTATTGTATTTACTATTTACTTTATTTATTTTATTTAGGCTTATTTATTATTATTATTTAGCCTATAGTATATTTTATTTCACATTTAACTCTGGCTTTTTTAATTCAAAATTAAGAAAAATAACAATAGAATAAAATTTTTTTAACTTATTAAAGACCAAGACAATTTCCAAGAAAAAAAAAAGGGCACCGGCACCGGCTCCGGTGCCGGTGCCAACATCTGAAAATGGCACCGGCACCGGCACCAGCCGGTGCCAAAAATTTAGAAAGGCACCAGCACCGGCGTCAGCCGGTGCGCAAAATTTAAAAAAGCACCAGCACCGGCACCAGCCGGTGCCCGAAATTTTTAATGGCACCGGCACCAGCACCGCTCGGTGCCGTACTAAGGGCACCGGCACCGGTGCCGGTGCCGGAAAATCAAAAAGGTTTCACACCCCTGGTTTTTAGTAATGATGATCGTAAACCCTGTTCTCTTGCACCAAAAATGCGCATTCTATTTGAATAACCATAGGCGATCGTCATTTTTGGTGCAGAGAACAGGGTTTACGAACAGCATTAGTTTCTATTACATTATATGAAAGCTAAATCAAACAATTAAAATAAATGACTACATGCAGTATGTAGTATAGTAGCAGATTTATTTATATGGTAAAAGGAAGAATGTTAATTTTTTATTTTGATAGTAAAATGCTTTTATAGTAATTAATTTCACAAATTTGTTCTGCAAATTTAGCAATTTATGAAAAAATAATATATATTTTAAACATGAAGTTATACACTATTATTAATCATAGTCATACACTATCAATCGGGAATGAGAGAGAGAGAGAGAGAGAGAGAGAGAGAGAGAGAGAGAGAGAGAAGAGTATTTCATATATAAAATAAATAAATATAAATACTAAAAAACTCGCATTTTTTACAAGAATATTAAAAAAAAAACTCAAAAACACAATAATGAATTGAAAGGGTGAGGTTATGAGGCCTGACAAACGTAATAATAATTTGCTATTTTTATTTTGTATAATATATTTGTGTATTATAATTTTTACGTACACGTATTATTCAATGGAGGTTATCGGTTTAAAAAAAAAATGCTTAAAAATGACTATGGCTTAAAATACGTAAAAATATGTCCAGTATTTCTCATTTAAATTTTCTCCGAAATCAGTGGAGTAGTTTTCTCAAAAATCGCCAAAAAAAAAAAAAAAAAAAAAAAAAAAAGGGGGGGGGGGTCCCCATAAGCGCAATTTTAAATTTCCCCGCGCGCTAAACCGATAAGCTCCATTGGATATGCCTATATTTGATACAGTTGAATAATAATCTAATACTAGAGACTACACGGAAAAAAATTTCTACTAACAGTTAGCTGTATGTTACTAAAATTTTTAGTTGAAAAGTACTTAGCGATCTTTCTTAGTTAATTTAACTAACAAAAGTTAGTTAACTCAATCCTGATCATTGTGTTGAACTCTATACGACTTTGACCTCCTTGTATACCTATATAATGATTATATATATATATACCCAATATATCATCTTCTATACTAATACATTATTTTCTATACGTAATTTGTGCTCTCAATATATACGAGAGGTTTTATATTTTCTTGTGTAGTATAACCTTATCATCACGTTTTACAATCTTAATGGAAACTTCTGCTTTGAATATAGAAATTACGATGATGGATGAGCCTCTTTTAGTTTCTCAATTTTACAAAATAATCATAATGATAGGGAAAAATAAGTTTGCGCTGTTAATACACAGTGTATGTATATGCAAATTAATCATCGCCTACATTAACGACATAACGTGAGATAATATATTTGCAATTTAAAATCATGATTTTCTTTCATAAATCTTATTAAATATACTGTACTTATGGTAGCTCAACTAAAGTTCAAATCTCATTGGAGACAATTAATAATCCATGTACGTATATTTCAAAGAAAAATTTTATTATATAATTTTAAATTTTATCAACAATGAAAATTAATTTTTAAAATAACTTTAAAATGTAAATTTAAATTTTAAAACTTTAAATTAAAAAAATTGTAGTATAAAAATAAATATTATTTGTATTTTTTAGTTAATAAAAAAAAAATTATTGGTGAATTAAAATAGCAAAAATTTTATTACCATGATTTTTCGTTTTACTTTTCAATAAAAATGTAATATTTTCAATAGAGGTTACAAGCAAAGCGTATACTAGCTCTAGCCTTTACAGATATAGTGGGGAAAAGTGCTCACAAGTCAATCGACTACTGTCTATATAATATGCAATATAATATCTAACTAAATCTTGATTGCGATGATTTCTGATTTCCTATTCGTAATTTCCTATTGTATTTTTTTTTTTTTTTTTTTTTACATTTTATTTTAGAAAACAATCCACCGTGAAGCGAAGCTAACAAAAATCAAAAGAAATCTATGTAGCGAAATAACCCTATTTTCATGTCTAATTATTATTATTATTTCATTGACATTACATTCATAGAAAACGAAATAATTACAAGTATTGCAACTAGTTATAATACATTGCATTAATTCTATTTTTATTAAATATCCTATATTGATATATTTTTCATGTAATTTATATTGCACCTCGTTTCGCCCAAATCAAGTATGAAACACAAAGCCCTTGTCAACTTACTTTTTTATCATTTAGAATACTAGACTGATAATTATCATATCTTAATATCCATGAATTAGACACTATAACACGTTGATTTTGTATTTATTTTCGTTTATTTTCCTTTTTGCGGTTATATCACGTATCTGACGTTAAAATGTACCGCCGCCAATCACAGTCACCAGATAAATTTAAGCCCCTTCCTCAAGTTCTTTACCCCTATCACGGCCCCATCGGTACATTGTGACGTCAGATACGTGATATAACCGCAAAAAGGAAAATAAATACAAAATCAATGTGTTGGTGGCTAATTCATGGATAATAAGGTATGGTAATTATCAATCTAGTATTCTAAATGATAAAAAAGTAAGTTGACAAGGGCTGTATCTGACAATAAATAAATGCTGCTTTCAATTAGTTTATTTAATTCTAGTTATTTCATTGTTTAACATTTATTATTGACATTTTGTAACAATATAATTTCAAGTAAACTTTTATAATGCAATATATTTTTTTTCCACAAAATAATAAAATTTAAATTTGCGTCATAATTTTTATGAATATTTGATTAGTATGCAAAGCTTACAACGGTGAGCATAGAAACGCAATAAATTTTAATTTTTCTTAAAAAATCGATGAATTCTTAAGTTACTACTTTTTTTCCCCCAGCAGAATTTTTGTAGAACTGATTTAAAATATTTTTAATCGATATTGGTCAGCTTTTAACTTTTAAAATTTTTATTCCATAGTTATTTAAAAAGGTACTGGATTTTGTTATGATTGTTGTCAGTAATGGAAAAGTATTTTAAAAGTTAACAGTTAATATTTATTACACGAAACACTTTATTCTCTCTCTCTCTCTCTCTCTCTCTCTCTCTCTCTCTCTCTCTCTCTCTCTCTCTCTCTCTCTCTCTCTCTCTCTCTCTCACACACACACACACACACACACTTAAAATCTCAACAAAATCTCAACATCTAGATTATTATCTACACAAAAATTGAAAACTCCCAAATTATAAAAATATAAAATAGAAATTTTGGTTACAAACGGGTTAATTATTTAAATCAGAAAAAAAAAATGAAATTCTTCAGTTTTGACTTTGATGATTGATGATTTTTAATTGATGAGTTCGATATAATAACCACAAAGCTCATTAACATTGAAATCAAATAAAAAAAGCCAATTAATTTGATAATTTACCATGTAATTAAACATATACAGGTGTGTAAGAAGGTAACTAATTATAATAAAGACAATATTCCTTTTTTTTATCTTCATCTTTATGTATAGGTAACTTTTTAATAAAGTAATTATATATTATTATAATTACACAATGCAATAACAAAAAATTATAGTCTTAAAGTATAATGTACTTGCTAATCTTATTAAGAAGGTAGTTTAACTATATAACATAGCAGTATATGGTTATGTAATCTTAATTAAATTAACATCACGTATGAATGGAGATTAAACGTATGTACTGTACTTCTCATTCTATATATGGCAAACATGTGTGCATTGAAAATAATTAAGTTATTGAGTATTGTAGATCGATTTTTTTTATAAGAATAAAATATTTACATAGATGTAGTCAGCAATGGCTTTCTTAAAGCCATTGTCAAGTTACTTTTTTATTATTTAGAATACTACAGTAGATTGATAATTACCATACCTTATTAATCTTATTATCCATGAATTAGACACCAACACGTTTATTTTGTTTTTATTTTTATTTATTTTCTTTTTGACTGTTATATCACGTATCTGACGTCACAATGTACCAACGCCAATCACAGTCACTGCTCTGATCACGTGATAAATTTAAGCCCCTCCCTCAAGTTCTTTACCCCTATCATGACCCCATCTGTACATTGTGACGTCAGATACGTGATATAACAGTCAAAATGAAAATAAATACAAAATCAACGTATTGGTGTCTAATTATCAATCTAGTATTCTATATAATAAAAAAGTAAGTTGACAAGGCCTTTTAAAAAAAATAATAATGTGCCATGCATAATAGTCCATAATAATTTATTAAAATTAATTATAGGATTTGACAGTAAATTTCATCTAGATATGCATTTTAGGATAATATTTCATGTTTATTTCATTTAACACCTTTAGGAAAGTTATATAGTTATCTATTATTTTAGAGACGTGTTGTCATTGTTCCTTACATTAAGTTGCAGCTCACTGAGCCAAAAATCACGCATATACAACATGAAACATGCAAGCAACTAAATGTCATCAATCATTTACATCATCACAACTCTCGTCTCGTCTCTTGTGTGTAATGAATGATATACATGGCAACAAACAAACAACAACAACGTGAACAAATTTTATTATATCACTTCAAATAATAATGGCATCACGGAAAATACTATTTCAAAAAAAAATAATTATATTCGTATGTGGTGAAAAAAAATTCTATTATAGAGTATAAAACACGTAAAAGTATCTCTAGTACCTTATTAAAATATTTCTAGTGTTGGTGCAGTTTCTAATGAGAAAAAAAAGGGGGGGAGAGAAAGAAAGGAAAACATAAAGAAGAAGAAGAAAATATATAATATACTAAAAACATTGTCTCTAAATGCCAAAGTAGATGAATAGAGGTTATCGGTTTAAAAAAATTGTTAAAAAATTTCTATGGCTTAAAATACGTAAAAAGTATTTCTTGAGTATTTCTCATTTAAATTTTTCAGAAATCAGTGGAGTAGTTTTCTAAAAAATGGCAAAAAATGTGTTTTTCCCTGTGCACCTCAAAAATAGCTATCATCATTTTTTTTTTAACATGTTTTTTATTAGTTATTGTTATTGCACATTCATTACGAACAATACACTTTTAGTACATTCAGTATAAGATACAAATATAAGAAATAAGGAGAAAATATATTTATTAAATTTGTTAATTAAAAGAGCTTGATTTCTTGCAACAAAGAGTTATCTTCACCTCTTCAATTGAAAATATCTATAGTAAAATTAAGTTGAAGACTTTTACACGACGTAATTTATGCTACATCATTGTGTATAACATAAATATTTCTAAATTGGAATAGCATAAATAATTATATTATTATATATCAATATTTAAACTGTTATAACATGTTTATTTTGTAGTATATATAGCATAAATAATATTTTTTTTTTAAATTTCTGGCTAAAAATCAGCTAATAATTATTGCGTATGTAATTTTGTCCATGCAGTCTTAATATTTAAAAAAATTAATCGTTTAAGGGAGTAGATGACCGAGGTCGGACACTAAACTCAAATTTTTCTCGTCAAAAAAATCTGAAATTTTGCACAATGATACTTCAGTTTAAGATAATTTCAAATATATTAAAAAAATTGGGGGTCACTGTGAAATTTAATTTTATATGATTTTTTGAAATTTTAAGCCCATAAGAAACAATGTTAATTTCAATAATATTTTACTTTTTTTTTCGGGACACTTCTAGTTTTTGAGATATAAGGTCGGTACTCTACTCCCTTAACTCAAAATTTTGTAAACGTGTTTCAGATCTGTAGTTGTCAGCCAATCCTTAACTAACAAAAATTAAAAATAATTAAAATATTCAAAAGAAGATTTAATTTTGATGATATTTGTCCTAATTAAAGACTATATAGTGAATTATTATAATTTAATGATAAAAAGGAGCAACAGAAAAATTCCAACCAAATCAGAATCGCTGTTTATTAAAATTAAAATAATAATAAAACATTAAAAAAATAAACATAAATAAAGGAATGTGTATTTTAATTGTGTATGCCACAAAAGACGAGCTTATGTAAATTTTTATTGTTGAAAGATTTCCAAAACAAACATTCGCCAAATTTATTTCACATTAACTTTAATAGAGCTTCACATAATTGGCAATATATTTCTTATCCTAATTATAGACAAAATTAGAAGGTAAAATTTTTACTTAAGTAGAAGTTATCGGTGAGATTTAAACTTCAAATTTTCTGTTAATGTAAAACACGTAAAAAAATAACTGTCTATATAATATCTGTCATTTAAATATTTAATTCCCATTCTCTGTAAAAAAAAGTTTTCACAAAAAAAGGGGGGGGGGGCATAAAGAAGCGCGGGGATACACTTCGACGCCATACTGGAGCAATGAATAACATTGCACTGCATAGGACAAACATCATTTTTGGCTATTTTCTTTTTTAAAAAATTGTTTAACTTAATTCTTGTTGTTTTTATATATTGCATATTGCTATCGCATATACAGTATATACTTGAAAATCGATTTTAACCCAGTATTAATATCATCAATGCTCTCAAAAATATTATTAAGTAAATAATTACAAGTGGCAAAATGAGCCATTTACCTATACCAGCTCATGTTATTTATTTCTCACATATGGCGTCGACTTAAAATGCAAAACACCCTCCTTTTGATACTGAGTTAATAACCTCCCCGAAACACAGTCATTCAAACATTATAATACCATAAAATTATTTAATTTCAAATATATTATAATTCAAACTTAACAATTTTTTTTTTAATTTTTCTATTTAAGTTCTTCATTGAAATATAAAAATTGTTATACTCGTATACAAAAAAAAAAAAAAAAAAAAAAAAAAATCTCGTACCAAGAACATACTCATCTCTATATCCTTTATAATCACAATATTTTTTTTAACCTTTTCATTTAATATAGGATTAAAATAATAATTTAAATTTCAATGGAATTTTTTTCTAAAAATAAACCATAATATTGACGTCATCATTGTATGGCAGTTTTTTCTTTCTTTATTTAAAAAAAAAAAAAAAAAAAAAAAAAAAAATACATTACTTCATACGTTATTTATCAATAAAAGAACCTTATAAGAGCTTACTAAATCTTTAAATGCTATTCATTGTATATTCTTTATTTTTCTTTTCTATATATCTTATATGCAAATGTACTTTACAAAACGTGATTTCCACTTCCGATCTTTTTTTGCTGAATCAACTTTATTTTCAAACAAGAAACCTGATATTTTATTCACAACAATAAACGATGAGATTTTTATATACTTAAAAAGTGTGAAAACTTTATTTTTTAAATGTTTAAAAATAAAATTAATATTCATGTATTGAAAAGCTGAGAGATAACAGAGTTTAGTATAGTAGAAGAAAGCCTTGGGATAGTATTGTTTCCTTTTTTGTATACTGCAGTTTGCATGTTTTCTTGGAACTGAATTGCATACATAATATAAATAGTTAAATATAGTCTTTCTATGCAGTGACCAATATAAATTTATTACAGCATCTATTTTGTGTCAATATTACGTACATTGGATCTAGACATCTTTGAAATTGCATGACATCATTTTTTGGTACATGAGAGAGAGAGAGAGAGAGAGAGAGAGAGAGAGAGAGAGAGAGAGAGAGAGAGAGAGAGAGAGAGAATCAGAAATATTCCATTTTAAAAAGTCAGCTCAAAAATATATGTTACAAAATATGTCAACTCAACTCAACTCAACTCAACTCAACTCAACTCAACTCAACTCAACTCAACTCAACTCAACTCAACTCAACTCAACTCAACTCAACTCAACTCAACTCAACTCAACTCAACTCAACTCAACTCAACTCAACTCAACTCAACTCAACTCAACTCAAAACTCATCTGCTTAGTTAATTTCAAAACCAACTTACTGTTAGTGTTTTAAAAAAGAGTCCATTCTTTAATTAAACTTTTACACTTCATATAGTTCATAATAACTTATTTTAACTTCATAATTTTAAACACTGTTTCACAGAAACTTAAATAACTATATTGGGTGGGATTTGTTTTATCACCTCCTTGCTCGATTTAGAGAGAGAGAGAGAGAGAGAGAGAGAGAGAGAGAGAGAGAGAGAGAGAGAGAGAGAGAGAGAGAGAGAGGGAGAGAGACAGAGAGAGAGAAAGAGAGAGAGAGAGAGAGAGAGAGAGAGAGAGAGAGAGAGAGAGAGAGAGAGAATATCAAGCTGAAGCAAACTGTATTTCATTCAGGACACAACTATATTCGATTTTTATAATAATAAGTAAGCTACAACTATAAAAGTTTGTTATATTAACAGGATTTAGTTAATACTTAAAAATAATAATAAAAAACATTATTTCAGAAACTGTTCAATATATCAAATAAAAGTGACTATATGATATAGTCACTTTTATACTATATGTAGTTCCTTACTACAAAACAATACACCAACATCTAATTTCAATCGTTACAATTTAAAATAAATTATACAATCAAAAATTTTATAATTATGTCCTTGAAAACTAAAAACATCAATTAAGTTAAAGTTATGTTATTACTTTGATTACAATATGCTATAAAATAAAAATAAGTTAATAAAAATAAAGGTCTCGAAATGTATTGAATAAGGTTTAAAATTTATAGATTGACCTAAGAGACGAGAGAGAGAGAGAAAGAGGAATAAGTAGGTTTTATAAAACAAGATGTAATTATTCAAAGTCATTTGCTTTCTTTGATTAACGTTTGACGAATTTATAACAAGCTCTTTATATTGAGATCAAACCTTTTGTATGTGTGTGTGTATATGTGTGTGTATATATATATATATATATATATATATATATATATATATATATATATATATATATATATATATATATATATATATATATATATATATATATATATATATATATATATATATATATATATATATATATATATATATAACATAGTGTACAGAAATACAATCATTGTCGTCTACTGAATATGGTTTCTTTAAATTACAATTTTTACATTATGGTTGCAATCAGTTTATGTTTGTTTTTAACGTATTTGTGTAAGATTAAATTTAAAAAAGGAATAATATAATAACCATTAAGTTAAATAGTCGATAACATAACATTTACCATTTACATAACCTTTTACTTCTTGACTTCTTTATTTGTTTTTCTGATTTGAATAAAATAAGAATGATCGAAATACGTTATAATTTGTTATAAAAAAAAATCGCTTTGTGTATGTTTTTTTCTATGATCTAATATGTTGTGTAAGGTGTAAGCTATTTCCTGTATCTGTTATCTTATGCTTGTACTGTGTGTACCTCCATTGTCTTGGACATATGTCTGTATTTGGAAACTACAATAAATCAAATCAAATAATTAAACAATCAAATAAGTGTTATTCAATGCGCTAGGATTATAAAAGCTGTTTTTACGGGTGCTTTTTTTTTTTTTTTTTTTTTTTATCAAAAAATGACGTTATTTAAATTTCTGCAGTATTGCTCTCAACCTGCAATGCTAAAGTATATAACAAATTATATAGAGATACCCCTCTGTTTTCTCTCTCGCGTCAAAACTGTTAACAAGTATTAAGGGATGCTCTGAACACAAATTACGTATATCCGAGCCCGAATCGTGAGCCCAACTCATCCGGAGCATTTGAATAAGTTTTGAATACTGAAATCGTGACCAGAAGCTAAATATAAAATTATATATTCATATATACAAAATATACACAAAATACTTAAATTATATTAAAAAGGTGTTTCTTTCAGAATTTCATTTACTTTAAAGAGTTGTTTTCATTTTAAAGCATTTAGTTTATTTATTAAATTATTAAAATGCTTGAATCAAATAATAAAGCATTTTCAATGAAATTGTGTATCATCACAAATAAATAAGAGAGAGAAAAATCAAAATCAATATAATGACGTTTTAAAGTTGCAAATGGCAAGTTACTTGTAAATTATATTATTTGGTAGGATGTATTGATACACTGTTAAAGCCATAGAACACATAAAAAAACATGTGCTTTTTAATAAATAAACACGAAATGAGAACTTCAAAACTGGTAACAATTTTTACTAGAATGCTAATTTAGCCCCACGAGAGAGCATGAACGTACTGTAAAGTATGCAATTTGCGTGAAAATTCATGTTTATGACGTCAAAAACATGCAAAATTTAGTATGAAAATGTAATACGGGTTGCATAAATCGAATTTTCTGATCACTGCTATGGTGCTACAGTTGGGTTTTGAGACAAACTAAAGTTATTTATGTAAGTATCCCATCAAGTGTTTCATGATATAAATTCGTATGTTTTTCTCTGGTCTATTCCTTTAATGTTATGGGCTTATATTATATGTATAATGGTTTTGTATATTATTATAGTCAAAAGCGTTCACCAATAAAATGAAAAATATTGGACATATAATAATTATAAAATCAATCTCTGTGGACAATTTTTTTTTTAAAGAATATATTCCTAATCATAATATGATGATGGCTGAAACTATTTAATAAAATACATTGTATTCCTTTATAAATATTTGGGTAATCAATAAGTACCAATGGGTATTATGATCAATAAAGAACCTGAAACTTTTCTTATTTTCTTTTGGAAAGACTTATCTTTTAACATACAAACACCAGAGCAAAAATATATATATATATATATATATATATATATATATATATATATATATATATATATATATATATATATATATATATATATATATATATATATATATATATATATATATATATATATATATATATAAATTATTCTTTGGTGGAAATAGAAAAAAAAATTCCAAAATATAATAATTTTATTCTTTTATAAAATATGTATTAATAACCAATAATTTTTTAGTTATAGTTTTTTGTCGACCTGAATTTTTATATATATATTGACATTAATATATTGGACATAACAAATTAAACTATTTTATATTCTGTATTAATCCTTTACTCTCTCTCTCTCTCTCTCTCTCTCTCTCTCTCTCTCTGTATCACACATAACACAACATAAACGTTGCGCATGCTCAAAGAGCACCATGCTTTCAAAAAATCTCACCTTTAGTATCGTTCTAAACTTCAACAGAACAACTTCAGTTCTCACTTCTCTCTCGTAACGTATTTTATATTTACGTGATTTAATAATAATAATAATTTTTATTTGAAACATAAATGAAACCACGTGGCTTAATAAAGTTCTTAAAAAAATATAATAATGCTTGATACATGTAATCATATTAAATATGATGATAAATTTAAAGAAATTGATAATAATAAAATAAATAATAATAATTTTAATAGATATGAAAGAGCATTATCTGAAGATTTACATGAACATACGAGTGGTGAATTAAATCGTGCTTTATCATGGCCTTTATTATCAACCCCCAGACCATCTACCCCTGAAGCTAATACACCAGTCCCTGAAATAAAAGCACCTAGAAGATTTGTTTTAAGGACGGCAGGTAGATTATGGCAACATTATTATCCTGAAGGTGGTTGGGGTTGGGTAATTATTTTTTGTTCAGTGTTAGTGCATATTTTAACTCATGGTTTACAATTAAGTTTTTCTATTTTAATTATACCTATACATCAGAAATTTCAAGCTAATACAATACAAGCAGGTAAGTGTTTTTTTATGTTTTTATAACTTAATCAACAGGTAGTAATTATTTTGTTATTTACCTAGAAATTATAATAATCACTTATAATATATATAATCTAGCAAGCATTAATTACATTAGAATATTGTATTATCATCGTAAACGTATCTATTCCGTAGACATACATCATTGCATATAAAAGATATTAAAGTATAAATTTTCATGCTATAGATTTGTCAACTAATAAAATTTAAAAATAAATTTTTATATTTTAATAAATTATTATGTAAAATATTTTAAATATTTTTGATTAATAATATGACTTCTGAATTTAATTTAAATATTTTTTGCAATAATTTTTTTATTTGTATATTTAAAACCAATAAACAAAAAAAAAATTATATATAAATGTATGTTTTAAAATAATTTTCCGTTTAAATTAAAAAATTATATGTCAATTATTTTAACATAATTACAAGAAAAAACAAACTAATAATAGAATTGAGATTTTATAACTATGATAGTAATACACGATTATGATATAAGACTAAATTTACTTTATTTTTTGTTAACAGAAAAAATTGGGCATAAATTTAACCAAAATTACGAAAAAAAAATACAGGTTTTGAATTGAATTATACTCTCATATTGGTTTTGCGTATTTTTAAAAGAAAATATCAGAAATTAATAGAAAAATACAATCTTGCCGTTAAAAACACGAATTACAATATAAACTTTTAAAACTCTTATTACTGTGTTTCAAACAAAAATTTTAAGTAGAGTATGAAAAAAAAAAAAAAGTACATATTTTATAAATATAAAAAATCAAGTTTATTTCATATTAGCAAAAACTAGTTCAATTCTTTTTTACATAACATTTATGTATATATATATTTTTTTATACATATTTAACTTTTTATAAGGTATGTACAGGATAATAATAGACGTATAGTATTTAAAAATGAGTCATGTTGCGAGAAATTTAAATTTATTAACAGTAATTTTGAAGTATTTAAGGATAATAGCCTTTTTTTTTTCTTCTCCATGTTTTTCTTTATTACTCTAATCGCACTTTTTTTTATATTAGAAAAAATACTTTGTTAATTATAATTTATTGGATACAATATTTCAATTTTATTGCATGTAATTAAATAGTCAAGTGTAATTATTTAAGAAATTTATATTTCAATTGAAATATGGTTTAAATAATTTAAAAATTTGGTAATATAAGAGAGATTTTTTTATTATTATTTATGGACAATTTAGTTAATTTGAATTTTGTTTAATAACCTAGATATTCATTTTTTAAACATTAAATAATTGATTAAAAATTACATTATTCATTTAGTTGGTTTAATTATTTGCTTATATATTTATTATTTCTGCCTGAAATGTAATTATACTATAAAATTTCTTATTCAGCTTATTACAGAAAATACTGGAAGGAATAATGTTCATGGACCGAGCTTTAAGACCGGTGTTTTAGTATAAAGTTTATACGTTACATTATCTAATATCTGGTTTTGTTAAAAAATCGTAGGTGCAACTTCTTAAAAAAAAAAAAAAAAAAAAAAAAAAAAAAAAAAAAAAAAAAAAAAAAAACGAGTTCATTATAGAATAACGATCACATTTTTTTCTCGATCCCTTTTCTTTCTGTGATACGAATATAGGAAGCTTTTAATACAAATGATATAAAATATTTATGAGTCAGGCAAAAATTTATATAATGTATGAATAATAATAAGAAAAATGTTTCAAGTCATCGTGTTAGTTTGATTATATCTCAAGTCATGCGTAGGTTTATATATTGCTTACTGTGTACTGCTTCTTCATTTTAAATATTACATTCGTTTTTTTTTTTTTTTCTTTTTTTTTTTTTTTTTTTACTTTTTATTAATAAAGTTCAATCTACCCGTTAATAAGATTTTAATATTCAATTTAATAAATAAAGATATTACGTATGATTATATATTGGTTTAGAATTTTTACAGATTTAGCACCCTTATGTTTATTATTATTACCTTATTAGCATAGCTTCGTATCAGAAGAATTTCATTATTAAGGTTATAAAATTTTTGCGTCTTTTTTTTTTTTTTTTTTTTTAATTTTCTTTTTATTGAGCTTAAAACATGCAAAAGTGTAAGTATTTTATAACCTATTTTAATTTTTCTATTTGTATTTTTTTTCTATTAATTACGTACTTTATGCTGCATTTATGTCATTATATCATAAATTATGCTCAATTAGAACAAAATAAATAATTACACTGCATGACATAATATATTTATGCTTTGTAGCATAATTATTATGAAGTATAGTATAAATTATGTTGTATTTAATAATTGAGCTGAAAATGAGCTAGCATAATTAATATGTATATATTTTTTTCTGTCCATGTACTTTTCTTAAACTTATAAGCTCAAATTAAAACATTAACAATGGTCCCTCAATTCAAAGAGATAGAAAATTAGGGATCACATCTGCCATTTTACTATACGGACAGAAGTAAATACGTAATAATTATGCTAGCTCAATGCAGTAACATTTATGCATAACAACATAATGTATGCTATATTGTACAGTATAACGATTATATCAGCATAATTACTTAGGTTATTACAAAATAGTAACATCTGTGCTTTACAATATAGCAATTATTGTTCAATGCAGCATAAATTACGTAATTTATTTTTTACATGCGTGCATCTGCTTCATTACATGTAGTCACAGGTTACAATTGCCTTCTGAAAATCTTATTTCCTGACTCGATAGTTCTCCAATTATATCTCCTGATTATCTCGTCGTCCGTTACGGAACTATATTCAGAGCTAAATGATATTTATGGATGAAAAAACTTAATTTCCAAAATTTTAACCATTCAAATTTATATCATTAAATTTCTTCGGCTTGCATGGACCATTCAAAAGGAAAAAAAGCTTAAAATCGGATTTTAATTCATTATACTGGTAGTGATGTAACCAAACATGGGAAATGAACAAGGCACCCTTACTTCTCTACCTTTAAAAGTTATGGGACAATCTTTTACGCTATTTTGGAAAACTACTATAGTTAAAAATTTAAATAACGTATTGTAAATACACTTTTACATTGATTGAAGTTAGTGAAACATTAAAAAAATGAAGAAGAAAAAAACCAACAAAAAAATAAAAAACGCATGAAGAATAATCATTGGAAGCATATAATATAATTTTCTTCTATTTATAGTTAAAAAAATGTATTAATTTATTGCGCCATAATCTCTCTCCCTCTTGCTCGTTTCGTTTACAAAATGTAAAATGTATATTTTTATATACTCACATAAACAATAATTTGAAATCTTACATTTGCACTTGTATTATATGTAAAGTTAAAGTATCACATACATGCAGAGTTAGAGAATATACTCTCATACATTTCAATCATTTTAACACCGCGACTACTTGAAAGTACAGACATGTATAGTGAATGACCTAACAACAATACAGGTCAACTATGTTATTTTTCTAACGTCAAAATTTGTTTCACTTGCTTTTTTTTTTTTCTTTTTTTTTTTTTTTTTTGGTACTCAGTCAGAAAAAAAAAATTGAGAACAACGAGTAGTTGATTTGTCTGCACCATTCATTATTATATATTTTTATAAGTGTTAATAGTTCAATTGTAGTTTTGGTTTATTGTCTGTCATTTTTGTCTCTCTCTCTCTCTCTCTCTCTCTCTCTCTCTCTCTCTCTCTCTCTCTCTCTCTCTCTCTCTCTCTCTCTCTCTCTCTCTCTCTCTTGTGGTACTAGCTGATTAAAACAAAAATATATCTATAATTTAAACATATAAGCATCAGTTAAAAATGATTTAAACATTCTATCATTTTTATTATCATTATTGTTAACACGCAAGAGAATAATTATGTAAAACAACTTGTAATGAATTAAGATTTATAATTATAATTGCTTTAAATAACATTCAGAGATTTTCATACCGCATAACATTATTATTATAGTATTTTTTTTTTTAATATAAATTTGAAATGTAAAATATTTATTAAATAGGTTGAAAATATCTATCTGATCCCTATTTATATATAATAGAGATTATTGTTGATAAAAAATTATTTAAATTGTCTTTGATTGTTATAAAACAGTGTTTCTAGTATTTCTTATTTTAATACTTATATAAGGCTTCAGTGCAGTAGTTTTCTTAAAAAAATAAAAAAGGACTGTTGATAGGGACTTTAGGACCCCTGAACCGAGGCCCCCGGGATCCCGGGGGCCTCGCCTGAACTTTTACTGATAATCTCCTCAGAATTTATACCTAATTTTTATTATCCTATGTTATACTAATTAACAACATCAGTATCCATTATCAATAGATACTATAACTTTATTATCACTACATTAGATATTAGAGCTTGAGAACTCTTTTCTTATTATACAGTACTATCTATTTATCTATAAAAATTTTATAATTAAATTGTTAAGACATTATATACAATAATACAAGCAATAAATTTTAAATTTCTTGATTAAAAAATAGTAAATTTTATAAGGGATGTTTTACAGAAATTAATTATTAAACGCCATTTTGCGTTAATGGATTTTGAAATGAAAAATCTAATTTTTCAAAATTTATAAATAATCGAAAAGCAATTTATTTTCTTTAATTTTTGATCAGACAAGAAAAAAAACCGATAATTATACAACTAATTATTCACTGATGAATATAAAGTTTTTTTTTTTTTTAATAAAAATAATATTGTAAATTCAAAAGGATGAAATTAGTAATTAGTACAGTAACTTGTATCAAAGTCAATGATTAAATATTGTTAAAATATTTTAAAATGTCCATTAAATGGTATCAAAATCCCATATAGTCAAATAATCAATACAACTTTTCTTTTAATAAAAACTCATTTTTTTAAATCGTATTACTAAACGTTAAGTGCTTCAATTTTGTAGTTAATTAAATTTTTACATCAAAGTATATTCATGTGTATAGTATTTGAATAATGGTCCATAATAATTTTAGAAGAGCACTTTGGTATAGAGGGTGAAAAAAAGAAAAAAAAGTCAGACATGTAAAGCATGTTGAAATGTTCAAGTAACACCAACTTCATTAATCTTTGTGACATTTTTTTTTTTAACAATTTTTTTTCTTTCTATATTTGTAAGAGAGAGAAGAAAAATTGAAATAAAATTATTGCTTGATGTTATCTCTTTCTTATTTAATAATAAAATGTAACGTTCAGAAATTTGTTACTTGTCATTTTTACTATACATTTCACTCTCTCTCTCTCTCTCTCTCTCTCTCTCTCTCTCTCTCTCTCTCTCTCTCTCTCTCTCTCTCTCTCTCTCTCTCTCTCTCTCTCTCTCGTTATCGCTGTCTTCTGCAGCTTTAAAATATTTACTCTAATTTAAAAGTAACTTTAAGATTAAAAGACACAGTTCAATAAATATTTTTGAATACATAAAATATACAGTAGATAGAAATTTACTATAAATATAATATTGATTCAAAATATACAAATTTTCAACAATACATATAATATATTAAAAAATATACAGTATAATTAAGTTTACTGTCTAAAATTTGCAAGCTATTTATTCAATATGTAATTACGTAAATAATAATTTTTGTTTTTATTTAGTTATTTTCAGTTTTAAATTATTTTTATAGTTAAAAATTTATAAATTATATGTAAACAGAGTATATACAGTAAATTATGACAACAGTAAATCAAAACAATTTAAGATATCATGAAACAATAAAGAGATATTACCAAATCAATTATAAGGGATAAGGGATACAGAGAAATAGGCTGATGAAATATTTATGGCTACGACAAAATATGAATTACAGCAGTGATTTTCTAGTTCTTGGGCCAAAAAAAAAAAAATAAAAATTGTTAAAATTTTTTAATTACAAATAAGTCTCATAATTATTATATTAAATAAATAAAAAGTTTTGATAGTCAAGGTTTCTAATATGTACTCGAAGGAAATGAAAAATTTGCACAACAATGGCAATAAATGCCAACATTTCAATGCATTCTTTGCCACCCACCGCACCCGCTCTATATCTTGGCCTGTTTAATATGTCAATGTTGCCATATGATTTTTCCATAAGCCTAATGTATTGCAAGATTTAGATTTCAATTCCGTACATTTTGTATAATGATGAAGAAGGGATCAAATAACTCAAAAACGTATACGCAGAAAAAAATAAAAACGTAATAATTACGCAATATCATTTTCAGAAAAATATATATACGATATAACTTTTGTTACTTCGTAATAGCTATATTGCATAACTATATAATGCACTGCTCATAATTATTTAAAATGTTCTAAAAAGTAATTTCATTATGAGAGCCGCACCAAACATGGTTAAAATTTACTATAATAATTTTTTTTTTTAAAGGTCGGGAACTGAAGAGGCTGATATAAGTAACACTTTGGTTTTGGCTGAACAATAAAATATAATGTTATATTAAAAGATTAGATCTCAATAATTAAATTACTCACTACAAACCTACGTAAGTTCAATACACAATAGCATTGCTTTATTTTAATCTTCATTTTATTAAAATTATTTTTTCAATATATAAAAAAATTAATCGATTGAAAGTAACATCATTTAGATGATTTATATAAGAAGTGTAGTAAAAAATTCTTATTGTAGAGAGAACGAGTAACAATGGGGAATTTATTTTATGTGTAGATGGAGAGAGAGAGAGAGAGAGAGAGAGAGAGAGAGAAAAAATGTTTGCAAACAAAGGCTACAAGATTAATTGATAATTTTCACTGCGAGAGAAATTTTTTTAGTCCTTTTTAGAAACAATGACTAAAACATTTAGTACAAAAAATTGTGACTTGTTACGTCGTACAGGACACTGATAAAAGAGAGGGAAAAAAAAGGCGATTTATTTCACTGTATTCATAAAATAGGCTGCTTTATACTTTGCAATAAATTATGTAAGTTTTCTTAAATAATTTTGCGTATTTCATAATATTAGTTACTAATTTGAATATAACGAGAGTATAGGATGTATGCGCATGACTAAGCTGACCATACGTCCCGGTTTTTTCAAGACAATCCCGATTTTGACACCTTCGTCCTGGTTACAAAATAAAATGTCTTGATTTCTCATCACGGGAAAAATATACAAATATAATTTTAAAAAATACCCGTCATGTGAAATCAGGGCATTTTAATTTTTAACCAGGACAAAGGTTTTTAAAACGGGATTGTCCTGGAAAAATCGGGACGTATGGTCAACCTACGCATGACGTCATATTTAATGCGCTTGGACGCCATACTGGAGTAATAAATAACATTACTCAGCATAGAACAAACTTAATTTTTTTTATATTTTCTTTTGAAAACCAGTCAATTTATAGTTCTTATTATTTTTATCACATACTTGAGATACAAAATTCAACCTATTAACAGTATCAATGCTCTCAAAAATATTACTTACTATATTTCTAAACTGGCAAAATGAGTTATTTTCCTATGCGGCCCATGATAACAAGTGATCCAACATGGCGTCGACTTTAACATGAATGCATACACCCTTTTATTAAGACAGAACATAATTAAATACTAAGAATATTGGATGCATATATTTTAACATTGAATTACTTTTAAGAAAGTATAAAAAAATACCTGAACCGCTTTTTTAATGCTTAAAATTACTGTACTTAAGAAAAAAAACTTTTATAGTAAAATTCCATGTTTAAAGTTTTTTTTTTTTTTTTTTTACCGACAATAATTTGAGAAAAATAGTAGTTGAGGCAGTATTTTATTATTTAGTATTACGCTAATTTTTAAAGTTTACTTTTTTTCAGTACGTATGAAACACAAGAAAAATACTTCCATCATGTCATAAATTAAATATTATAAAAAAAATATACATTTTAGTTAAATATGAAAGTTATGTTACTAGTTAAAAAGCTTTTTTTTTTTTTTTTTTTTTTTTTTTTTTTTTTTTTTTTGCGTTTTGAGTGATAAAATTAAATTTTAAAATTGCAACACACAAGTAAGATGAAAATAATTAAAAATGTCAGTTTTTATTTTAAGGTAATTATTTTATGTTTACAAAGATGTTAAAAGATGCATTTTTTTTATTATAAAAGGCGGGGGGCAGGGGGGAGGCAGGGGGGATTAGTTGTAACTAAATCGCTGATGAAAAATAGCTTCCCTTATTTCTTTCCTGTAAACATAAATTTTAAAGTAATATGAAATAAAAACTAAAAATAATGAATATTAAATACGCACTGCGCGTTACTTTTTTTTCTTTTTTTTTTCTTTTTCTTCACGGACAAAATTTAATACGTCATAAACTTAATAATTACACTAAACATCTTTCAGCAACATTTTTGTTCATTATAATTTATGCTATACTGCATGGTAACTATATTAAAGCCATAGACCATATAAATAACGTGAACTTTTTAATGATTAAACACAAAATGGGATCTACAAAACTGATGATAATTTTTACCAGAATGTAAATGTAGTTTCACAAGAGAGTGTGAAAAAAACTGTAAAGTATGCAATTTGCGTGAATATTTCTGTTTATGACGTCAGAAACATGCAAAAATTAGTATGAAAATGTTGTGCGAGTTGCACAAATCAAAATTTTCTGATCACTGCTACGGCGCTACAATTGGGCTTTGATTTGATATATATATATATATATATATATATATATATATATATATATATATATATATATATATATATATATATATATATATATATATATATATATATATATATATATATATATATATATATATATATATATATATATATATATATGTGTAAGTTCCATCTATGTGTTTTGTAATGTAAATGCTTATGTTTTCTTCTTGTCTATGCCTTTAATTATCTTGTAAACTTATTTATTTAGGCTATTCCAGTAAAGCAACATATTATATTCAGTATAACCATGAATTACGTAATCTTTTATTTCCGTTTTTACTTTGGTAAAAATATGTTCCATTTATTATATTATTTTTGAATTTCAAAATATTTAGCTAACTTTTCTCTCTAAAATGGTTTTGAAACTACAAATAATAAATTTCGAAAAAAAAATAAGAAAAAAAATTGTAAACTATTTATTACGTTGTACAAACAAAAAATTTGAATATTATTCAAAGAAAAAACTTGAAAAATAAAACTTGATATAAAAAATTAAGTTATATATTTATAAAAAAAAAAGTCGTTAAGTACTCGCTGTCTTATTTTAATTTTGCACATTTATTATCTCTTTTAGAAAATATTAAGTGTTAAACTAACGAGTATAAACCTTAAATTTTACCGAGAATAAATTCATAAAACTATAACTTTTTAATTTAACAAAATAAAAAAATTTAAACGTTTTCTTAAGGATTCTTTTTGTAATGCAAATTGAATCGTTTCAATAAATTATTTTTAAATTGAAAAAAAAAAACTTAAAGGATATAAATTTTTATGGCGTATTTTAAATTTTAAAACAATTATGTATTAAGGGAGTAGGGTACCGACGTCGGCCATTAGACTCAAACTTTTAATGCCAAAAAAATCTGAAATTTTGCACAATGATACTTCAGCTTGAGACAATTTCAAATTTATAAAAATTTTGGGGGGCCACTGTGCAAATTAATTTTATATAATTTTTTGAAATTTTAAGCCAATAAGGCCTAACGTTAATTTCAATAATTTTTGTCTTTTTTTTCGGGACGGTCAAACATCATGAAATTTCTATCACAGCTAGGTGTGACTCTTAGCTTCACAATGACATAAACTTTAGACCCAAAACACTTTTAGTTTTTGAGATATAAGGTCAGTACCCTACTCCCTTAAAGAACAAGAGTCAGACGCTCTGTATAGCTCTATAATTTTAACCGTCTATGCCATTAAATTTGGTATTATTTTTAAAAATATAATTTTGTAGCTATAAAACTTTCAGGGCAGTTTACAGTTAAAATAAGGACTTATTCACCCGTAAGGAAAAATTTTCCATGTTGGGAGCCCGTATTATTATTATTATTTTACATATTTATATAAGCTCATTTTACGCTTGTATAAAAAAGTATGTATATTTCAATGCAAAACGATAGTAAATAAATAATTAAAAGAATGAGTAACGTTAACTCTAAAAAACGGAAAAGGAAGTGCCGGAAAAGGAAAACCACGTGACGTTTAAAATGGGAGAAAAGTTGGTGCCAGCAGCAAGCTAGGCCTGAGCTACCTCATACTTTTGCCGTCACGTGGTTTCCTCTTTCGGCACTTCCTTTTCCGTATTTTGGGTAAACAGAAGCGGCAATTAACCATATCAGTTGATTGTTATTACCTTCCACTCCCGTATAATATTAGTTGTATAATTTGTCACCAATCCACACAGCATTTTCAATATAGTTTTGCAAAAGTTTGTCTTATTACTTCTTTGAACTAAATTACTTATCAATACAAACAATTGAAACAATATAACTCAATAAATAAATATATTGCACATATTATAGCTCATAAATCTTATAGCTAAGAAATACTTTACGGTCACGAACACGATAACACATAATTCCTAGTAATCATCCTATCTTTTATTTTTATAGATATTATGTTGGTTATACATTACACCTGAATTGCATATTATTAGAGTTGATCCTGATTAGATTATCTTTGTTTGTTTGTTTATTGGGACCCGGCCTTATAATTGTCGGGTCCGCAGAGCCGGGTCCGGATCCTATAATTTTTCTTTCAGGTCCGCGGACCCAGGTTCAGACCCGTTAAATTTTTTTTTGGGGGGGGGGGGGGGGGGTCCGCGGACCCGGATCCAAAAGACCCGCCCAAAATATAGGGTTTTGGCCAGAATCAAGTCCGGGTCCGGGTCCAAACTCCTGGTTTATTCATTTTTATCTGATGTATTTATATGTATTTTATTACTAAAAGGCTCTGTATTTTTTTCTTTATATAATTATAATAGTGTATATTTGTATTAATGAACTACTAATATTTTGAGCCAGTAAAATTACCTTGTTTTTGTTTATAATAACTAAACTAATTAATACTGTACATGTGAGAACCAGAACTTTATTGCAGTACGGATATACATATTATGTGCATATAAAACAACAAATATCGCTTTCAATAGTAAAGTATAAAATAAATATTTACTTTCTAAAAATATCAGCTTTAAAATTGAAGTTTAGTAGTAATGGTTATAATCTTTCATCTTAGGAAGATATAAATTTATTTTTGCACCTTACGCATCATGTGGTACAATTTTTGCAACACCCGATGACGTCTTTTACTTCTTCATTTTTTTTTTTTTTTTTTTTTTTACTAATATATCATTTAATGATAGGTTATTAAATGATAAGTAATTACTAATTAATAACTTCTTTTATATATCATATCTGTGGTTAAAAAATAAAAAAATCACTTGTCAAAATCTATGAAGTGTGGAATTAAAATATCTTGTCTGATA
The DNA here is from genome assembly GCA_949318235.1 of Ecdyonurus torrentis. Lineage (NCBI taxonomy): Eukaryota > Metazoa > Arthropoda > Insecta > Ephemeroptera > Heptageniidae > Ecdyonurus > Ecdyonurus torrentis. The sequence goes on from OX439136.1 coordinate 3,257,783, forward strand.
TTATATTAATGAAGGTATAATTTGATTAATTATTTTTTTATCTTCTGTGTTTTAATTATTTACACTGAGAAAGTTTAAAATATCTTGTGATGTTTTATTGACTTTAATATTTCAAGTTTGTTTTCGCAAATATAAGCAATTTAGAAAGAAAGAAAGAAAGAAAGAAAGAAAGAAAGAAAGAAAGAAAGAAAGAAAGAAAGAAAGAAAGAAAGAAAGAAAGAAAGAAAGAAAGAAAGAAAGAAAGAAAGAAAGAAAGAAAGAAAGAAAGAAAGAAAGAAAGAAAGAAAGAAAGAAAGAAAGAAAGAAAGAAAGAAAGAAAGAAAGAAAGAAAGAAAGAAAGAAAGAAAGAAAGAAAGAAAGAAAGAAAGAAAGAAAGAAAGAAAGAAAGAAAGAAAGAAAGAAAGAAAGAAAGAAAGAAAGAAAGAAAGAAAGAAAGAAAGAAAGAAAGAAAGAAAGAAAGAAAGAAAGAAAGAAAGAAAGAAAGAAAGAAAGAAAGAAAGAAAGAAAGAAAGAAAGAAAGAAAGAAAGAAAGAAAGAAAGAAAGAAAGAAAGAAAGAAAGAAAGAAAGAAAGAAAGAAAGAAAGAAAGAAAGAAAGAAAGAAAGAAAGAAAGAAAGAAAGAAAGAAAGAAAGAAAGAAAGAAAGAAAGAAAGAAAGAAAGAAAGAAAGAAAGAAAGAAAGAAAGAAAGAAAGAAAGAAAGAAAGAAAGAAAATAATAAATAAGATATTATAAAAACCTATGCTGAAAAATTATATAAACAAAATTCTTGCGACACTTCTTTTTTTAATTAATCTTAAATATATATATATATATATATATATATATATATATATATATATATATATATATATATATATATATATATATATATATATATATATATATATATATATATATATATATATATATATATATATATATATATATATATATATATATATATATATATATATATATATATATATATATATATATATATATATATATATATATATATATATATATATATATATATATATATATATATATATATATATATATATATATATATATATATAACATTTTTTCTCTGTATATGTCAAACGTATTTTATGTCATTTTATCTTTGCAGATTTTATCTTTTATGTTCACTTTGAAGATTTTATAATTGATTTTATAAAATATTCACGTACAAAAAGAAAAGCTAAAATTCAAATTTTATAATGTAACAATTTCAAAGAGAGAGAGAGAGAGAGATTTTTTTGTCGTATTTTAATAAAAAATAGTTTTTGTAATTTTCTTGTAACGCCTCTATCCCTAATCTCTGGCAACAAGAACATGAGAGACCCACTGTATATAGTAGGTTTTGTGACGTTCCAATATAAACTATTATGATTCATACATACATAATGTAAATAAAACATAGTTCCATTCTTCAACACATCTAATTACTGTCAATTAAGCACACACTTACTTTAGATGTCTTGTGCTTTCTTCCTTCGTAATATTTTATTTAAATATTTCTTTGACATTTATTAAGCTTTATTAAGTCTCTGCACCCTATTAATCAATAATATTAATATAAGCATTATAATTTTATACATTCACAGCATTTTTTTTTTTATTCAAATTTAAATGAATTTTATCTTCCAAAATTTACCCTGCCATTTTATTCTCTTGTTAATACCGTTTCAAAGTGATGTACTAAATATTTTAAAACATCAGATGAGGGAGAAAAATTATTAACTTTCTGGCTAATGAAAGTAAAAAAGTATTTAATTTGGAATCGAAAATATTGTTTCAAGATTATAATAATAATAAAAAAAATAAAAAGACTATATCTTATTTCATCCTTAAAAGAATAGACCAGAAGAAAACAAGCATTTATATCATAAAACACTTGATGGGACTTACATAAATAAATTTAGTTTGTCTCAAAACCCAACTGTAGCTCCGTAGCAGTGATCAGAAAATTTCAATTTATGCAACCCGCACAACATTTTCATACTAATTTTTACCTGTTTCTGACGTCAGAAACATGAATAGTCACGCAAATTGCATACTTTACAGTATATTCACGCTCTCTCGTGGGGCTATATTAAAATTCTGGTAATAAATAATTGTCAGCAGTTTTGAAGATCCCATTTCGTATTTATTCATTAAAAAGCACATGTTGTTTTATGTGGTCTATGGCTTTAAGTATATAATGTCATACCGTTAATAAATACCTAATAAATATGCTTGCTCAATGCAACAACATTATTTACATTATTATATTATGTAATATTATAACAACATAATTTATATTGCATGTATAAATATTATAGCGATTCTATTACATAGAATAATATAGTACAAAGATATTCAGCATTATATATTAAGTTATTCCAAAATAGCATCATTATTTTTTTTTGTTTATTATAATATAAATTTGCTGTATTGCATAATAATAACTATGCTACACTGCGTATTTTCTTTTTTCCGTGCAGTCCAACTCCTTTTCATCCTTACGCAAAGCTATATATAAATAACGCAAATAATCACTTAAAATCTCATAATAACATTATCACCTAAAATATTAATTTTGCTTTACTTTAAAACATAATATTTTTAATATAAAAAACACAAACAAAAAATTATAATTAAATTACAATTTATAAAAGTTAATTTTAAAAAAGTTGTAAATTTATTGTTATTAAATAAATATTGTTATTATATTTTCAAATATTATTATTATATTTTCAAATATTATTATTATATATTAAAATTTACAATTTTTATACATATATTTAGTAATAAATTTTATTTATTAATTATTTTGTTTTCATTTCTTATTATATGCGTTCTTTGAAACGTATTGCTTTTTTGGCACAGCACTGCAGCGGATACAACTATGCAAGTCAAAATACACATACTTAATAAAAATTGTGAAAAATGAAAGCAGCAATATAATATGAATAATTCTTTACTTGGATAGTAAACTTTATTTAACAAATTTATATCACAATTAAGGGGTTAGGTGACCGACTGATATCTCGCAAACTAGGACGGTTGCGAATAATAATAAATAACACAAAGTAAAGAAGAAATGGTACTTAAAAATTTAGTTATGTCAAACGTGAAAACACGATCAAATATTTAAGTTATTACACTTTAAAGATAAAATGTAAATGTGGAAATTTAAATTTGAGCGGGAAATTTTAGTCAAATTAGAAACTTTTTTAAAATTAAAAATATCATTAAAAATTTTTTTGGTATAAAAAAAATATATTTTAAATTTACTTGATTTTATTTGAAAAATATAGTGTTTGTTTTATTGCAATTAAATCATGTACTAAAAATTATTTGGAAAATATAGTTTTTCTTTTAGCAATTTCCGGTCCAAGTCGGTCCCCCACCGCCTTAAATAGAATCCAGTGTTCAATACCAGAGGTGATGTGTAATTAAATAAAAGCGCACTGGGATACTGCAGAAGACAGACCTCTTTATTTTTCTAGACCCACTGCAAAACCATATTTTTAAGATTTTTTTTTTTTTTTTTTTTTTTTTGAAAAAACTACTGCAGTTCTTACCGAGAAATTCAGATGAATTTAAACTTACGTATTTTAAGTTTGAAAAAAAAAAAAAAAAAAAAATCCACCAAGGCTGAGGTTAATAATACATGGAAGGAAATAAATTTTTATAAAAATTCTATAAGTTTCAACAGAAATCAATATTGATTTGATATACATTTTTCATTGTTTTTGCATGGTTTATTTTTACCGTTAATTAAAATCCTTTTTATGATGTCAATATTTATGATGTCATGAACTTGTCACTATGTTCTCATCTGTGATTTCATCTCATAATATATTTTTTTTTTATGAAGTAGTGGTGTGATTCTTCTTATTGATTCATTAGCATTCATTAATTAAGAGGCAAAAAATAGTAACATGCTAATGACGCGTTATTAACAGAAATATCAATGTCAGTTATAATCAACAGTTATTTTACAAAAACCGATGTTGAGATGAAATCGATGTTGATTTAAAGGCGTAGAACACCTTGAACAAAAAAGTTGTGTAATATCCTAACAAACCTGAAAATCAACGTTGATTTGGCCGGAGTCATTGATTTCTTATTTATTTTCCATTCACAAAATGCCGCTGGCGGTCACTGACGTCACAGCTCGCCTTGTCCGCGCGCGCATACCGGGCGAGCTGTGACGTCAGTGACTGCCAGTGGCATTTTGTGAATGGAAAATAAATTAGAAATCAATGACTCCGGCCAAATCAACGTTGAATTTCAGGTTTCTTAAAATATATTACGCAACTTTTTTGTTCAAGGTGTTCTACGCATTTAAGGTGTTTTTAATAATCGGTTAATCGTATATGTACACGGAAAACATTATCTAAAGAGTTACTATTTAGACTTTTTTCATAAGAAATTCCTTAGATACAAACTAAACTTTTTAGAATCTAAAGAGTTAACTATTTACCGCTAAAGAATTTGCGTTTGTACTAACGAGTTACTCTTTAGACTTTTTGCAAGAGAGTTATTGTTTAGTACTAAAGAGTTATTAATATGTACCTGAATAATTTCTTAAATTTATGTTTTCCGTGTACGAATACCCTTATCATAAAACACTATAATACTGTAGCCTATATGGAAGACAGCTCGCAGTATTAATGTTTCACTTATCTGTTCATGTTCTTATATTTTCATGTACCAGAAGTTTTAAATTTAAAAATCATATACTTAATTTATTTTCATGTCATATTTTAATACAGTACTTGTCATTATTGCTACTTTATGCTACATTTTTATTTGTAAATATTCTTTTGATCTTCATGTAGTTTTTATTAAAATACATTTTTACTACACGTTATAATTTTTTTATTTGCACTTCACATATACATTTTTTAAACTTTTAATAACTATGTATCTATTATGTTATGTATATATACATTAAAAGTTGAATTCTCTAGTAATTTAGAAGAATGAATGAACGAACGAACGAACGAACGAACGAACGAACGAACGAACGAACGAACGAACGAACGAACGAACGAACGAACGAACGAACGAACGAACGAACGAACGAACGAACGAACGAACGAACGAACGAACGAACGAACGAACGAACGAACGAACGAACGAACGAACGAAAGAAAGAAAGAAAGAACGAACGAACGAACGAACGAACGAACGAACGAACGAACGAACGAACGAACGAACGAACGAACGAACGAACGAATTTAATATTTAATTGTTTAAAAATTAAAAACGTGTTTAGAAAAATATACGTGTACTAAAAGACAAATCACTTCTTAAAAAAAAAAAAAAAATACAAGGCATCCTTATACCCATTACCATACATTAAAAGTTATAAAATAATCTAAAAGAGTAACTGACACTGTGACAACGGATTAGAAATAATATTTATAACAACTTCTATACATGAACAGTTTTTTTTTTTTTTTTTTTTTTTTTTTTTTTTTTTTTTTAAGATCACTATTAAAATAATGAGCTATGTGTACCTCATATGAAATATGACTTAAGCTAATAATTTATATCTATTCTGTTTTAACTCACGTTTCATAATCCAAACATGGTAAGACTTTAGGCTACAGAGCTATAGAGTAATTTCGATATCTATATAGTAATCAGATCATAAAAAGATATAAATATTATATCTTATTTTTCTTTTCTATAATGTTATATTTATACTATACAGTATATTAAAATTTATGACGTAGTTATAATTTAAACCTTATTTTTGCGTTTTTATTTTTAAATTTAAAAAAATTATATATATGTATTTTTTAATTGAAGTTTATTTTTGCTATTATATAAAATATTATTAATTAATATTTTAATATTATTAAGAATAACTATTTATATAACGTATTTAACAAAATATTTTTATTTTTAAATTAAAATCATTAAATTTTGTGCTATTTTAAAAATCTTTATATATTTATTTTAAAATTTTATTTATAAATAAAGTAATGATTTTCAGCAATTTGAATAAGAAATGATTAGATTTCTTTCACTTTTTTCGCAAATACAGACGTCATTAGAAATTGGAAGTCATGAGGACGAGTATACAATAAGAGAAATATAAATTGAAAAAAATGAAACTTGAAAACAAATTGGATTAAATAACGAATGTATACGGTCTTTGCAATTTTGTTAATAAATTAGGGATCGTCAGTAAAACTTTGAGCATCGTACAATGGATACGTTTTGTAATATTTGACTATGTATGAAAATCGGGCCTACTGGACTGGGCTCGGCCTTCCGCGCAAAAAGTTTTGCCCGGCATCTTAGGATTTAAAATTAAAAGTATAAAAATTTTTCAAATGATTTTTTTAGGTCTACTTATTACAGAAGTATATAGCTTTATTTTAGTTCTAACTCCAAATATTTACTTCAAGTAATCAAAACAACATGTCGTTATTTTTATAAGTTATTTTGCATGCTACATACACTAAAAAAACATTTATGTAGTGAGAAAATACCATCATAAAGTTTGAGCACGCGATTAACACAGACGCTACGAGAGAGAGAAAAAAAAGTGGGTCTTATTAAAATGATAACTGGATAATCTATAGTGGTTAAATTCATAAACATTAGCCAGTATGGAAAATTAGAAAAAAATAATAACCAAAATGTTTTACTAATTTTCCAAAGAAAGTATATACCAAAAAATGAAATTTGTCGAATGCAGAGCAATGTTATTCATTGATCTAATATGGCGTCATAGCGCATTCAGTATGAAGTCATGTGGATACATCCTATAAGGGTGTATGTGGATGACGTCATATTTAATGCGCTTGGAGGCCATACTTGAGTAGTGAACAACATTGCTGAACATAGGAAAAACTTCGTTTTAGGCGATTTTCTTTCAAAAATCTCTCAATTTTTTTTGTTATTGTTATTTTTCTCATATACTTGAGATGCTAATTTAAAATATTTACAGCATCAATGCTCTCAAAAATATTGCCTAGTGTTTTAAACTGGTAAAATGAGTTATTTTCCTATGCAGTCCATGTTATTGAGTGATCCAACATGGCGTCAAATTAAACATGAATACATACATAGACCCTATAGATGGAGCACCAAGATTGAGTACATTTGCATAGGTTCAGATTCAGAGTGTATTGTAAATACATTAGATATGTGTTTTTTTGGTGTATATTTTCAAGTTGCCAAATAAGTATCTAAAATTGAAATACTAATGTTATAGATCTTATAATATTTGAGTGTTATAAAAATATTTTAAGAAACAAATTATAATAAAATAAATTAAAGATATTATAAAAAAAAAGTTAGAACACATGTTTTATTTAAAAAAAAAATAAGATTTATTATTTTGTCGAGTATGTAGGAAAAGCTTCATCAATCATGATAAATTTGACAAGACTGACTGGGCGGTTGCACTTACTTTTATAAACATATAAAACATTTGTTTTATTATTATATGTGTGTACGCATGTGAAGAAATTTGAAACTTAAATATAAAAATAAATCATTTTTACTTTTTTATCAAATCAATCCACTACAGAGTAATAGCTATATAAGCTTTCAAATGGATTTTCAATTATTATTATTATTTTTTTTGTTTTTTTTTTTTTTGAATCAACTTTAATTGTGAGTTAGCATTGTTAAATTTATAATTGAGTAATCAAGTTTCAAACGTACGTAACGCTCTTTTTTATTCTCTCTCTCTCTCTCTCTCTCTCTCTCTCTCTCTCTCTCTCTCTCTCTCTCTCTCCATCTATGATGTTATTAAAGGAATAGACGAGAAGAAAAACATAAGCATTGCTATCACAAAATACTTGATGGGACTTACATAAATAACTTTAGTTTGTCTCAAAACCCAACAGTAGCAGTGACCAGAACATTTCTATTTATGCAACCCGCACAACAATTTCATACTAATTTTTGCATGTTTCTGACGTCATAAACATGAATAGTTACATACTTTACAGTATTTTCACTATTTTCACGTTCTCTTGTGGAGCTACATTAACAGTAACAATTTTCATCAGTTTTGAAGATAACATTTCGTGTTTATTCATTAAAAATCACATCATGTTTTTTTTTTTATGTGGTCTACCTTTAAGCATGTAAATAAATACATTTAAAAGAAATAGCAGAGAAAAAAGGATAAAATTGCATGTCACAAGGAAAAAAAATCGCTTCCAATGACAGATACATAAATGCTGTATATTATATTGCAGTAGGGTAATATTAACCTGGAATAAAATTGATATTCATTGATATGTTCCATGAGGAAATTTCTATGAATTGCGACGACCCACGACCCTGTCTGTTTTGAGCACATTTTTAGAAAAAGTATAACCAGTCGATAGTTACCTTTAATAATTAAATTTAGTATTAATAAGTATCATATTATTATTATACTTGTTAGATAACAATCGAATCTACATAAGTAATTTTACAGAAGATAAAAAAAAAAAAAAAAATCTTGTAAATTTTATGAATTTGTAATCCCCTTTTTATTTTGTTTCTATCAGGTTCAATGACTATAAGGACACTCTGTATATAAAGTATTTCAATGGCAAGGTCATTATTTACTTGAAGGTTAAACATAAAAAAAAAGGTGATCATCCATTTTAATCTTTTATATAAGTACTATAAAGAAAGAAAAAAGTTGGGTTTAATGAACGATCATTTTGAACTGAAGCAGAGATTCAATTTTTTTAATTTTATATTATTGATTGAATTTTTTTTGTAAAAACAAATCCTTTTGTTTTTAACAATATAAGTTAATTATTGTGTGTGTCTGCAGTGAAGTCTTTTAATTTAGATTATATATTTGTAGATAAGAATGTGTTGTGTATGGAGTTATTGAACTTTTTTCTTCTTCTATCTAATGTGGCATTATTGAATCGAGTTTAAATGAAATATTTAATTTGTAAGTTAGAATCACGATTTATTTCCTTTTTAATTTTTTTATATTCGATCTCATTTATTTTTTTACGAAGACACTTTTAAATTAAATTAAGTTTTTCGTTAAGGTTTGTCATTCATTAATTAAATGTCTTTAAATATTTAATTTATGGTCAAATCTCGCAGTCTCTCGCTTTTAACAATTTGAGTAATTTGTCCCTACATTATTAATAGCTTATTATTATATGTTAAATTACAGAGTAAATTAAAAAAAAAAAAAAAAAAAAATCATATTTAAAAAGAATATACAAAACATAAAAATAGTAAAAATGTAAAAACTTTATTATACAGTAAGCTTTTGTGTATTAAAATCTTAAAATAATATTTTCTTAACATGACATAATAAATTTTGTCATTTTAAAGTTAAATAATAGTAATTACTATTAGTTAATTAATACTAGTTACATATGGTAAAATTTTCAGAAACTGGTGATCATAGAGAAAATAATTATTGAAATTAACATGGGCTCTTATAGGACTAAAAATTAAAATAGTAATAATTACTTTTATCTAGCCTCTAAATTTTTTTTAAAATGTTTGAATGTTTTAATCACTGTGCCAAATTTCACAAATTTTATTTATTGTCATCTAAGACTCAGGCACCAGTTTTTACGTGCGCAATACATTCATGGTGCTTCTCAAAGCACAGAAATAATTTACAAAGTTAATTAGATTCATCAAATTAAATGAGAATTCTACAATAATGTATCTTATGTTCCAGTTTTCGTATATGGTCAAATCTGCCTTTTCGTTTAAAACGCTCCGATAATTGTTGTGGTCCATTGATTCGTTAACATTTTATATCATTTTAGATCACATTTAGAAATATATGGTGTAAAATTTATATAATAAAAACATATAAAAACAAAGTACAAAACATAAAAAAATTGGTAAGAATATAAAAATTTTATTATTATAAAACTTTATAAAATATTAAAAAATTGTAAAAAAAAAAATAATAACAATATTAAAATAAATATTATGTTTTATAATTGTAAGATTAAATAATGGTTATAATAAAAATAATATATATTTGAATTAATATTTTATGTATTATATTGTAACTCATATGAACTTATTTTTCAAAACATTTATATAATCCCTACAGGGCTCTATATCTATCATTGTATAATTATTATTGTGATTTGCAAGTCTTATCTTTTTAATCCGACTTCGAACTACTTTTATACAAATGAAATAAATAAATTATATCAACTAATTAATTATTATTATAATTAAGTTTAATTTAATCATTGTTATAATTAATTAAATAAAAAATAATATCATATATTTAATAAGTTAAAATGTAACAACCTATATGTATGAAAGTATTTTAAACAATGAGATAAATAATTTTGACAAGTATAGTATTTTAATTTTGCAAGCACGATTATTATACTTGAACTAAAAAAAAAAAAAAAAAAAAAAAAAAAAAAAAAAAAAAAAAAAAGGGAACGAGTCACACACAATTGCTTAATTTTCAAAGTCCTAGGTCAATTTTTATACCTGCCCGTCATTGTAAAAAGCTTAAAAAAGAACTGAACATGTTATTATATAATATATTATTGCAAAATTTTTAAACCTATCTTTTAATGAAGACTATTTATTAAAAAAAAAATAATAATAAAATAAATTTTGTATATATGAGTATTAGTTTCCCACCTACAGTATTTATGTATATGATGTTGTTGTTTTTTTTAAAGATTTTTATCTAGAAGTGTCTTTTTTCAAAACTATGATAAGTAAAAAGTATAACGCCTTAATGTAATTTGTTAAGGAGAATTATAACTCAATGTGAATATAACACACTACTTGAGGCGATTTTATTTTTTATAAATATAAATATATATTTTTCGATTCAGGTAAAACTTTTACATTGAAAAAGTTTTTTTTTTCTATATTAAATTATTCTAACTGATTTATAAGAAAATGATGTTTCTAAAAGTTTACTATAACATAAAACCTTCAGGCATTCCACCTAGATCTCTCTCTCTCTCTCTCTCTCTCTCTCTCTCTCTCTCTCTGCGGCTATCCTCTCTTTCTCATGTATTTATACATCAGAACAACGCAAATTTATTTGCTTACTTATTTGCTTATCTATACATCTGATTAGTATTTTCAATTTCAGACATCTAAATTGTCCTTTTGTGTGTAAAATCAATTGACAAAATTACTCAAATTACTCCATAAAAACGTGCGATTTAAAACAAAATCAAATAGTTGTCTTTTTGTTCAAGACGTTATTATTTGTAAAATAAAACGTATACATATATAGTTGTATGATTAATATTTCTAAATATTATTTCTGTGTTCTCTACCACCAACGTATATAACAAGGACGAGAGAAATTGCTTTTGGTTTTGAGTGACATAATAAATTCAATAATAACGAGCGTGACTAAGAAAGGCTTAACAAAATTATTATTAAAGTGATAGCAGTCATACAGCAAGGAGAGAGAGAGAGAGAAGGATCTTAGAACTTTTATTATATCATCTAGAGGTATGTTATAATAACTGCGCCACGCAGGGTTTTACATTTAGGGTGTAGATGACCGGTTGAAATCTCACAAACTAAAATTAAATTAACTACCCTATATAAATATATAGATATATATAAATACTTATATGAGTGACAAAAGAGCGCGCTCATATGCAAATTTGCGAGCGAAAGCGTGAGCGCGCTCATTTTTAAAGAACGTTGGCCAAGTCTGCCCGATTATAACATTTTTTTTTAATATATTCTTTTTAACAGGGGTTCGGACCCGTCACAAAAATTATCGGGTCCGCGGACCCGGGTCCGGGTCCTGAAAAAAAATTGACGGGTCCGCGGAGCCGGGTCCGGACCCTTTAAATTTTTTTTCGGGTCCGCGGAGCCGGGTCCGGACCCGTCAATTTTTTTTCCGGGTCCGGGACCCGGCTCCGGACCCGATCAAAATCTTCATATGGGTCCGGGTCCGGGTCCGGGTCCGGCTCCGAGGTTATTATATAAATTGTAAAATTAACTATAAAATTAATTTGAGATTGTGAATCTAAAAAAGAATGCACAATATTTTTTTAGATGGAATAACAAATAAATATTTTTTCAGTATAATATGCTTTATTGATTTTTTTGTTTCCACTTAACAAAGTGTTATTCATTTCTGCATAAAAACAGCTTGTCAGTCATATTCTATGCACACAAATCTATAATAGCTAATATCACAAGCTTTTAGTCAGACATAATATTTAAAACAATAGCAATAAAAATACATTAATAGTCAAAATCACAATTTTGATTTACAACACAAGTCATTTTTTTATTTAATGTGTTTGTTCTGATCAACATTATGTCATTTATTTTTTCATTTATAGTCATTTTTTTTCAAAGTCGGGTCCGGGTTTTCGGACCCTTTTTTTTTAAAGTTCGGGTCCGCGGAGCCGGGTCCGGACCCGTCAATTTTTTTCTCGGGTCCGCGGAGCCGGGTCCGGACCCGTTAATTTTTTTTTCGGGTCCGCGGACCCGGCTCCGAAAGACCCGTCCAAAATATAGGGTTTTGGCCGGACCCGGGTCCGGGTCCGGGTCCGGGTCCGAACCCCTGCTTTTTAATTCATTCAATTTTATTTGAAAATTAGAGTATTAGTTTTGTTTGATATAAATAAAGGAAAAAAATTATTTTGAACATAAGTTCCTCTTTGAATATTTCCTCTCCGTGGCCTTAATAAGTGGAGGACCTTATGTAGACTTGGTCTTACTGACTGTAAACCTGAAGTTATCAGTGGTTTAGTTATGCCACGAACAGTAGATAATTGGTAAACAATATCTAAATGTGTTATCCAATGAATATCCATTGATAATTAATGAAGATGGCATGGCATAATTTACTTTTTGCCTTATTGTATTGTACAGTATATATATAAGAAAATAATAGACTTTACTATTTTTATTACACTTTAATGTATTCTATAGCACTTGTCATATATAACAAATGATCAGTAAATTTTGTGTGGAATGTTTAACGTTTCTTGCCTTCTATAAATGACGGTTTGCAAAAAAGTACGCACTTACGTACATACTTGCTATTTTACCCATAGCATTAATCATAAACTTTATACGTATGTTTATAGCTTTTTTTGAGGCAATGAGCTGCTTCTATGTTATTCTGATTTTTTTTTCAGCTTATTTTGATTGCTAAAAAATATAATTTAATAAGCATTGGCAATGTAATTTATATTAGAATTGTTATATTTCTTTAATATAATTGTAGACAACTAGCTCACCAATATTATTGTTCTGTTTACATAGCATCGTGACATCGCGTTACAAAATCAAATAAAAAAAGCTGAACCACTCAAAATAAGCCTTCATTATAGTGAGCTGCTTGCATGTAAAAAAAAAAAAAACAAAAAAAAAAAAACAAACTATAATTATATTTTTTATAATGTATAAATATTTTGCATATCACTAAATATTTAAAATCTTGCCTCTTTTCATAAAGCAACTAAAGCACTTAAGGGAGTAGGGTACCGACCTTATATCTAAAAAACTGGAACGTGTTTTGTGTCTAATTTTGGTGTCATTGTTAAGCTAAGGGTCACTCCTAGCTGTGATAAAAATTTCAAGATGTTTGACCGTCCGGAAAAAAAGAAAAAAATGTTGAAATTAACATTGGGCTTTATGGGCTTCAAATTACAAAAAATCATATATCATTAATTTGCACGGTGACCCCCCCAAAATTTTTATATATTTGAAATTGTCTCAAGCTGGAGTATCATTGTGCAAAATTTCAGATTTTTTTGACGATAAAAGTTAGAGTCCAATGGCCGACGTCGGTACCCTACTCCCTTAACTATCTTTAAATAATAATAATATTAAAATCTTGCAATACATACCATTTTTAGTAATACTTTTGAGAGCTGTGGATACCCCCGAGTACGGATTGGTCATCTTTCTACGCTGCGAACAAAAATACAACAAAAAGAAATTTAAAAAAACAAAATAATAACCTGTTTAAATATATACATAATATAATAACACTTGCTCCATTTTACTTTTAAATTCTCATTAATCATTTTTATTTTTTTATTTATAAACAAGAATAAAGTCAGAAAGTTTAAAATATAATTTAATATTCTAAAATTTTTGCTTTAGTTATATACGTAAAATCAAGTTAATGACATAATGATTAATTACGCTAAAATTATATTTTTGTTTTTAAATGTAACTTTAATTAAAACGTTTCTTTTTACCTACTTAATGACAGACATTTTCAGATTTTTAAATTATATATTAAAATATATTTTTTGAAAATATGAAGATAAATAGAATCATACCGCGAGATAAAAATAAGATAAATGTTGTACTTATAGGTAGATTTTAGTAAATATTATATTACATTTTTGATTTATTAACATATCAGAAATATATATAGTTTTCAAAAAACGTGTTACATTTAACGCAATATTAATTAGTTTGAATGATAAAAATGAGTGATAATGACGACTAGCTAATTAAAGTTGTAAATGGAAAAAAAAAAAAAAAAAAAAAAAAAAAAAAAAAAAACTTGATTTTGAATACCAAAATTATATTTTCTCAAAATACAACATCCAGTTTTTTAAAACAAATTAAACCTTACAAAAACGTAATTCAAATGATATTTTTTGTCGTAAAAATGTTAAAAATTGATTTAATATGTTAAATTGACAAAGTATTAAATAAAAAATTAAATATAATTTTAAATTATTTTTAGTAATATATTATGTAGTTTTTAAAATTTAGTATTATTTATTAAATTTGCAATAATTTTTATTATTACTTTTATAAATAAAACTGCACAGTCAGATTAATAGAAGTACTAAATAGTAAATTATACACAACTTCGATAAATTTGGTGCCTTGTGTTCCTTTAATGTCCATAATTTGCTTATTAAAGAATGAAATAATGTGGCTCTCATTTATATCTGATGGTTACAGGACCAAACTTATTTTCTTGTAGGGAAGTAAACTAGTAACAATAGGTAACTTGAGGTAACTTCTCATAATCAGGACACGTCATTGGCAAGGGTCACGGGTCACTTGCAAGAGTGATTGTTATTTTTATGTTAATTTAGGCCTGATATATTTTATAGAGCTTTACCATGTTATTGTTATTTTTTTTAATTGCTTGATTCAGAATCTTTAAAACATCATGTAAAAACCAAAACTCAAAAAATTATTTAGGATTTGAACTGCACCAGTAAAAGAAACAAAGTGAGTAATGTGCGCATAAAGTATAGACTCAAAATCAGGGTTGGGTTACTCCAAAAATTGCAGTTGCTCATTTTTTATATTTTTAATATGCCAATAAAACTGTAATTTTGATTCATGATTTAAGTCAGCAATATGCGACTGCAATTTTTGGAGCAACTCAACTCCTTATTTGTAGTCAACTTTGTGCACTTGTTCCTTTGACTGGTGCTCGTTTACATCCAAAATACTTTTTGAATTGTGCTTTCTACTTTCTAGTAATGTGCAATTTAATGTGTTTTAAAGATTCTGTGAGCAATTAAAACAAAAAGGTCTAATTTAACAATCTGTAAATCCTTGCTAGTGACGTGTCCTGGTTATGTGAAGTTGCCCATTATTGTATAAAGTTAAACATTACTGCAACCAATAATACAAAATCTTCTTAAATAAAGAGTGCATTACTTCAGTTACGCATCGTAACTTATTTGAAATAAACACTTTTGAGTTATTATGAACAGCTAAAATAATGCATTTTAACAAGTTGTTAACAATATCTAATTTAAGTTGTTTAAGTAGTTCATATTTAGGCTAGTTTAAGTTAAATTAGCTATATTGTTAATAATTTGCTAAAATGCATTATTTTAGCTGCTTATAATAACTCAAAATTGTTTATCTCAAATAAGTTAGGATTCGTAACTAAAGTAAGGAACAATTTTTGTTGAGTAAAACAGCATAATTTATATTATGTTTGCCATATAATATATAAATCCCACTAACACTTAACGCTCATTAAAACACACTTAAAATTAAAGTTTTAAACACTTTGTATTATACGACGAGGGTCTAGATATATTTTAGAAACTTAATCCCGTATGCTAATCTCTTAATTCAATTTGATGTAATCTCTTCTAAATTTGCATATGAATTTTCTTATTTTAATACTGACAGCTCTTTAGAGAGTTTAAAGAGCTAGCTACGGTATATATCGATTTCATTGATATTTGTTTTGTTACTTTGTAAACATCCTATGCTTATATATATATATATATATATATATATATATAAGATAATAGTATATCGTAACGGAAAGGTCACATTTCTTAAGTCAATATTATAGGATTATTTTATATCATCAAATCTCTCGCTTGGTTTAATACGCGTTTTAATTAAAAGTGCTGAGTTTATTTATTTTATTTGTTTCATTCTAGAATCTCTCTTTTTTTTTTTTTTTTTTTTTTTTTTTTTGATGGGATACATCTTCTTTGGATTTAAAAGCTACCAATAATTGGAAATCGATTATTGAGTTAATTTTTCGCACACTTCAACACCTTTTACAAACACGTATAAAAAATAACTTTACGCACGTAATAATTATGTTTACTCATTTTCAGCACAATTTTTACAAATTTACGTCAATGCTCTGCTATATTAACCCTCAAGCGCTCGGACAGGGTCCGTCTCACTTTTGAGTTAGTTTTTTTAATTTTAAATTTTTTGTAATTGCTCAAAAATTATGAAATTTTGTTACTTCCTCAAAAGTGTTGACTTACATCTTCACAAAAAAGTTGAGCGCGCAGATATGATCGCATTAATTGCAATTCCTAATTAAAGTTTAGATTTCACGTGGACAGCCGTACCGGGTCTGGGAAATCTGCATACCTGCTCTATATAAAAAGCATAAAAGGTCACCCCTTGAGTAGTCGATCACTTTGGAGGGAAGATTTTATTACCCTGAGAGGTTACAAAAATTAAGAGGGGACCTTGTTTTCGCAAAGAAAAATAATGTTAGGTATGAGATAAAAAATAAGGGATGTTAAAAGCTTTATTGCCTTCTTGCATTAATTATTATTATATATTATAACACAATGCGGCCCTTTTGATGCTTCATTCATGTCCTTATAATGTACACCAGCTATAATGAAAATAAATATATAAAAGGTGTAAAAAAATACGCGTGTAGTGTGGTAAGAAAAAAAAACGCAATACTAAATAACGTCATAAAATAGGAATGGTAATTGTTAAAATCTAGTATAAAATATATCATCTCTGTAATTTGTAATGCCATATATATATATATATATATATATATATATATATATATATATATATATATATATATATATATATATATATATATATATATATATATATATATATATATATATATATATATATATATATATATATATTGCAAATATCTACCTCTGAAAGATTTTTAGATCTGTAAGAGAAATTATTTATAAAAATATGCATATTTGAATATAATTTAATAATTTTAATTTTAAAATATCATGACAAAAAACAACAAAAACATTCTGCTAAAAGGTTATGCCGTAGTAGAAAATTTGATTTTTACTTTATTTAATTTTTACAAAAAAAAAAAAAAAAAAAAAAAAAACTTATTTGTTTGAGTTAAAATGACAAGAGGCCAAATATAAATTACTGGTACCTAATTAGTCCCGACCATCGGAACCCAGATATAAAAACTATGCCCTTTGATTATGCTTAGGATACCTTAAAACACCCCACAATTTTTTTTGGAAAAATCGGAAAATTCCGGGAAATACGCCATTTACTATTTTTTACCTTTTGGTAGAGGAGGTGTTAAAAATTGCCAATTACTCGTAAAATGATGTATGTTATAAAATCCAATCAAACTGATTTAGACCCCTGACAAGTTAAGCTTTTCAGAAATTGTGTGGCCTTTACCCTTAAAATAATTTCAAGGCGCCACCGGGGGTTGAAAATTTAAAACGCAGATTTGACAAAGTTTGGCATTTTTGGGAATTTTTATTTTTAGGTTAAAAAGTAGGCTATAATATGTCTAACAAGTGTACCAAGTTACAACTTGGGTGCTCTGTAACTTTAGGAGGAAAGTCCGGAAAAGTATGTCCGCCACCTATATTGTGAAAAAAGAGTAAAATTTAAAAATTCATAAAAAATCGAAAAATGAAGCAAATGCAATGAAATTTGGTATTTAGGTTCATATAAAATTATCAAAAATTTAGACATTTTTTGAAATTTTTTTGGCGCGAGATTTGAATTTTAAAAAAGCCATCCTAATAAAAATTAAACTAAATACAATTCTTTAGGCTATTTTTAAAAAAAATATCAATGAAAAGTACTTATCAGTAATTTAAAGTATATTAGATATGTACACTGACATTTTGAACAACAAAATGCAATTAACTTCATTTTTTAGTAGCATGACTTTTTTTAAATTCAAATTTCGCGCCAAAAAAATTTCAAAAAATGTCTAAATTTTTGATAATTTTATATAAACCTAAATACCAAATTTCATTAATGCTGTTCGTAAACCCTGTTCTCTTGCACCAAAAAATGCGCATTCCATTTGAATAACCATAGGCGATCGTCATTTTTGGTGCAGAGAACAGGGTTTACGAACAGCATTATTGCATTTGCTTCATTTTTCGATTTTTTATGAATTTTTAAATTTTACTCTTTTTTCACAATATAGGTGGCGGACATACTTTTCCGGACTTTCCTCCTAAAGTTACAGAGCACCCAAGTTGTAACTTGGTACACATGTTAGACATATTATAGCCTACTTTTTAACCTAAAAATAAAAATTCCCAAAAATGCCAAACTTTGTCAAATCTGCGTTTTAAATTTTCAACCCCCGGTGGCGGGCCTTGAAATTATTTTAAGGGTAAAGGCCACACAATTTCTGAAAAGCTTAACTTGTCAGGGGTCTAAATCAGTTTGATTGGATTTTATAACATACATCATTTTACGAGTAATTGGCAATTTTTAACACCTCCTCTACCAAAAGGTAAAAAATAGTAAATGGCGTATTTCCCGGAATTTTCCGATTTTTCCAAAAAAAATTGTGGGGTGTTTTAAGGTATCCTAAGCATAATCAAAGGGCATAGTTTTTATATCTGGGTTCCGATGGTCGGGACTAATTAGGTACCGTTCATTTATATTTGGCCAAGAGAGATGAGAAAGAATATACTACTATTTTAAATTTTATTCTTTATATTCGAGATTTCTCTTCTTATAAAAGTAAAATTTGCTAGCAACCCCTCGCATCATAAAAAGTTTTTTTTCTTATATAATCGCGCATCCCTTGCTCTATTTTTTTCTAACCTTAGGCACACGACCTCTCTAATACCTGATGAGGTTTAAAATTGTGAATCGCGGTCAATGTATTTCTTATGGACAAAAGTAATTTCAGTTATTAATTTTTCGCTATTACCATAATTGCGATAAAAATGTTTCAATAATTTTGCTATACAGCTTAATAAATTTTGGATCGTCTATAAAAATTTGAGCTTTGTACAATGGATAGCGTTTGTAGTATTCAATTATAAAAATAGGGTCTAGTGCACTGGGCTCGGCCTTCCACGCAAAATGTTTAGTCCGGCATCTTGAGGGTTTAAAACATAATTTATGCTATGTTATATAGCATAAATATTATGTTATAAAGCATAATTTTTTATGTTATTTATGCTTTATATAATGACATAAATTCAGCATATATTACGTCATTTATACTTTCCGTGTACGTAATAATTATCTTCGCCTACTTTTAACCACGTTTGTTTATTACAACATAATTTTGGCTATATTGCATAATAATTATGTTTCATAGCATAAATATTATTTTTGTTTTTACGCTTTACGCTGCTCCATTAACATGAACATATATGAACATAATGATATAAAATCAGCATAATTAATAATAACAATTTTATTTAAGAAACATACACAGCTATTTCAGCCATATTACATGTTCTTGACCAGAATATTACAATATAATTTACAAAAAAAAAAAAAAATAAAATAAAAAGAAGAAGTAATAGCAAAAAACAAATGACAAAAATATTTTATGAGGTAGCGCTACTTTAACAGTTCAGTTTATTGTTACCGTAATGATAATTATAATTAAAATATTACTTTACATTTAAACTTGTAACAACTTTTTGAAATGTTTTATATAGTTTCAACATAGTTAATTTTACTCCCATAGACTTATATATTCAAAATACCAAACATTATACTAGAATAAAAAAGATCAAAAATAATAATAAGTAACTATGAGTTACCTTTCTTTCTGTGCATGTAGCGCTTATGATCACAATAATTTTTTATGACAATTATATACAATTTAATTTTGTTTCAATCTTATTTATTTCTTCGTAGTTATTTATACCACAAACACGTACAGAGTATAGAAATATATTATACAAAATATTTATGCTACCGAAATGTCAGTAAATTTTAAGCACATCTACACCATAACTTATGCTACACTGTAACTATAGCGTAATAGTTCTGTATACAGAGCATAATTATTTGTTATTTTACAAATTAACGTAAATATTTATATATTCTTTTTTTCCCCGCGACAGTATTTTTTTTTGTCCCCCCTCACTTTTCGTCAACAATTTATAAACAACATTTAATATCTAACAGAGGAATTAGTTTGAATAATATGTCTGTTAAATTTTCAAAAAAAAAAAAAAAAAAAAAACGAATATGTGAACCTAGTGACGGGTCAAGAAACACCCTCACCCCCTTTTAATTTTTTAGTGTTTTTGAATTTACTGATTTACTGATTGATTGATTGATTGAATGATTGATTGATTGATTGATTGATTGATTGATTGATTGATTGATTGATTGATTGATTGATTAATTGATTGATTAATTGATTGATTGATTGATTGATTATAATGGTCTCATAAACTCTTAATCTGTATAAATTTTGAGTACATTATAGCCCTTTAAAGGGTTGAAGGTTGAAGCATGTGTGCAATGTAAAATGTATAATTAATAAATTTGTGAAATAAAGACATTTCAAAAGCAAGGCATGTAGGTTTCTTTGAATTTGAAATTACCAATAAACAGAATTTTTGGTTTTAAGTGCCTTTTTTTTTATCCAAAAGTAAATGATTTGATTTATTTCATATTTACTTGAAAATAATCATGGCTATTATATGATATAAATCAGAAAAATTATATACAAAGTTAAAAATTTATTCTCAGTTTACTATTTCATTGGTTTGCTCTATATAAATATTTATATAGTACACGAATCAAAACTTTTTATATATAATATACACAGGATATATATATTTTTTTAACATCATAAATTGCGATTTTATTGCACATTTGCATTGAGTATTTTTAATGCATATATAGATTTTTTTATGTTTTATATATTACGTCTATATCTTTAGTTTCTGTGATGTATTTAAAACTATAATTTATTGCTGGTATTTAGTTTTTTTTTATTGTCATGTTGTATTTTTTTTACTGCAATTTTGTAATAAAGTTAAACACAAAATAATAAATATTTTATTGCTATACATCATAGAATTACAGTAACAAATAAAATAACATAATTAAACATATAAAGTTTATGATAATTTTTTAAATTAAATAACTTTTTTTTTTTTTTTTTTTTTTTGCTTTACTTGCAGTTTTATAATTGCAACTTTTTTATAATAATTTTTTTTATTTGCAATTTAGTTGCAACGTTAAGGTATCGAGGTTATCGGTTTAAATAAATGCTTAAGAATGACTATGGCTTAAAACACGTAAAAGTATGTCTAGTATTCCTCATTTAAATTTCTCCGAAATCGGTGTAGTAGTTTTCTCAAAAATCGAGAAAAACGTGTTTTTCCCCATAAGCGTAATGTTAAATTAGGGGACCCTTAGCTTTCCCCGCGTCTCCCCGCGCGCTAAACCGATAACATCCATTGAAATGACATGTCTAAATGCACGAAAGTGCAGTTTTTTTCTTCTATACAGAATAAGAAAATATGTTACGTAACGTTATTAATGTTGAATAGTATAAACTATCTTGTAGAGCACAAATGTTGCTATTTTGGAATAACATATTATAAGTAATCATTCTGAACATCTTATAATTATTATGCTATAATAAAATGCAGTATAATGTTGCTTAGAATAGCTTCACAATATAGCAGAAGCTATGATGTTACTGTATTGATGTACCATATTATACGTTTATATATTTTTGTTCATGTAAATCTTACAATTTCGAATGATCGATATGAAGAAAAAAGTTCATGTTTTGTTTCTATATCAACAAACGCTTGTTTAAACGATGTAAAAATATATTATGAGCTTTTTAAATTTATGAAAGAAACAAATATATTAAAATAAAAATTTGAACTTTGGGTAAGCATTGAATAAATTTAGTTACTTTTTTATAATAATTTGGAATAAAATATTAAAGCCATAGACCGCATAAAACAACATGTGCTTTTTAATGAATAAACACGAAATGGGATCTTCAAAACTGATGACAATTTTTACCAGAATGTTAATGTAGCCCCACGAGAGAGAGTGAAAAAACCTGTAAAGTATGCAATTTGTGTAAATATTCATGTTTATGACGTCAGAAACATGCAAAAATTAGTATGAAACTGTTGTGCGGGTTGCATAAATTGAATTTTCTATTCACTGCTACGGGGCTATTGTTGGGTTTTGAGACAAACTAAAGTTATTTATGTAAATCCCATCAAGTTTTTTGTGATATAAATGCTTATGTTTTTCTCTGGTCTATTCCTTTAAGAAAAAAGTTTGAAAGTTAATTATTTTTTGTATGAATCATATGAATGTGCCAATAGTAATGCAAATTCCTTTAAAACAACAGAGTAAAAAAAAAATAATAATAATAAATAAAAAGTATCTAGGTCCCCAGCTACCATTAATTATTATTGTTTTTTTTTTTTAATTTATTATTTTTTTTTTTTACAATAAACGGTACCTTCTATCTTAAATTGTACCGGTTGCTTATATAGGCAATTATTTATTTTTAACTTTGCTGCAAGGGAAGGGGATGAAATCCTAAAAGTTGGAAAATTAGGAAACTTTAACGTTTTCCCACACCATCTGCGATAGGCTAGAGAACCGATTAGCTCCATTTATTTGATTTATTTTTGTGAAGTAAAATGTGTTGAAAAAGTTTTGAAAATTTAATTAATATTTTCAGCCCAACTTGGTACCTTAATTTATAATGCCTTTAAGTATTGCAACATATCTGTCCTGAAAAACAAATCAGAAGTCAAATATTGAGTATAAATAAATAAGCTAATATTTGTATGTTTGAATGCTGAAAAACTTAAGTGAGAAAATAGTTACTAAATAATCACTACACATTAAGGATCACTTAAGAACACATTATATTAAAAGTCATGTTTTTTCTACATATTTTACGAGAAAAAAAAATGTATACCATAAAAACATCAGAAATATCAAATAAGCAATTTTATGGTGCAAAAATTTTAATAGTTTCTTATTTTCTTCTCTTTCATTTCGAAATTTTACTGTTAAATACCAAAGAAAAAAAAATCATAATTTTTAGGATTTCTACAATTGATATGTCAAATAAATTAATAATGATAACAAATTATTTTATATTGCATTTATGACAATAAAATCTTTATTTTTATTGTTATAAAAATTAGTCTGTCATTTTTTTTCCTTTTCGTATTATGATTGTCAAAGCGTTAAAAATCAACAAGAAATGAGAAAAGATTTTTTTTCCTTTCATGCTGTCATCCTATGAATAATAAATAAGATGATAATGTTATTTTTAGAATCTTTTTTCAAATGATATCAACATTTAGTTATTTATAAAATGAATATTATATACAGGACATCTTCCTACGACATTTTTAAGCCTTTGTGAAAACTACTATTCAAAAAAGAGAGGGAGAAAAAAAATGTTGTTACTTAAATTCACTAAGTGTTGTATAATTTTACATTTATATTCTAATGTCACATTGCTGCCGGTTTTTATTCTACATATTTTCTTCATCATTGTAGGTACACAAGACCGCAATAATATATTTTACCATTTATATCCAGCGCGTAAGAATAACAGTGTAATTTTAGTGCGAGTTTTTGACTGTTAAAATATATTATCACATGTGTTATAGTGTGCATAACGCTTATTTTTAAATGCAATAAAAAATGAGTAATTATTTATAGGTGTAGAACACCTTGAACAAAAACATGTCATGTATAATATCCTAACATATACCTAAATATCAACGTTGATTTGGCCAGAGTCATTGATTTCTAATTTATTTTACATTTACAAAATAGCAGCTGCGGGTTTGTGACGTCACAATTCACTAGTCCACACGTGCAGTGGAAACAGGCGAGCTGTAACGTCACAAAACCGCAACTGTGATTTTGTGAACGTAAAATAAATTAAAAATCAATGACTCCGGCCAAATCAACGAGGTATGTTAGGTATGTTGAGGTATGTTAGGTGATCAGACATTTTTTGGTTTAAGGTGTTCTACACGCTTTTAAGAGCTGAAAATAAGACACTTTTTTTTTGTTGCTCATTGATAGTTACTATAATATAAGAAAATCTACAAAATGTACGTATATTTAATATCAAGTAAAAAAAAAAAAAAAAAAAAAAATAGGACTTTAAGCCAAATTTATAATTAATATAATACTTGAAAAATAAGCCCCCATGCTCAACATTTTTTTTTTCTACATTATTATGTATTGTCAGAAGTACTGAAATACTTAGTTAGCATACCCATGCTTTCATGTCAATGTTCTGTACTGTACTCTACAGTACATGCAGTCTGGGTCTACATTGAAGCTTCATCTATATACACCTTCTTGAATTCACATACGATTGACCTTATTTTGTATAAATTCTTACTCCTTTCATTTGTAGTTTGTATTAAAGGGAACCAGTTATATAAAATAATATGCATTTTATTTTTTTAAGTAAATCTACTAATACCAAATTAAAAATAAAAATTTATTTTGCAACAAAATAAATATTAAAAATGCTTAACTTTTCACTTTTCTTAAAGCAAAACGCAAAAATTATTGCCAATTAAAAAAATATGAAAGTTAAAAGTATGGTTAAATGTAACGTATTAGTATACAATGATACATTTTTGTATATCGTATGTTATTACGTTTATTTTTATTGCATTACAAAATATCTGGGCATATGACTGGTACAAGAGTACCTTTAATTAACATATTGTCATTTAAATAATAATATAAAATCGATCTCATTTAAATAAATCTAAAAGTATTAAACGTACATACCTGTATATTTTGATGTTCTTGAATCTCATACAATAACAAATTTTACTATAATTAATATATTAAATAGATAACAAAAATAGTTACAAATTTTAACACTTTTTTAATTAGATTGCATATTATATGCATAAAATTTAATGATTTTACTCACAGAGAAGAAAATTATAACACATGCACTCACTTTTCAAAGTCAAGTTAAACTGAGCAACGGTAGCTATGTATAAAAATATTTAGTGATAAGAACATTGGTATAATAATAGTAATAATAGACTTTGATCTGCTGAAGGACATTGAAATATAGCTATGAGGTTTAGTGATTCATACTTTTTCGTCAGTTTAGTTTAGTAATGAAAGTATTGTCTATTTTTTAAAAAAATATTTGAACTTTTTTTTTTTTTTTTGCATTTAATTTTTCTACTCTTAAGAATATGCAATTTAAAAATGTGTAATATTGTATCAATAACAGAAGAGTGTAAAGGGTGCTGAAAAAAAAATCTGCTAGGGTAAAAATATTTTATGTATTTTAATCTAATTAATTGCTTTAAATTATTTAATGTTTTCTCATTAACTTTAAGCTATAAGCTCTACTTTTTACCAAATTTATAAAATTTATCATTACTTTAAAAAAAATTAAGGAAATTAAACAGAAATTTGTAAGAGATGAAAATATTAAAATAATTGTGTCAAAAATATGCCTTTATTATATAAACTGACTGAACCAACCCATATTGTTGTATTGTATAATGCATTTAAACAATAATAAATTAGTTTATATATTTTATATCTAATATAGAAAAGAAAGAAAAAATAATAATAATTTAAATAAATTCCGTTTAATTACTGAGAGGACAGTTTGATATCATTAAAATTTCACTTACTGTTCATATTAATTTTTTAGTAACATGAAACTGACTAAGACAAAGTTATATAGAAAATATTACATCAAAAATAAAGATTATACCACCCGCATCTTAAATATAAAGAAGAAGAAAAAAAAAAAAAAAGCTTGTCAGACTTGTTTTTTTCTTGTTTTTTTCCCAACTTTTATCTGTATTTTATAATCTTATATAATATGTTTTATAAAAACATTTAAAATATGCATCAATATTTTTACTAAATCGACATTTTAGGATCAGTCTTTAGTGTAAAACAATAATTTAGTTTTATAACCCAGGGGGACATACACACGCACACCTTAATATATTACGTTTTCAATCATAGTATTTGAGTGATGAATTTCTTTTTAAGTGGTTAAAATCAATGCCAAAAAAATCTAAACGATCACAAACTACTATTTTTTTTTTACGTATACAGTAAAAATAATTTATGGTCTGATTTTTTTTTTTTTTTTTTTTTTTTTTTTTGAGGATTTTGTAATAATAATATTTATTATTGAATCGTGTTTTTGGAACACATTATATTAATAAGTTATATTTTTTTCTTTTGTAACTTTTAGTATAAGTATAACATTTTTAAATGTATGTATCAGTTTCTTAAAATAATCCGATTTATGATATTATATTGCAATATAAATCCGGTTCTTTCTTGTAATATTATGTTTGGCTGAATTCTTAATCTCTTTCACTCATTGTATATATATTATATTTTTTATTAGCACTTATAGTTGTCGATTAAATAAACATTTTTTAATGGCAATTTTTTGAAAGTTTTTTTTTTATACAAAATTTAATTTGAATTGTCAATTTATTCAAATAAAATTTGCTTATCCTGATAGGATTTTTTTTATAGAATTACTAAGTTATTGGGGGTTAATAAAAATAGTAATACTAATTATATTGAATGAATGATTGAATGAATGATCAAGCTTGTTCACTGAAAATAAGTATTTTTTAATGCTAGGATATTGCAAAATAATTGTATCATCAGGAATAATAATAAAAATATATATATTAGTCTTCCTTTCTGGCGCATAGCACAAAAATAAAATCAGCACAATTTGAAATCCTTAACACTACTATTATTCCAAAAGTATTTGTGTATAATTTACAATTCACAAATAATAAGCTGTGAAACCACAGTAATCATTTGGTATATTATACGGTATTATAACTTCTTTTTATATAAACTCCTTGTTTTATCATTATTATTTTTATTTAGGCTTAGATTTAAATTAAATTTCTCCACTTATGAAAATAATGATGATCTGAAATTATACTTTAGGGAAAAAAATGAGCAAATACTATACAGTGTACGCCTTGAGTAAAACATGCTATTTAAATCATATCAAAGTGAAAAAAAAAAAAAATAATAAAGATGACCAAATCCGGCAAATGTTTCATTTTAGTAGTATAAGTTTTATTGTTTAGTTTAAAGCAGGAATTCGAGAATCAATTTTGGTGATGTGAGCTATAGAAAGCTCCGCAGCCAAAATTATAGGGTAATTAATTAACGAACCAACCAGGAATTTGAGATACAATATATACTTCAATAGGCAATGGAATTATAGTATTATATAGGTCCTTTAATATATTCCTATTTCCTAATAAAATTTTTCTTTGTAAAATTTTTGAGTTTTCTCCAATCCTTGTTAAACGAGTGATTACTGATTACGAGTGGCGGAGTAACAAATCAGATATATGCATTAAATATGCCAAATAAACACTCAATTTCCTATTTTATAACATTACAGTGTGATTTTATAATCTGGCAGCAATTTTTGAAACAAATACTAAGACATTTTAATGTGATGCTTTACATGAACCAAGATATATGATATTTTTAAATTTTAGGCTATCAAAAATAAAGAAATAAAAGTACACCCACATATAGATAGAACATCAAAAATACAATATAATACAAAATTTGGATGAATAAACATTAATGCAAAAATTTAGGCTGATGTACCTAAAAAAAGTTATATTTTCTTGCACATAAAGATGAAATTTTAAGTTTTCAATTGTTACCTATAGTTTTGATTTTCTTACTAAGTTTTTGATAATTTTAAATTTTAGAATAATCGTAAAAAAAAAATCTAACGGGAAATCATTATGATCACCACAATATAAAAATTCTTACGTTGAAATCTGCGTATTTACTTCCAACAAAAAGTATGCCTAATGATCAGTCGTAAGTCGTAAGTTATAATAACAGTTTTGTTGAATTATCTAACCATTCTGATATCCTTATACATTTGAAATTCAATCTGAGAATCAATTTGACGTTGATACGTAATATATTTACCCAGTGGCAGTACCATACGTGTAAGCACATAAACCGCAATTATATGGAATATAAACTACCCACAAAATATTATTCAGAATTGATTCTTTGCATTGTAATTATATTGAAATATCCCTATATGGAGAACTAATATTGGTTTCTATATATTATAGAGATTTAACACATGTTTAAATGTGCAGCATTGAAACGTAATTCATCAGTCTAATACTTTTTATTTTACTCTCTGATACTGTTGGTTAATTTTATGTTATGTATATTGCATGATGGAACAAATTATAATACATAGAATGCCTCCTAGAATCATTACGTATACACTTAAAAAGAAAAATAGAATTGCGATGTTTCTTTTTTTTTTTTTAATAAATAATATCTTTATTGCAAAATAAGATAGGCAAAAGGTGCAGTCAGGGCAACAAGCCCTTTCTCTGAACCAATACATTCAAGACAGCATTAAATGCAGAGTGGTTAACATTTTTTTATAATAAGAATAAGAATGAACACAAAAAAAAAAAAAAAAAAAAAAAAATACGTCCATAATTACCATAGGAGTACCGTAATTGAAAAAAGTAATGTAGATTATTTTTTTATGTTGTTTATCTTTTAATTTGTTATTATAATTATTATAGGTATTACTATTATTTTTGAAAACTTTTAAATGAAATTTCAATCAATATAGTACTTCATTTTATAATAAAGCATATTTTAAAATCTGATCAAAGTAGTGGGGAAAATTGTACCTTGATACTATAATATTTCCAGAGTGTATGAATATTTAAAGATTTTTAAAAATATTGCATCTTCTAAAATATCGTGATATTTTTATAAAATAAGATATATTCATATATATAATTATTTAACTCTTTCGTTTCAGTTTTTTTTTTTTTTTTTTTTTTTTTTTTTTTTTTTTTTTTTTTTTTTTTTTTTTTTGCTACGAACGTTGATAAAAGTTGTCTAACAATACGTATTACAATGTGGTAGTTCAATAATAATTAATAAGTTAAAAGAATGTGTAAAATTTGTAAAAACAATAAAGTAATAATAATAAAGTAAAATTGTTTGGAAAACTTGAACACAAAACACATTTATTTATTTAAAAAAAAAAATTAAGTTCTACTAGAATATGCAATAATAATTATTTCATCCTAGAACCTAATTTAATTTATAGTAAAAATATGGTTATATTGTTTACCTATAACATAGTATAATTAATAATTATGAAACCGTTGCGTTAGAGACCAGAAGTCCAAATAAGGAAATTGGAATTTAGAGTTTTGCGTGTATAGATAGAAAAACTGCATATATATATACATACACAAATATTGACCTTAGAAGTTATTTTGATATAAATTTTAGATGCCAAACATTGTCGTGTGAAAAAATAAATAAATAAATAAAAAGTTGCCATGTATATTCAAATTTTTGCAGTATTGTAAAATAAATTTAAAAGAATTCAATGTGTTATTTGGAATATATATTAAAAGAAACAAGATACTTTTACCACTCCAAGATATTTTTATTGAAAAAAACATCTAAAAAATATTTAAATATTTTTCAACAGTGTCATTAGTTTTTCAATTTTATTGAGAAGTATTTTAGAATTTTGAATGAAAATCACATTATTTAAAAAATATATTTAGTTACTTTGAAACTGTACATTTCATTCAAGACAAAATTATGATGCGGTGCTACAACTTTACTTGTGAATTGCATGTTCATATAACAAATAATACAATAATGTTTCAATCTCTTTACACAGGGAGAAAAAAAAATTATGCTAGCTTATTTGTAGCAACTATTTACAAAACAACAACATAATTTATGCTGTACTGCATAATAGCTATGTTATAAAGTAATAATACTAATAATAATATGTTGCTCAGCATAATTATTTATGTTATTCTAATTTAGTATCATTTTGCTGATATAAATGCAGCATAAATTACGTAATTAATTCGTTCCGTGTAATAAATACTTATTTATTTTGAAGTTTTTTATATTTTTGGAAAATATCTGTTTTTAAGGGGAGATGTCTTATAATATATCTATAAAGTCGTCAATTGCTAATGTTCCCCCCCCCCCCCAAATAGTCAGAACAAAAATAAATACGTATAATAATAAACCTGTTCCAGCAAAATTTATGCATAACAACATCATCTATACCATAAACAATAACTTAAGCATAAATATTACACCAATACCAAAATAAAACGAGATATTATTACAACCGAATGCAACCCCTTTTCTCGGATTCTAATCAAGTTATAGAAATAAAATTTAACACTAAACTTATTAACTTCAATATTACATTGATCACATGTCAAATTTTGGTGTTTATCTCTTGAAAATTGTTTCAGAAAAAGGGTGTATCCACTTGTAAAAAGATCTGTTTTTATTTTGGCCAAGGTGTACGTTGTATATATTTGTGTTGTTCCAATATAGCCAAATTTATGCTAAAATGACATAAATGCAGCATAAATGACGTAATTTATTCTTTACGTGAGGGTAGGTCAACATTGAAAATAGCTCTCTCTCTCTCTCTCTCTCTCTCTCTCTCTCTCTCTCTCTAAAAAAAATCGTTCCCCCCTTTTTTAAGTGAGTTGCGTATAATAAAGATAGCCAGTCTCACAAGGTGGAAGTGACATCATATCTTGTGAGTACAGTTTCACTTATGGAAATTAGTATTGTAGTTAACTATTCTAGTGACGTCATAACTGCTAGTGAGCCCGGGGTGGGTCAATTTATAATAATAATAGGGGGAAGAGTCTTTAATTCACAACTTACATTTTTATAACTTTTTTCATTATTGCAAAATATAGAAATCAAAATTGCTTTTCATAAGAAAAGCATTTTGTAATCAATTTGATCAGATCACTAAGTTTAACTCAAATTCCAATGTTATAGTTTCATCAATTATAGAACTTTATTTTTATCACAGTTAAAACTACCTATTTTAATATACCAACATTTGTGATAGACAAAGAAATAAACACTGCAGCATAAAATACGTAATTTATTCTTTATATAGTTTCTTTTCCTTTTTTTTTTTTTTTTTTTTTTTTTAATTCTAACAAAGCAAATAATATGTCTACACATTATACTTAAAAAAAAATTTGAACTCGATAAAAAAATAATTTTTTAAATTTCTGATACTAATTATTTTTAAAAACTCGTTTACTACCATTCATCTGTTAATTAATGAGAAACACATAAGATATAAATTATAACACAATTCAATATTACATAACTTAAACTAGAAAACTTAACAGATTAAAACATTATACCTTTATAATATATAAAGAATTATTATTTATATATAAAATAGTTTCGTATGAAAAGTCCTTTATACATAATTGCATTGTAGCAACACTATATTTAATTGTCCATTTAATTTAATGCCTGCAGTATCAACAAAACTTTGTTTTTTTGTAGACAAATTTCTCAGAATAACAATATGATGACGCAAAAAAAAAAAAAAAAAAAAAAAAAAATCTGAATTAATCTACATTAAATTAACATTAAAAAAAGTAATTTAATTTTTTTTACTGATACATAAACATCTTGGCATACAAAAAAAAAATTATAACAAAGATTATAAACGTCTCTTTGCAAAGTAAAAAAAAAAAAAAAAAAAATGAAGACGAAGACGAAAAAAAAAAAAAAAAAAAAGTCTCATTTAAAGAAAGCGTATAAAATAAATTAATAAGGACATTTAAATGCGTTGCCCTACCCATATAGTTTGAATTCAAAATAACGGACTTCATTCTCTGTCTTTTTTATTAATATCGTTTCACAGCTTTTTTTATATTTTCAATATTAATAACGTTATAATATATTTTATTATTCAGTATATTGCTTAAGACAGGAGCTATCGTCACATACAGAAAAATGTATAAATTTAGTCAATATTTTTACCGTGAAATTTATAATAATGTCGAAGAATTTAAGGTCTTTTATTTTCTATAGAAAGGTGTCATAAAGTCTTATTGGAAACCTGTAATTATTTAATAGAATAGAATACTATTTTAGATTAATAATATCCCATCTCTCTCTCTCTCTGGTAAGTAATCAATTTCAATCAATTTTTCATTAGTTTTTGTTTCGGTTCAATAAAATATATTTTTAAATTTAGAAACATTATTTCAAATTTAGATAATTTCATCTTATAATCTTACACAGGCTATATATTATTGGATTAATGTTTTCCATCTATTTTCTTTAAAAATTAAATTGTAAAACACCATTAAATTCATAACTACGTATTGTTTCTCTTTTCCAATTATTTATTTTTAAAGACAACAAATACTTTTTATTATTCCCCTCTTCTTCCTTCACAATTTTAATTTACTATAAATAAACAGCATAACTTAACATGCACTCTAAAAAAGGGTTCATTACTTTAGTTACATATAGTTGGAGATAATCGGTTTAAAAAAATGCTTAAAAATGACTATGGCTTAAAACACGTAAAAGTATGTCTAGTATTTCTCATTTAAATTTCTCCAAAATCGGTAGAGTAGTTTTCTCAAAAAAAAAAAAAAAAAAAAAAAAAAAAAACGTGTTTTTCCCCATAAGCGTAATGCTAAATTAGGGGACCCTTAGCTTTCCCCGCGTATCCCCGCGCGGTATACAGATAACCTCCATTAATCACTTTTTAGTTATTATGAGTAGCTAAAATATTGCATTTTAGCAAGTTAAAAAAATTAGCTAATTTCAGTTATTTAAAATTTTTTAAGCTATTTTAAGTTAAAATAGCTATTGTTAATAATCTGCTAAAATGCATTATTTTAGCTACTCATAACAACTTAAAAGTGATTATCTTAAATAAGTTAGGATTCGTAACTAAACATTAATGCACTTTTTTTTATAGTGTGGTCTTGATTTTTAATTTACATACAGGAATGTATATGAATATTATGAATGTTTTTGATATTGTTTGTATATAAAATTGGGACAAGATACATTTTGTGCATACTGTGCTATAATACTGCTACTGTATATTAATTTTATATATAATGGATTCGTTGTATAGTTAATGAAATTTATTTCCCAAAGGAGTATGCTTTACTATTATTATTAAAATTTATTGTGTTAATTTAAATAACACTATAATATGCTAATTGTACTTTCTTAGTAAAATGTAAATAAAATGGATTTAATCAATCCAAGAAAAATGAGTAAGAAAAATAATAAAGACTGAGATTCGTGTTGAGTTTTCCATATATGGTTGCCTCTCTCTCTCTCTCTCTCTCTATCTCTCTCTCTCTCTCTCTCTCTCTCTCTCTCTCGCCCTCTTGCTCTTTCTCAATTGCCTGCTCATTTCAATATTCTATATAATTAAAATAAGATAAATTGCGATTGAATATAAACTTGAAATAATTTACTCTTTTTTTTCCATTCAATGTATATTACAATATAATACTAATTATTTGTTTACCAAAATTCAACATTTAATTACTTCATATAATAATTAAAGGTATGAAATTTTAATTACATGCAAAAAAAAAAAAGAAGTAATGGGTGTTGGTTTTTTAATTAGTTTTGATATTATATTTTGAATTATAAAAATTTGATAACATCAATGTTATAATTTATTTTAAATAATGTTCATTGAAAAAAAAATTGCGTTTCGTATATCAATATCTTTGATAGTGATCTTATATTTTTACTTTCAATTAAAATTTACGTTACATGAAAAATACAACTTGTAATGAAAGACGTGATAGTAATGGGGATTTGTGATTTATTATTATTATTTTAATCGCGTAAAAAAGAATAGCTATAAACCCTTAATTTCATTTTTTTCGCCCTTGATACAGTTCTTTTTAAAAACAATAAAAATAATACGTTTAGTGATTCAATTGAGCAAGGATCGGAACCAATGTGGTCCAATCTTTTCAAAAAAATATATGTTGTTTGGGATGATATAAAAACAAACTGTTTTTAATTTTAGATCATTTGGGCAAAATCTGAAATTTTGGCGGGAGTTTGTTTAAACGTCACTTTTTATCACTAATGATGGAACAAACATTTTGGAATTGAAAATCTGCTAAACAATGAGCGTCAGACCACATTTAATTTTTTTGTGTAATGTGTAGACAGTACTGGATAGCCTTCATGAAAAATATCGGTCCCAGCTATTATCGATTTTCTAGGAAAAATCGACCAAAATTGGATAACAGTGTTTTTTTCATTTTAAAACAGACTCTGTGACGTCACGAGTAAAAATCAAAAAATTAATTTTTTTAAATTAATGAAGAGTTGACTATAGTTGTAACCCCTTGACACAACAATTTCTTAAATTTTAATTAGTTTTTTTTTAACGATTTTTTCAAGTTTACAACTTTTTAAAAAATGTTGATTTTGAGTTCCGATTTTTGCTATATAGTTTTTATCAATTCTATCAATTTACTGAATCCCACCCTATATTTTCAGTAAATTTTCAAGCATCAATTATATTAATAAATGTTCATATCATTTTTTTATTATAACAATTTTGTAGATGTTTAACCTTGGCAGATGCATTGTTTTTGTATACTGATTGTAGGAGAAAGAAATGAATAAAGAATTTTGAATTTGAATTTGAATTTGAATTTTGAATTTGAATTTGAATTTGAATAAGATGATTTTTATCTTATATAAGAGGGAATTTTGTTTTAATGCATATGCAATGTTATCTAAAAATTAAAGCAAGTTCTAAGATTATATAAGAATTTATGTTTTAAATACGTGTTATAAATAAAATTTATCACATAAAAAAAGGAGTACAAGTCATTTAAACTCATTTCATTTTATATAACCAGTGAAACATAAGGTTATACTTTTTATACATTACATTATAAGTTTAAGACCATTATTATTTTTATTTTGTAACATTATATATGTGCAAGACTATAAAACAAATAAAATAGGTACATTAAATTAAATTTTTATTTATTTGACCTATTTATAGCTTAATTTAAAATATATAATTTAATTTTGTTTTTTATAGAAATTTATAATTAATAATAAAAATATATTTGTAAAATTTATGTGAATTAGTAATATTTATTTTTAATTATTTATAAAAAAAAAAAAATTTGATTTATCAACTATAATTAAATACAAGACGCAATACCTGCGTAATACGATCAACAAAAATAATTCTCTCATTAATTCTGATTTCATCAATATCACATTTTAATTGACTATTTAAATTGAAATCTGCTGAATAGATTAATCAAAAATACAAAGTGTAAAGTATTTATCTATTTACACATCGTTAAACATTTTATTTATCTATTTGTATAATATATATGAAGCCGACTATAAGCAATTTCGCTCACATCCGCTTCCGTTTCGAATTACTGCACATGCGTAGATAGGAGAAACGGAAGCGGATGTGACCGAAATCGCTTATAGTCTGCTTCAAAACCGTTGTTCCTTTACTAGTCAATACTGTACATAACAAAATTATAATAATATAAAAACATAAACAAGATAGTTATGCTATCTGCATGAAAAATTAAAAAATATTTGGTGGGTGGGTGGAAAGGGTGCAAGAAAGGCAATATATAGTAAATACCACAATAGGTTAAATACTAAGTGAAACTTGCATCCAAGATGCAACGAAGCCATTGTCATTTTAGGCATACTAAACAGTATTTTGTTCAATGGACGTTATCGGTTTAGCGCGCGGGGTGCTGCGGGGAAAGCTAAGGGTCCCCTAATTTAACATTACGCTTATGGAGAAAAACACGTTTTTTGCGATTTTTGAGAAAACTACTCCACCGATTTTGAAGAAATTTAAATGAGAAATACTAGACATACTTTTACGTGTTTTAAGCCATAGAAAATTTTTAACAATTTTTTAAACCGATAAACTCCATTAGAAGTGAGTTCTTTGAAATCCACCGGTTTACACACTCTTTTTTTTTTTTTTTTTTTTTTTTTTTTTTAATCATTAATATGACTCGCTAATTTTTCAGTAATCTTGAACTGAACTATTTTTATATCCATAAACACTAGTTTCAGCGATTGTGACCATTACTTAAGGGAGAATTTAACAGTTGAGATGAAATGGGGTCGAATAAATAGGGATAAAATATAACCAAACATTTGTTCTGCTTAGTGCCCCTCGTCCCCAAATTTTATTTACGTACATTTTACGTGACTTTACTTTACTTTCATGAAAAAAAAAAAAAAAAAAAAAAAAAAAATGTCTTCACAAATTACAACTGAAAGTCAAATTACATCGTTTTCAGCCTTATTATGATTCAATACCACAGTAATAATAAAACAGTATTTACCATATTATTAGATTTTTTTTTTATTGTACTGTATGTGATCTCACACCGTAAATCAGAAAATTACTGCTTCGTCAAAAATAAAATTACGTAATACATAATAATAATTAATAAGTAATTAGATATCATTTAAATAGTGAAGGAGCCCTTATAATTACAATGTAAACCCTCTTAATTTAAAGAACTGAACTTAAATCATTTACTGGAACAAAAATATATTCAGTACATTTAATTATTATATATTGACAATGCATAATAAGTCTCGGCCGTATCAAACAATAGGAAATCAATATGAAATACTTAATAAATAAATCAGTATTTGAGTAACATAACTCAATTTTGAGTAAATGGTACTCAAAATTGAGTTATTAAAACTGACTTTTCAGTAAAGAATTTTGAGCATCCGTTCTCTCTTAAATCTCCAGACTTAACAACATGTACTTTTATTTCAATTAATACAAAATGGGACACTCACTCAGAACATTTTATCAAATTTCATTTTTATCCAAAAATGTAACTCTGAAAAAAGCTCGAAAAAATTGTAAAGTAGACTGTCATGTACACACTATTGCTGACGTCATGACTAGTGACATTTTTTAGAAAAACTGTTGCGGGTTGCATAGGTTAACAGTCAAAATGAAAATAAATACAAAATCAAAGTGTTGGTGTCTAATTCATTGATAATAAAGTTTGATAATGATATATACAGTATTCTAAATGATAAAAAAGTAAGTTTACATCTTTAAGGCATCTCGATTGGGTTCTTCGACAAAATAATTGTATTTTTGGAAATACCATTTAAGGCGGTGGGGGACCGACTTGGACCGGAAATCGCTAAAAGAACAACTATATTTTCCCAATAATTTTTTGTACGTGATTTAGTTCCAATAAAACAAACACTATACTTTTCAAATAAAACAAAGTAAATTTAAAATATATTTTCTTATACCAAAATTTTTTTTAATAACATTTTTAATTGTAAATAAGTTCCTAATTTGACTAAAATTTCCCGCTCAAATTTGAATTTCCACATTTACATGTTATCTGTAAAGTTCAATAACTTAAATATTTGATCGTGTTTTCACATGTTTGACATAACTAAATTTTTAAGTAACATTTCTTCTTTACTTTGTGTTATTTTGTTATTTATTATTATTCGCAACCGTCCTAGTTTGCGAGATAACAGTCGGTCACCTACCCCCTTAATTGTTTAAAATGAAATAAAAGGGCATGTTGTCTGGTCTGGAGAGTCGCTTTAAAAGTGAATTCCTTGATTTGAAATTTAAAATTATTTTAATCTAGTTGTTAAAAATAAAACTTTAACTAGAACAACAAAAAAAAAAAAAAAAAAAAAATCTCGTTATTAGATTGTAATTTATAAAAATAATACTAGAATTAACATTAAAATAAGATCATAATATCTCAACAGTATAAAAAATAATTTTATATACTGCAAAAAATATAAAAATAATTTTTATTCTTTCCATTTATCTTACTCTGCATAAACTTATTATAGCTTTTGACATTATATACCTTATATAAAAAAATATTATGATCTGCTTTTTAGATATTTAATTTTATGTATACTTACTTTAATGGAGCAAGTAAAAAAAAAAAAAAAAAAAAAGGAGAATATTTTTTCTTTGTAAGGATTTATAGTATGTGCGATTCTTATTATTTTGCAAAAGTTAACTTGGCATTGCATGTTTATTGGAGTGCATGTTCCTTATCACTCTGTGACTTACTTTCTTCGCAAACTTACAGAGAAAAATGTACTGAGTACTGACCTTTATTATTCACGTATGTACAGTACATGCTAACTTGGCCAACACCTTTTTTATGTATTACTGATTTATTGTTATTTTTAAATTAGTGCATCAGATTAGTATTTTTAACATTATATGTAAATAAAATTTTATTTTTTGTTACCATGAAATATTACGCAAATAAACAAATCTCAACGTTAAAATCTTTACAGTACCAAAGCAAGGGAATATATAATACTTATAATAATAGCATAATACGTAGCATAATACGTATAATAATACATTATAACAATATAATAATAACGTAATACGTATGTTCACTGAACGTTCTTTTTATTGTGAATAAAGCTTACTATAGTTGAGGACGGTAGCCATTCAAAATGATTTAGGGTTCCCTAATTTTGGGTCTTTTACAAATTCAGGACCATGTTTTTAATATTAAAGCCATAGATGTTTGTGCAATGTTGTGCATTGCATGTGTGCAATGTATGTGCAATGTTTGTATATCATTGTAGGAGATAGAAATGAATAAACATATTTTGAATTTGAATTGAATTGAAAATAGACCACATAAAACAACGTGCTTTTTAATGAATAAACACAAAATGGGATCTTCAAAACTGTTGACAATTTTTACCAGAATGTTAATGAAGCCCCACGAAAGAGCGTGAAAATACTGTAAAGTATGCAATTTAAGTGACTATTCATGTTTATGACGTCAGAAACATGCAAAAATTAGTATGACAAAGTTGTGCGGGTTGCATAAATTGAACTTTCTGATCACTGCTACGGAGCTACATCAGCTACAGTTAGATTGTAAGACAAACTAAAGTTATTTATGTAAGTCCCATCAAGTCTTTTGTGATATAAAAACTTATGTTTTTCTATGGTCTATTCCTTTAATAAATTTTTGAAGAAAACTACAAAAAAAAAAAAAAAAAAAAAAATCAAATAAACGATAAATTCACTATACTTTTTTACGTGTTTTGAGTACGTAAAATAAATATGCATGAACTTTTTCTTCATCAGTAAAATCTATCATGCAATATTAAACTATACTTTCTAATACTATTTTCTCATTCTATTATTATTATGCAATGCATAATAATTTTTTAATAGAGCAGTTATTTATAATCTCTCTAGCTCCTCTCTCTCTCTCTCTCTCTCTCTCTCTCTCTCTCTCTCTCTCTCTCTCTCTCTCTCTCTCTCTCTCTCTCTCTCTCTCTCTCTCTCTCTCTCTCTCTCTCTCTCTCTCTATTTCTGCACTCTTATAACCTTTTTAGAATATCAGAAGCACAATTAAAGTAAGAGATATACGGTCAATATGCATTAACTTTGAAAATTAGCAATAAAATAATTGAAATGATATTACCAGTAACAATAAATTCTTTATTGGGTATTAAAAATAGTACAACAAAAAATGCATTAAATATAAATTGTTAAGGCTTATACAGAACTGCAATGCTTATATTATTAAAATATATATTGTGTAAACCTTGAGTAATTGCATCACATAAAGAACAAAAAAAAAAAAAAAAAAAAAAAAAAAAAAAACATTTAAGTAATATTATAGTATAATTTAATTATAGTATTAAACTATATAATATTCTATAGAATAATCTATGTTTTTGATCTAAAACATTTTAATGTAGTTTTTGTTCTGGTTATTAAAACATGATCTTTTTATGAAGGGAGGAAAAAAATTGTGTATTAGTATTAGTAGATTATATAGGTTGTACTTAATCCTTAAATTAGTGAATATATTTATATAGTTTATTTCACGTGAAAGAAATTTTGAGAGTTAGTAAGAGAGACAGAGACAGAGACACAGACGGAGACGGAGACGGAGACGGAGACGGAGACGGAGACGGAGACGGAGACGGAGACGGAGACGGAGACGGAGACGGAGACGGAGACGGAGACGGAGACGGAGACGGAGACGGAGACGGAGACGGAGACGGAGACGGAGACGGAGACGGAGACGCAGAGAGAGAGAGAGAGAGAGAGAGAGAGAGAGAGAGAGAGAGAGAGAGAGAGAGAGAGAGAGACAGAGAGACAGAGAGAGAGAGAGAGAGAGAGAGACAGAGACACAGACAGAGACAGAGAGAGAATCATACTTATTTTCAAATGCTTACATATAAAAGTAGTCATAACATAAAAATAACTTTTCATAAAAATAAATATGTTTTCCCATATTCAAATTCTTTTATGTACTCATGTATATAAAAAGTGTAACTCACGCTTTAAATTTTTATATTCTATGGAATTTTACTGCAAAAAAATGATAACAGCTTAAAATCATAGTATATCGTTATTGGTTATATTGCTATGCGTATATGCTATAAATTTTACTCCCACTGTCTATATATATGCAGCGTATCTATATTCGCAATACGTGCGTCTTTTCAAAATATTATTACAGTGTATGTGTTCACGCACTAAAATCCACTGACTGTGAGTTAGGTTAGGTATTTCTGAAGAGAGATATCATTGCGGATGATATAAAATATTGAAAACTTTAAAGAGAGAATTTCAAATTTTTTTTTCGTTTGATTTTTTTTACATTACTTTTCTAAGAACTCTATTTACTTTGCTTCTTTTTTTTCTGTCAAGTTTTTCAGAATATCTTATGCAGTATTTAATACTCAAAACAAGAGTAATATAAAATTAGAATTAATATATAAATTGACTAGCAAATTGTTGACTTTTTTTTTTTTTTTTTTTTTTTTTTGCTTAAGTTTTTTCTTGTTTAATTATTTAAAGCATTTTACGTAAATTTAAGAATGATTAAATAAAATTTTTAAATTATATTAAAGAGAAAAGGTAAAAAATAATAAGTGCTGACTGAAATTGAGCATAAAAATAAAATCAATCAATATGTTTACTATTATTGAGTCTAAACCAGATCTAAACTCTCGGAAATGCTCAACATTTTTTTTTTTAATGTTTATTTGGTTGCTTTAGTTTCAATAGTCTACAGTCTACAGAGTGGCTACAATTAAGCTTCAAATTTTAAAAAATCAA
This sequence comes from Ecdyonurus torrentis, assembly GCA_949318235.1. Taxonomy (NCBI): domain Eukaryota; kingdom Metazoa; phylum Arthropoda; class Insecta; order Ephemeroptera; family Heptageniidae; genus Ecdyonurus; species Ecdyonurus torrentis. The sequence goes on from OX439136.1 coordinate 3,299,283, forward strand.
ATTCAAACCTAAGTTTTATGATCAAAAACTTTAAAAATGGGGGGGGGGGGGGGGGGTTAGGAAGAAGAAAAATAAATTATAGCAGAAGACTTTGTGTTCCATTCTTAATTTAACATGCTTTTAAAGAGCTTTGAAATTGTTATGAGAGAATAATAATAATTAATAATTAACGGCTTTTATTGGGCGAAATCAGGCGTACAACCTCTCAATTTAACCCAACTGTTTAACAGTACAATCAGTTGCAATATTTGTTAGTAGCATCAACATATAACGTAAAAGTTAATCTTTTAAAAAGATTTTTATTGATAATTTTTAATTGTGATTTGGTAATTTATTTACTGGAATTTTAATTTAAGTCAAATTTCTTTTCACTTAAATTATTTAAATTGAGAATATATATACACTTAATAGTTTAATTAGAAAACAAAAATTGGTTAGTAATTAAAAATAGTTAATTGAGAATTTATCTACATTAATACATATTAGTGGGAGTTTTTATTATACATTTTAGAACAAATAGCTTACTAAGCATCTACCCCCCTCACCCCCCCCCCACCCCCCCCCCCCCAACTGAATTTTAAACTATTTGGTTACATATTATTTGTCATTCAATTGACTTCAAAATTCAGGAATAAAACAGCTTTAAATGTCAGTAATCAACAATTTCAGTATCGAGTTAAAATTCTAACCTCTAATTTACAGCTGCTTCATTCCCTCATAAGAAAGAATACAGTCATATCTTCTAAAAATTTGTTAGTACATTTGGCCACTGAGTTTGTTTACATTATATTATCACTAAAATCCCCTTTTTACGATCATTTTTAATAATTTTTTTAATACTATAAATATATATATATATTTTGTATCTAGAATAAAAAAGTTGAACACAAACCAGTATTTACATTTTGCTGTTATTGAAATTCGTACCTATAACTGTATAATTATAATAAGAACAACAAAAAAGGTTAAAAAAAAAAAAAAAAAAAAAAAGTTGACAACGTATTTGTATACTAATATTTTGTTTTTTAGATAGCTGATAAACTGTATCTATTACGAATAATATTTAAAGTCAAACATTTTTTTAAACTTTATTTTCGTATTCTATATTACTGTCTTATAAAAGTGGAACCTGTTATTTAAGACCACTCTTCTTTATTATTGTATAATACCACACAGCATAATATGCCAACAAAACTTTTTATGAAATATTTTATTTTAGTGTCATTTTCTTCTTATATAAAAGCTTATGTCGCGAACGGGTGTGTTTTATTATAAAATGAAAACGCCTTCTCATTTTTTTTCTTTATATTATAAATATATATTTTTTGTGTGTGTGATCCTTTAGCAATATATTAAGCTCCATTAAAATATTTTTTTATATATAAATTTTGCATTGATAGAATTTTTTTATTATTGCATGCTAATAAATTTTATATCTGAATAATTTTTTTGCTGATAAAAGGAAATTATTATATTATAATATTTCTTTTATTATTCTATTACTTTTTTATGTTATGATATTTAATTGTCTGCTATATTATATATCTCTATAACTTTAAGTGAATTTTATATTTAAATTAATTCACAGAAGAGACTTTTATTAATCATGTTCATTATTACTATAGTAGACTAAAGAAAAAGTGGAACGAACGAACGAACGAACGAACGAACGAACGAACGAACGAACGAACGAACGAACGAACGAACGAACGAACGAACGAACGAACGAACGAACGAACGAACGAACGAACGAACGAACGAACGAACGAACGAACGAACGAACGAACGAATAAATGAATGAATGAATGAAAAAGGTGTTAACATAGAAATATTGATAAAAAAATAACGTAAAAATTCACTCAATAAAATAATAATGAAGAAAAAAAAATATCTGTAAAGCTAGTATAATAAGAGAGTTTCTGCAAATAAATATTTAAAAAGATCCTTGTACTAATTATATTTTATACTATCTTAAATATCTTAATTAATGTTATTAATGCTTTTCGTAAACACTGTTTTCTGCTACTAAAATGATAAATGACGATCAACTTCGGTTATTCAAATGGAATGCGCATTTTTTGGTTAAGAAAACAGGGTTTACGAACAGCACTACTTGCTGCTTTACTTTTGTGAACTGGAGCGTAATTGAAATGGTCTAAAATTTTGATTACCTGAGTTAAGCCCTTTATGTACCTAAATTATTATATTCTTCATGCCTAATTATAACTCTCTCTCTCTCTCTCTCTCTCTCTCTCTCTCTCTCTCTCTCTCTCTCTCTCTCTCTCTCTCTCTCTCTCTCTCTCTCTCCTGTTACCTTCACTTTAATACAATACTGCAAGGCATATAATATAATAAAAATAATTGAAATAAAAAATAATAATAGCTAACAAGGTAGTTTAAATGAATTGAATTCATATCCAATTATTTTTTTTAATCACTTACATAATATGAATATGTATCACATTATGTATAAAATATATTTTATTAATATACGTGTACTTTTATAAGTAAATGTTAAAAGAATGTAAAATAATTTTTAAGAACAAATTTATTATTTTAATAAATAAAACTTTTAATTTACTTTTTTAATAATTTTTTAATTCATTTTTAAGCATCTTTAAAAAAATTAAAACTTAAAATAATTGTAATATAATATTAAATTTTTACAATACCAATAATATATTAATATGATTTTAAAACTACTTTTGTATAATTTTATATTTATTATTAATAATATTTTTTAAATAATATATCACCAGCTTGTTCTGAATCTTAACCATCTTAACACTAAAAAAGTTGTTAGTAACATTCAATTAGCTGAACTGAAGAATGTGAAAAAAAATATATATATATTTGAATACCACTTAAAACTCAAAAGAAGGAGGATGAACAATAATTAATAAATTTAAAATAAAGTTACAATCAAAATCTCTTTGACACCGGATCTTTAATAAACAAAAAATATATAATCTTAAATCTGTAAATATCAACAAGAAAAATATATTAATGTTTATTTTATATCATGTAATTATTCATGCTTGTAACTTTTTTTTTTACGTGCAAAATAAAACTAGCGTTACGTACTGATTACGATACAGAAAACACGTTATTATTAATTACGAAAATAATTACATTTCTTTTTTGTATATAGTCTTTTATTAAATCTGTTGTAAGAGCGCTTATATTAAAATTTTTGCTTTGAAGTTTGGTTGTTGAAATCAAAATGTGTGGTCTCAAAAAGTCTCAATGTTCATGTTTTAAATTAAACTAAAAGTAAATAATATACGGTTCTGTGTGAGCGTACAAAATGAATTTTTCATCGTACAATATTTACTGTATCTAAAATCGTAAAGTTTTGATTCAAAAGAGAGAAAATAACAAGAAGTCGAAAATCAATCTTTCAAACAAAAACCTAATTACGTTTATGAGTTACTAAAAAAAAAAAAATAAAAAAAAAATAAAAAAAAAGCCCACCAAAACAAACAGACAAAAAATTATGCTAGCTTATTTGCAGCAAAATTTATGCAATACAACATAATTTATGCTATACCTCATAATAAATATATTACAGTATATAGCATAAATATTATGTTCTGCAGCATAATTATTCACTGGAGTAGTGAATAACATTGCTCAGCATAGGACAAACTTTGTTTTTAGCAATTTTCATAAGGAAATCTGTTAATTTTTTGTTATTGTTATTTTTCTCACATACTTGAGATAATATAATTCAAGATATTTACAACATCAATGCTCTCAAAAATATTACATAGTGTTTTTAAACTGGCAAAATGAGTTATATTCCTATGCCACCCATGTTATTGAGTTATCCAACATGGCGTCGACTTTAATTTGAATGCACATACGCTTGAATAATGACATAAATGCAGCATTAATTACGTAATGTATTTTTTACGTGATTAAAGAAATCAATCACAAAATGTTTAATTATAAATTTGAAAAGTAAATTAAAAGGATGCTGTATATACATGGTAAACAATGTGTTCAATACAAGAAAGCAATAAACATTATTAGAAGCAGTGAAATATTTATGATATTTTGTTACACTGATTTGTAGGGCACTAAAAAAAAAAAAAAAAAAAAAAAAAAAAAAAAAAAAAGCAAGTACACAGACTAAGCAACAAGTTTTCATATATTTCATGCTGCGCCGAGTTTTTTTTTTTTTTTTTTTTTTTTTTTTTCATCTGATTACAAGTACAGATGGCGCTGCTGAAAATAGACAAGGATTTATTGCTTCTTTTATTTTATTTCAATATTTTTGTTCTTTTCTATTTATTGATAATCAATTTGAAATATATTGACTAATATAATTGATCATACATGAAAATAAAATAGATAAATATTTAAGATAATATACTCAACTGTATGTTAAAAAATAAAATGTATATAGTAAAAGTTGACTATATACAAATTGTTATCTGGAGTTTTCACACGGTGCAATATATTTTATGTCCCGTACATTTAATTTTATTGTATATTAATATGCAATCTTTTTAAAACGTCATGCAATTCATTTCATTTGAATAATCTATAACATTCATCCTACAATGGATGAAAAATAAATTTTGCTACTTCAAATGCGTTCAGCCACTGATTTTTTTTTATAATTATTAAAATCTTGTCAGCTTTCGACCAGCAGTCAGTATGGGCAATATCGTGTTTGCAGGCAATGTAAAAAATATTTTTAAATGCTTCTTACCGGCCGTGACGTCGCACCAATCACAGGCAGCGCGGGAAAAAGCTAGGGCCCCCTAATTTAACATTACGCTTATGGAGTGAAACACGTTTTTTGCGATTTTTGAGAAAACTACTGCACCGATTTTGGAAAAATTTAAATGAGGGATACTAGGCATACTTTAACGTGTTTTAAGCCAAAAAAAAATTTTAGAAATTTTTTTGGCCGGTAAGAAGCATTAAAAATTTCTTTATTATTTTGTTTTTCTTTCCTTTAATCCTATACATATCTATCAGTATTTCTCCATCATGTGAATAGTAGAATTAAAATTTTGTGTAAATAAATGAACTATAATTGTAGTTAAAAATTCTTATTAATACAGTATAATCACTCATAAAACTCATGGATAACGAATAATTTTTAATCAAGATTCAATTTTCAATTTTATTTCTACAGTGCTTACTGCATGAATAACTATTACAAAGAAAAAATATAGTGTTACTTAGTAACATGATGCTCCAATTTAGCAACATTTATGCTATAATAACATAAATGCAGCATAAATTAAGTAACTTATTCTTTTCATGAATAATAATAAAAACAATAATTTGCAAGAATGTTAAATTTGAAAGAAAAAATTGCTTATCTAATCATTATATTATTATATAGCTTTATTATACAAAAAAAAAAAAAATCTACAAATCCTACAAGTTTATACTTAAAAATTATAAAAATCTCAAATTACAGAGCTCATATTTATGTATAAAACAAACAAGCATTATTTCCTTTCTTTAATTTTATTAATTAGCTGTAAAATGGTAGGAGTGGTAAAGTAAATTAATAACACAAAACCTTTTTCACTTATGATTATAAATAGCATCATAGAAATATTTTCTTTAAAATTCACAACACTGAAATCTTAATGATTTTTTAAGGTTATATAACATAACCTTAAAGGTTAAATTTTAATTTTGCATTGTTCAAATCAAGCAAAAGTTTTATACAGTTGTAACACCCAGATAACGTTACCAAACTTAATTTTTATTTTAAAAGACGAGCTTTCGTAAAATAATAATTTTTAATTAAAAAGTGATATTGTAAATAATTCTTCTGACAATAAAATTGTAAAATTTAACACTACAGTTTTTATTTTAAAATGCAGTATGTTGTGAAAATATTGTGTGAATCATATTATGTTATGTTGTATTGTACACCAAGTGTGTTAATTGAATGAATAAAATATAACATACAAAAATACGCACTTTGAAGTTTTTAATTTTTTTTTTATTATTATTTTTTTTTAAATACATAACAACAAATCAAAGTTTGATCCGTATTCCCTATTTAATGATGCTTATTTAAAGGAGTTTGGCTTTTGTGTAGCACCGTGTTATACTATAAGCAGTAAACTGACATTGAAAAGGAATTCGGCTCGACCGGGACTCAAACCCGGATCTTTAATTTCCCAGACCACTGCGTTAATCATTACGCTACCGAGAGTTCTTCCTCTCCATTATCATTCACTGCTTGCATATAGTCAGCTTTTATTTATTTTATTTGTATTATTTTTGTTATAAAAAGTGTTATATAAAATTGTTATTATTTTAGCAAATAACTTGGATTTTTTCATCAAGTCAATATAGTAATATTGATTTCTTTTTTAATTAAAGTTATTTCAGCAAAATAAACCATGTATATAAATACAGTTGATTTTATTGCCCGTGCCAGTGAAAATATTTTTACTCCTATCAAAAAATAATATGCTCTACAAGTATTTTTTTTAAAGGCGATGTTTAAGATTTAGAAGAAATTGGAATACGAGGACCAACATTAATGTTAATTGCGAATATTATAAAAAATAGACAAGTTGCTGTCAAAATTAAAAATATTGTAAGTGAAATTAAAATAATAAAATGCGGTATAATACAAGGAGGGGTCTTAAGTGCTAAATTCTTTATAATTTATGTTAACAAAATTTTTAATTTACTAAAATATTGTAAAGCAAAAATGTTTGCCGATGATTTACTTATGATAGCGGCTCATAGTAACTTTGAAGTTGCAAATAAAATGTTACAAAATGATTTTGATTCAGTTTTGGAATGGTCGCATGATAGGAAAATATTAATTAATAGGAAAAAAACAAAAGTTATGCACATTTTTAATAAGTATACATATACTATGCAAAATATTCAATTAAGAGCTCATACTAATAAGTGTTTACATAATTTTACTTTAAATTGTAATTGTGAGTTTGTAGAACAAGTAAATAATTATAATTACTTAGGAGCTATTATTGATCAAACATTTGATTGGGATTTGCATATTATGCAACTGTTAAATAAATTGAGATCTGCAATTTTTAAATTAAAAACAGTAAGATCATATGTGAATGAACAGACGATGAGACAATTATATTTTTCTTTTGTACATCCACATATATTATACGGTTTATTATCTTATGGTTGTACTAAATCAGGTAAATTATGGGAATTGAAAAAAATGCAAATAAGAATATTAAAAATTTTAAAAAAAGGAAATAAGCTAAAAAGTGATCTTGAATATTTTAAGTACTTTAAGATATTGCCAATAGAAGAAATGTTTAAATGTTCTTTTATTTGTGAAAATTATTTTGAAAATTCTCATGGTATACCGAGAACTCATATTTATAGTACCAGAACAGCAGTGACCAATCCTTTATTTGTACCAAAAATTGTAAATAGATTCACTGAAAGGACAAAAAAATTTTTACTTCCTAAATTATGGAATCAAATTCCATCAGAATTAAAAAGTTTTGCAAATAAAAATGAAACGAAATTTAATATGAAAAAATTCTTTCTTGATAATTTATAAAATGTTGAACAATTTTTTGCTGTTTGTATTGATTAATGATGATTAATTTTTGCTTCTTGTATTATAAAAATACTTCTCTTAAATGAAAAAAAAAAAAAAAAAAAAAAAAAAAAAAAAAAAAAAAATGTTTTTGTGGAAATACGTACTTTATTTGCTTTTGAAATATATATAATAAAAAATATGTATATGTAGTAATATAATATAATAAGACACGATTGTGTAACAATAAATGAACCAACCGATAAGGCTATGCCTTGGTTGGACTTTGTATATTTGTGTGTTTGAAAAAAAAAAAAAAAAAAAAAAAAAAAAAACAGCGTTTTGCTAAATTTATAAATATTTGCTTAGATTGTATTATCAATACATGATAATTTGGGTGATTTTTTTTTTTTTTTTTTTTTTTTTACTGAAAGAAATGTTATTATAATAGCATTTTAATACTTCAGTCCTTTTTTTTTTTTTTTTTTTTTTTTTTTTTTTTTTTTTTTTTTTTTTTTTTTTGCAAAATACAGTTTTAATCAAAGGTCTACTGCATTTCATTCACCACATCTGCTACAGTTATACAGCTCTAACTGATTGGAATGAACTACTAGAAACGCTCATATACAATAGGGCTTAGCGGTGGTGCACTCTATAGCCAATCATATAGGCGGCAGAGAGAAAAAAACAGAATCTGTAATTTCCATATATTCTTGTATCATATTGAAAGGAAAATACTGCACTGATTATGAGACTGAAAAATTAATGAATGGTGGCACACTTTTGACGTATTTTAAGACAATACATTTTAAGAACTTTTTATCACGAAATGAAAAGTATATAACGTTATTTAGGTAGGTCAGGTATATATATATATATATATATATATATATATATATATATATATATATATATATATATATATATATATATATACACATTATAAACATCTCTCATTAATAATAAACTGATGTAACTGACCTATATCAAAATAAAAATCGATATAAAGCCGGATGTTAATATATAGACAGTTCTTTATAATGTTTACACGACCTCCCACTAATGTTTGATCTTGTTACTAATGAAAGTCGACGTGATTTATTGATGTTATACGAAAGCAAAATTATTATTGGTTTATCAATTATGTATATTTTGGTTAAAAACTATACACGAACTATTTTTTTCTTGCTGCTTCTTTTTTGACAAAATATTCTGTGATTTTACTTTATTAATGTTTTTTAATTGTTTGTTGATTTTTAACAAATTCATATTATTATTATGTATGATTTTTATATATTTAAGTTTTTATTTTACTTTAACTCATGCTCTTTCTTTGAATAAATAGCTTAATTAAAGTTTATAATTTTTAAATTTAACGAATATTTATTTTTTAATTTATGTAAATAATTATTTTTCTGCGTAACTATATTTGAATACTAAAATATATTAATTGTAGTCCATTTACGAATATAAGGACTAAAGGCTGGATTTATTTGATTGAGAAAACATAGTGAGTATTATATAAATCATCATAAATCATGCTATTAAACCGCCTCCCTGGCCAAACGAGAAAGTCGCAATATGTTGTGCATACTCATAGCCAACCGTACCCAGAACAAATGAAATCAGGAAGTATTATTTACTTTTTGAATTTTGTTTTTTCAGTTGTGTTAATTTATTTGCTTGTTTGTTTGTTGATTTAATTATATTTATTAAACATTGGAATAGTTTAGAGTAACATTACATCCTAACCCCCAATGAGAAAATAAACTAAAGTACCTAGAAATTACTATCTTACTATGAAACCATTGAAAATCTCACTCAAATAAAAAGCACTTCAATAGCAAACGTGACCTCTCAACAATGAAAAAAGTATTAACAATTATTATGAAGTACTTATGGTATTTTCTATAGGGACGCACGCCACCAGCTGGTAGCATAAGAATAGCGTGTAGTTCCGGTGATAGCTGGCTTCAATCTTTCATAGGATCGGGTGTAGGTGATTTACAAAATCATGTTCACTTTAAGTTGTATGCCCATTTTGAAAGAACTCGTAATAAACTGGGGAAATACGATTTCAACCTAATGTTTTATAAACTAGTTTTTTTTTTTTTTTTTTTTTTTTTTTTTAATTCTTGTCAGATTTGAAAAGCTATTTTTGAAATATAATAAAACTTGACCGGTATTTAACTTCTTTCAAATAATAGCTTATTATATTTGACCTAAAATCGATTATATTATATTCTAATCTGTTCGTAACAATAGTTATACCATCAAAATGCAAAAGTTAACAATTTAGTATTATATTGAAAGAAAAACTGAAAACGAGACATTAAAATAATTATTATTAATTACAATTTTTCTAATACTAAATAAAAAAGAATTATAAATCAATCTTATACCTATATATGTGTGTCTATATATATATATATATATATATATATATATATATATATATATATATATATATATATATATATATATATATATATATACTGTATATATATATGTATCCTTAAATATTATTTAGTAATTAAAAACGCCTTATAATTTAGTTATAGCAATAACTGAAATAAATTTCATTGAAAAAGAAAAAGGTCTTCATTTTTTTTAAGGCGTAAAAGATTAAAAATAATTAATATCCAACAGAGTTTAAAATAAAATAAATATACAAAATACAAGCCATGAGATGTTATTTAAAATATAAAAACTAATTAATTTTTGTATGTAAGACGATCTTATTTTTACTGTCCAATGGATATCGACAATAACAAAGTGACATTATAAAGTTAATAAAAAAAAAATTAAAAAAAAAAAAAAAAAACTAGTTCATATATACAAGTTTAGAGTTGAATGAAAACACTTAAATAGGATTCAGCATCCCTAGTATGATGATCGCGATTTTGCAGATAAATTTAAACAGCAAAAGTTCTTAATCTCTATATAAAATATACTCTGTGTACCACAGTTATAATTCTTGTAACATGAGAGAGAGAGAGAGAGAGAGAGAGAGAGAGAGAGAGAGAGAGGATCAAAATACATTGAATCGTAAAACTCTTTTCTCATGCAATCTATCACTTTAGACTTCATGATCTTTTCACCGTGGCATGACAAAATTTCCCAGTATAATAATTAGCCTCATACACTATATTATATATTCTGTACTACATATACATACGTATAAATATATAAAAAAGGACGAGTATAGTTTTAAAAAAATTGCACTTAACGAAACAAATTTTTCAATTGATTTTATAATTACAAGCTATACGTAAATATAATTATTATTAAAGAATAGTTAAATTGTTAATAGTAATTTCTGTTTAATAAATATAAAAAATTTATGCCTTAATCTTAAATTGATATAATCTAAATGATCGAAGCCGTGAAATTATTAAAGTTCAATATTTTAATTTGTGTTTTCTTGAATATTTTGTTTACTATTTTCTTTATTATTATTTTTTTTTGTAATTGCTTCCAATTACAATCGCTTTATGTTAATAGTTAAAAGGGAAATTATTTAATACCAAAATAATCAAAACAGTGCATAATAACAAAAACTAGTTCTGTGAAGAAGTACTATTTTATTGTACTTATTATCAATAGAAATCCAAACAAATTATAAAATTAATATGTAAAAAAAAAAAAAAAAAAAGAAAAAAAAAAGGTAGGATTCATTGCATATTTTTTGAAAATAAAAACATTACTTAAATATAGAATTATTATTTTAGAATATTACTATAATGTAATATGCCTAATATGGTACACAAATATTAATATAAGACGTTTTATATTTTATACTCTAGGACTTTATGTATATATATATATATATATATATATATATATATATATATATATATATATATATATATATATATATATATATATATATATATATATATATATATATATATATATGAAATACATGACTTCATGTATTAATAATTAAAAGTAAATAAATAATCATATACACAAAATTTAATTAAGAAAATAATATAATAAATATATTAATTAAAAAATAAATAAAAGATGACAGTTAAATATACAAAAAGTTTCAAGATAAATTACCTTAATGCAAAGTAAAGAGAGTTGAGTAATTACCATAAGAACAAAATCTTATATTATATAACTTTTTTATATTCTTTAGAGGTTCATAATTTAGTCATTGTAACTGATCGTTAATCATTTTTAAATTTGAATGTACATTATGTACAACATAATTTTTCCCATGGTCTTTTAGTACCTCAGTTTCTATCGTCTTTTTTTTTTCCAATGTAAATATCACGTGATATGTTTTCTTCTTAGATTCTTTGAAATTTTTTTAGATTTATTACCTGATTCTCTATTCAAGTTTAAGTTAAAGCCATAGACCACATAAAACAACGTGTGCTTTTTAATGAATAAACACGAAATGGGATCTTTAAAACTGATGACAATTTTTACCAGAATGCTAATGTAGCCCCTCAAAAGAGCGTGAAAAAACTGTAAAGTATGCAATTTGCGTGAATATTCATGTTAATGACGTCAGAAACATGCAAAAATTAGTATGAAAATGTTGTGCAGGTTGCATAAATCGAATTTTCTGATCACTGCTAAGGGGCTACTGTATTTATTATATTCCATCCATCAGGATATCCAAGTGTACCTCTAAATTGTTTATATTTAATTTATTAAAGCCTGATACACGTTGAAATATTCTCAATTTATTATAAATTTCCATTCAATTATCGCATTGAAAATATTATTAATTTACCAAAATTATTGTTCTGTGTAAAAAAACGTTTCGTAATTCCTATAGTCTTTTTAGCATTTCTGTATTATATAGCATTCTATCGTGGGGGTATACAATTTATTATTAACATTTGGTAATATTTTTAAGGGTTGTTACAAGTGTCAAAGCTTTGAGATTCTAAAGTTCACTTTAATCCTTTGGTGTTTTACGAAAGCCCTACGCTTGCCCAATAAAAATGCGTAATACCATTTAAATCATCAATACATTTTTATGTTCCGAAAAAAAAAAGTTACACACAAGCTTTACGGTATAACAAACTACAAACCATAAAAATTTTTAACTCGTGACCATCAGATTTAAGGGAGAAAAAAATTGTTAATGAATTAATATTACATGGGACTAATGGAATGACTAATAAAGGAACAACTGTTTTGAAGCTGACTTTATGTGATTTCGGTTTCATCCACTTCCGTTTCTATTTACTACGCAAGGGCAGAACGTCGAAACGGAAGCGGATGTGAGCAAAATTGCATAATAGCCGTCTCAAAACAATTGTTCCTTTTTTAATCATATGGCCTCAAACATATTTGTTTAAAATTTTGCATTATCGTATTATAATAAAATATTTATGTACAGCTACAGTAATGGGAGGATATCGGTTAAAAAAAAAATGCTTAAAAATGAGTATGGCTTAAAACTCGTAAAAGTACGTCTGGTATTTCTCATTTAAATTTCTCCGGAACCGGTGGAGTAGTTTTCTCAAAAATCGCAAAAAATGTGTTTTTCCCCATAAGCGTAATGTTAAATTAGGGGACCCTTAGCTTTCCCCGCGCGCTAAACCGATAACCTCCAATCTACGTCCAAATATCATAATTTTTTAATAAATTATTTTTTCAGACCTTAATAAATTAACATTATAAAGAAATACCAAGGCACTAAAAATGTCTCATTATTGTTTATTTCATACTTTGTTTATTTTGATTGTATGATGAAAGAAATTAATAAATAAATATTCAAAATATTTATTCATTTCTTTCATCCTACAATCACAATACACAAAAGCATATCGGCTTAGGTTATTGTATCAGTTGATGCAATTAGAAATGATAGTCAAAATACACAATTATAACACGCAGACATTAATATATCACAAAACATATTGATACATAATATGTAGAAAAAACTTTTTAAAATTAAACTTTAAATGCATTGTTTTATCTGATTTATTAACTTTCATAAACTCGAATCATCAATATATTTTTAATATACTCTATTTACTGCTCTCTACGTGCACAATGATGTACGAGTATATTTTACTTATCCATAACGTTAATTTCATTATTTAAATAAACTTTTAAGTAATTAAAACTTAAATTAAAAAAAAAATAAAATTGGAAATAATATTAAAAAAATTATATATTAAATTTAAAAAAAAAATTAATAACTAACATTAATTTATAAAAAAACATAATATTGTCATTATTGTATTTTAAACTATAAACAATAAGAAAATCTTAAAAATAGTTTTAATTTTACCTTTAAAAGTTATCAAAATTGTAAAAATTTAGTATCAATATTTCAAATTTATATTAAAGCAATTTTTTGTTTTAAAAGTTTTATCAAAATCATCGATTATACCATTGCATTAAAAATGTTAATGCAATGGTATAATCGATGATTTTAATTAAAATTTAATTTAAAATATAGTATTTTTAAAAAATTAAGCTCTTATTAATAAAGTTCTTGAACAGAGTGTTAAATACATATTTGTAAAGTCTGTGAATACCTCAAATATCCATTAAAGGCGTTTAACACAAGAAAACTTCTCTAATAAAATCAGCGTTGATTTGGCCAGAATAATTAATATCTAATTTATTTTCCATTCACGAAATGGCAGATGTGGTTTTATGACGTCACAGCTCAAGTCAACGCGTGCGGTACAAGCGAGGTGTCACGTCATAAAACCGTATCTTCCATATCGTGACTGGGAAATAAATTAGCAATCAATGAACCCAGCCAAATCAACGTTAAATATGTAGGTGCTTTAGGACGTTAGACAAGTTTTTTTTTTTTTTTTTTTTTAATTTATTATTATTTTTTTTTTTTTTCAAGTTTTTAAGTTTTCAAGCCTTTAAGTTTTAAGGGTTGTGTATAGATGGCTTGTGTCTCAAATTTAAAAGAAAACTTCAGAACTTTATGATGCCATTTGAAAGTTAACAGTAACAGCTACCTATGATAAATTTTTTAGAACCCGTGACCATCAGATAAGAGAGAAAATAATTATTGAAATTAACATGGGCTCTTATGGGACTAAAACTTTAAAAAATCATAATTTAAAATCTAGCATGATGACCTTCCAATTTTTTACATTTTTGAAGAAACCATATCCTAATGTATCACTGTGCAAAATTTCAGATTTTTTTTTCTTTACAATTTTTTAGTCAAATCCCGCAGTACCTGATTTCCCGCCTTAAGTGATATAGAAACATTTTATTTTACGTCAAAGTGTCTTTACCTTTAAAAATAAACATTACATCCAAATTAAAAAAATATACAGTAAATAACACATTTAACCTCATATAAATAAATTAACATAAGGTGATGAAAATTTTAACTTGTCAGCAGTTAAAAATTATTAATATTTAAATTTAATATTTAATAATATGTGTATTAGGGAGAGTCATAAAAATATATTAACCTTGTTAAAATATGCCAAATTATTGACGATATATATGTGAAAATATTTAAATTACCATCACTTAATTACACGACTATTTTAAACAACCCAATTTTCTTATACATATATAGATATTTTCACAGAATTTTATTTAAATATAAATATATTAAGTAATTTTGAAAATGATTATAATTTAAACGTCGTAGTTTACTATTATAATATTCCTATTACTTTATGAATACTATTGTTGTTATGTTACAACTTTATATTATATAAAAATATGAGTTTTACTTTATATGATTTACAATGTAACTTTCATACATAATGTATAATTATGCTTAAATGTTGACTATTATCACTGATTTCATTTTTTATTTTTAAAGTATAAATGAAAAAAACCTTACTTTTAACAACTTGACCACAAATGTATAAATGAATAATTTTAATTAAAATAATATTTCATTAGAAATTATCGGTTAAAAAAATTCTTAAAAAATTTCTATAGCTTAAAACACGTCTAGTATTTCTAGTCTAGTATTTCTAGTTTTTTATTGTCTATTATTTCTCATTTAAATTTCTCAGGAATCACTAGATCAGTTTTCTCAAAACTCGCAAAAAATATGTTTTTCCCCATAAGCGTAATGTTAAATTAGGGAACCTGCAGTTTCCCCCGCGCGCTAAACCGATAAGTTCCAATGAAAACTTTTCTATTGGTTTAAAATATGTAAAAGTTTGTCTAGTATCCCTCATTTAATTTAAATAATATCTGAATAAGTGCAGCAGTATTTATTTTCCCCAGAGAACGCTTATAATAACATAATGGTTCCTCAAAGCTAAAGTATAAAAAATTAAGGGACTCCACGCTGTACCCGCAAGTTCCAAATATCAATTATGTCTTAAAAACTACTTTGATTATATAATTTCAAGTGGTATTTTCATAATAATTCATAATTATAATAATTCATGATTTCAAGTGGTATTTCACAGTATTTAATTTAACACTTTTTTACTATACAGTATATATAGGGTTTATGCATTCATGTTAAAGTCGACGCCATGTTGGATAACTCAATAACATGGGTGACATAGGACACAAATAAAAATTTGCTAGTTTAAAAACACTATAATATGCAGTATTTTTGAGAGCATTGATGCTGTAAATATGTTGAGTTAATATCTCAAGTATGTGAGAAAAATAACAGTAAAACAATTTTCCAAAGAAAATTGGCTTAAATGATGTTTGTCCTATGCTGAGCAATGTTACGCACTACTCCAGTATAATGTAAGTAGATAACCTATGTAATCCAGAGAGGATTCCCGCTGAAAAGTACTGGTCAGCTGGAGACGTGTATTGCGGGTCAAAATTACATTGATCAAATGGGCAACAAAATATAACTTCCAGGATAAAATAAAATTAAAGGCAACAGAAAATTGAATAACGATTTTCTCTTTGGATTACCTATCTATAGGAATACCTTACTCCAGTATGGCCTCCAAGTGCGATAAATATGACGTCATCCGCATACACCCTATAATATGTTCTGTACAGTGTACATGGACACGGATCAAAGAAATAACGTAATTTATGCTCATTATAGCATAAATGTTGCTATTTTGGAATTGTATAATTATGCTGTGCTACACTAAAATAAGCAGCATAATTATTATTTAATGTAGCATAAGTTATGTTATAATAATAATGAATAAATTTTTAAAAAATTTAGTAATGTTTTTATAGCGTGTATGTATTTTAAGCCAAAACAAGTAAAAATGAAATTTAACAAATTTAATAAAAAGACAATACATTCACAGAAGCCATTTTTAAATAAAAATGACAGTTTTTGAAGCATAAAAACGTTTTGCTGCATTATATCAATGTTTATTTATTAAAAAAAAAAAAAAAAAAAAAGTACTTCTGAGATTATTGCCTTTAGCTAAACAAGTATAGAAGTATAAAATATTAAATGTTGACTTGAAGTAAGTTGAAATGTAGACAAATAACTTATACGAATTATTCTTATATACTTTTACTTCAGAGATTTCAATTCAATTAACTCAATAAATAACTTGTAATATATATAAAATTACTTTATAAAACAAAATCATCCGTGTTTTTTTTATTTGATTCAAACAATTATTTACTTACTTTGATAACAAGTCCCAGTTCTTATTGTTTAATTTATACACTATATTATATTATATAACTTTTTCATTAAATAAACTACAACTTTATAGTTATTTATTATGTTTTGTTTTTAAATCTTATAAATATACAGTATAGAAACAAACTGATATCGAGAGAGCTTGAAGGCTATAGAGATTTACTGAAATGTGTTTTAGTTTTGTCATAAAATATAATGTGCATCAAGCTGCATCGAGTGCAATGTAGCGAGCTTGTTTCTAGAATTGCATTCGGAGATGACGCAGTTTTTTTTTTTTTTTTTTTTTGCAAGGATAACAAAAGTAATTCTTTTTTTTTACTGCATTTTTGTCTTTTATTGAATAAACGGCGTATGTTTTATTAACTTTATTTTACGGCAATTTTCTCTGGGATATTTTCATATTACACATTCTTGAGCAATGATTTAATAATTTAATTATTTTAATTTTCAATCACCCGGTTACATTGTATTTATTCTGATGCGATGCAAATCATATACGATTTTTCATGGTATCACCATAGTAGTTACATATTAATATTTTAATTTTCAATAAATAACTAAACATTTTAATTAAAATAAAATAAACATATCTTTATATATAATTAAAATATAACATAATATTTGTTAATATAATTATGTATTAAAATGCATATTTTTTTTTTTTTTTTTTTTTTTTTTTTATTATTTCAAACACACAAATATACAAAGTCCAACCAAGGCATAGCCTTATCGGTTGGTTCATTTATTGTTACACAATCATGTCTTATTATATTATATTACTACATATACATATTTTTTATTATATATATTTCAAAAGCAAATAAAGTACGTATTTACACAAAACATTTTTTTTTTTTTTTTTTTTTTTTTTTTTTTTTTTTTTTTTTTTTTTTTTTTTTTCGTTTAAGAGAAGTATTTTTATAATACAAGAAGCAAAAATTAATCATCATTAATCAATACAAACAGCAAAAAATTATTCAACATTTTATAAATTATCAAGAAAGAATTTTTTCATATTAAATTTCGTTTCATTTTTATTTGCAAAACTTTTTAATTCTGATGGAATTTGATTCCATAATTTAGGAAGTAAAAATTTTTTGTCCTTTCAGTGAATCTATTTACAATTCTTGGTACAAATAAAGGATTGGTCACTGCTGTTCTGGTACTATAAATATGAGTTCTCGGTATACCATGAGAATTTTCAAAATAATTTTCACAAATAAAAGAACATTTAAACATTTCTTCTATTGGCAATATCTTAAAGTACTAATATATATAATATATAATATATATAATATGTAAAGTTTTTATAATGTTAATAATATAACAAATAACTAAAAAAAAAAATATATATATATATTAATAAAATAAAAACATGCTCTTTTAAGTGCAATAAATTTGATTTTAATGGTAATGTTTCTTTTTTACCAGTTTATTATTATATTTTTTGTTCTTTTAAAACATGAAAATTTGTATGTCATAGAAATTTCTTGGTCTTAAACTGCAGTAGTTTTCTCAAAAATCACTTTTAGGATGGTCTCACAATGCTAAAATACTCAAAATAAAAGGAATAGGCCAGAAGAAAATAAAAGTATTTATATCACAAAACACTTCATTGGACTTAAATAAATAACTTTAGTTTATCTTAAAGCCCAACTGTAGCTCCGTAGCAGTGATCAGAAAATTTCAATTTATGCAACCTGCACAAAATTTTTTACTAGTTTTTGCATGTTTCTGACGTCAGAAACATGAATAGTCACGGAAAGTTCATACTGTACAGTATTTTCACGCTCTCTCGTGGGGCTACATTAACATTCTGGTAAAAATTGTATTCAATTTTTAAGATCCAATTTCGTGTTTATTCATTAAAAACCCACAATATGTTGTTTTATTATGTGTTCTATGGCTTTAAGGGCCTTTCCACTGTTTTCCTGATTTTGAATGTTTACACGTCACCATATAAACACCCTTAAATTTTAACACACTTGAATTTATTGTGTATCAAAAATATTGCTTTTTAAGCTAAAACCATAAGTATTTACATTTATTGAAGAAAAATACATGTTTCAAATAAACGAAATTATAATAAGAATCTATATATACCCCCCCCCCCCTCCCACACATATTAAAATATACAGTACAAACTATACAATGCAAGAAGAGAATACTTAGTGAATAAATAACAACAAAAAGTAAACAAAGAACAGTATAATAAACGATAAAGATCAGATTTATAAAACATAAAAAAAACATGCGACTTCTAAACTATATTAATGTTGAGTTTCATTGATTTAAACAGCTAGGCCACCTACACAGTGGAAATTCTCTATAATACATATTATGTATATGTATGTATGTATGTATGTATGTATGTATGTATGTATGTATGTATGTATGTATGTATGTATGTATGTATGTATGTATGTATGTATGTATGTATGTATGTGTGTGTGTGTGTGTGTGTGTGTGTGTGTGTGTGTGTGTGTGTGTGTGTGTGTGTGTGTGTGTGTGTGTGTGTGTGTGTGTGTGTGTGTGTGTGTGTGTGTGTGTGTGTGTGTGTGTGTGTGTGTGTGTGTGTATATGTATGTATATATATATATATATATATATATATATATATATATATATATATATATATATATATATATATATATATATATATATATATATATATATATATATATATATATATATAATAGAGCGTAGGTTGAGAATACACACATTTTAATCGACCTAATAAGCAATTATGCAGATCAAGCTAGCTATATTTACTTTATAAATTATGTCTTTAGCCGTTATTGTTAATTAGTATATAGTTGAATAATTAAGTTATTGTATATAAAGTAATATATAATATTGTGTGTAGGAATAACAATTACATTCCTGAATTTTAATTAGTATTATAATTTAATATGTTTATATAATGTATTATGTGTTTAATTAATAAAGACATTATATATATTTTTATTATTATTATTTACCTGTTATTTTTTTCTTTGTGTAAATATATTAAAAAATTATCATTAAATTATTTCAATGTATTTAAATTACAAAATACTTTTATTTTTATTATTTTTTTCTTATTATTTTTTAATATTATATTTATATTTGTTCTATTTTTTTAATAATATTATTTATTTAAAATACCATTATTTTAATAAAGTTTCAATTTTACTGACATAAAATAATTCCGCTGGACTGGCTTGTATACGAGTAACGTACATGAGTAATGATAATTTCGTACATAAATTGTAATATTATTGACACGTCATTTCTCATTAGTGATTAGACGTACGTACACTACATACGACTTTAATAATACGTATAATTAGCGTCTTCAATAGAGAACAACTAACGTAAGGGTCCCGTAATTTAATATTACGCATAAATCCCTTGTCAACTTACTTTTTATCATTTAGAATACTAGACTGATAATTACCATACCTTAATATCCATGAATTAGACACCAACACTTTGAGTTTGTATTTATTTTCATTTACTTTCATTTTAACGGTTATTTCACGCATCTGACGTCCCAACGTACCGATGGGGCCGTGATAGGGGTAAAGAACTTGAGGAAGGGGCTTAAATTTATCACGTGACCAGAACTGTGACTGTGATTGGCGTCGGTACATTGTGACGTCAGATACGTGATATAACCGCAAAAAGGAAAATAAATACAAAATCAATGTGTTGGTGTCTAATTCATGGATATTAAGGTATGGTAATTATCAGTCTAGTATTCTGAATGATAAAAAAGTAAGTTGGCAAGGGCTTTAAGGGGTGAGTCAGTTTATTATTTTTATTATTGAGAAAACTACTCCACCGATTCCAGAGATATTTAATGAGGAATTCTAGACATACTTTTACGTGTTAAAAGACGGAATTTTTTAAAGAAATTTTTAAACCGATAATCTCTATTCAGAGCTTATGCTTCACATTAAAATAACATTGCGGACTTAGCGCACAGTGTTGTAGTCGATCGCCCTTTTTTCGATCCGATCACGATCCGATTAATTGAGATGTAGCTCGATCCGATCTCGATCACGATCTTCAAAACTCGAGACTATCCGATCACAATCCGATCTGATCTACTATCATTTGATCGAAAATTTTCGATCGTTTTCAATAATAAATGTAGGTATGTAAGAACGGCATACAGACAGAAGGCCCGCGGACAAAAGGCCCTACGACAAAAGACCCTACCCGTGCGCCGCTCGCCGATATGCTTTAACTGTGCGCACAGCCAGGGCCTTTTGTCCGAGGGCCTTTTGTCCGCGGACCTTCTGTCAGACATTCGTAAGAACTTTGTAAATTATAATAATTATGAAAAAAAAAAAAAAAAAAAAAAAAAGGAACTTATACTGTAATAATATATTATACTTAACAGTATTTTTATATTCATATTTCCGTGCAAAATTTTTTTTAATAAATAAATGTGTTACATAATTGTTAGTTCTTACCTTAAGATGTTTTATTAGATTTGCTGCAACAGATTTAAAGGCTATACGACGTTATTCGGTTTATTTTTGCACGATAAATACAAACACTGAATACCAAGCTCTTTCCCACTTTTATCTTTTTTAGGAGCTCCAGTTACGTGATAAAATTCTTTTAAGCTATTATTTCACGAAAAAAAATTGTCACCCAAATTATCCTTTAATTTATATTATAAATTATAATATATTAACGTTTATGAATATGTAAAAATAAATAAAAAATACACTTTTGCCTGCTTTCTTATCTCGTGACACCTGCGAGAACGTACAGACCAAATGACTGGTGTCTGGATGGAGGTCCAAAAAATTATCCTATGTACAGTACTGTGTGTCTTCATCCCCACTAATCAAAGCAACCCCCTCGTGTTTATTTCAGAAAAAATTTCCCCTCACTGCGGTTTTTTAATACATCAAAATTTCGTGGAAAAAATCATTAGTGTAAAAAGCACTTAAAATTTTTCGATTGGTTATAAAGTCACCTCTAAAACTCATACAAGAAATGTATTGTGTTAAAATAAAATTGACAATCTTTCAATGCAGAAAAAAATTCTGTTACTTGAATATACGAACAAAATAATACGTCAAGAATTCATTTTAAACAAAACTTATTTACCGCCTTTAATGTCATGTCAAAAAAAAAAAAAAAAAAAAAAAAAAAAAATTGGTGACATAGACACACTATTGATAGAATAATTTCTTTCCTAGAAAGCCTAGAAGCTTATATAGCTCAGAGTCAGGTATTTGCTATTTTTCTTTTATTTCTTTCATTTTTGCTTTCTTTGTTTTGTTTTGCGATACCTTTTAGCTAAAGTAGATAACATCTCAATATCTACCTAGCAGCTGCTAGCAGAGTACTGCCTGTACTGTACTTTTAAATTCTTTTCTATTTTGGACTTTGACTTTTTGCTTTATTATAATGAATAAAAAAAAGGGGAAAAAAAAAAAAAAAAAAAAAGAAGAAGAAGAAGAAGAAGAAGAAGAAGGAGACAAAAAGAAAGAAAAAAATACCTAAATGGTTGTAAAAACTAAAGTATGAAACATGATGATCGGATCGAAAAAACGTTCGATCACAGCCCTAAATGTGATCGAAATCCGATCACGATCATGTTTTTATAAAATGGGTCGATCCGATCACGATGCGATCAAATGATCGTGATCGGATCGTGATCGGATCGAAATTTGATCGATCGACTACAACACTGTTAGCGCATTATAAAGTAAATTATCAGATTTATCAGTATCACAATCTCTTGTTAACATTATCAGATCAACTAGTATATTTTTTCTATGTTATAAAAATCAATACAATAAACTATTTATAAAAGGTAAAAGCTTCAGTTCCCGTGGTCATCAGATAATATGAATATTATTATTTCACATGAAACGGGAGCGAATATTCGTAACTCAGAATTTCATTTCTTGTTATCCATTTTAATAAACTTCAGCAAAAATTTTAATATTTCCATACTTACATTTTTCAATCAATTTGTAAACTGCTTAAAAGTAACGATAAAGATGATGGTTAAAGATAATGAATTGCACATTGAATGGAGCGAACACATGTGGCCTGGGAAAAGCGAAAAAGCACCTAACTTTTTATCATTTAGTATAGCATAAGGACAATGTTGTACTTGTCAGTTTTTTTTTTTTTTTTTTTTTAGAAAATTGCCGCTTTAAGACTAGAAGAATTTAAAAGAGGGCTGCTCTCAGGGCCGGCTTGGCCATAAGACGAGGTCTGCGATCGCAGACCGGGCCAACGTCATTGCGGGCCAAGCGGGCCAGAAAAAAAAAAGAAAAGAAAAAAAAAAGAAAAAAAAAAAGAAAAGAAAAAAAAAAAAAAAAAAAAAAAAGAAAAGAAAAGAAAAGAAAGAAAGAAGAAGAAGACAATAATTTAAATTTACTCAAAAGTTTGCAGCACAATATAATAGTTTTTCTACTTCTACAGTTTATTTAATTCAGAGACAGAGCAGAGAAATGAAAATCTTAGTTATGCAAAAAATTAGTATACGTAGTGAAAGATCTGATAATGAATCTGATCAGGGCCGGCTTGGCATAAGACGTAAGGCCGGGATCCCGCGGCCCGGGCTTTTGACTTTGCGGGCCTTTTTGCTTGCTCTTAATTAGTAAAAAAAAAAAAAAAAAAAAAGAGAGAGAGAGAGAGAGAGAAGAAAAAACAACTAAACTTTAAAACCTTTGCCAGCATATTTTTTTAAATTTAATTTTGTATCATATGAATTTAATCTATGATGCATGCACACAAATTACTTGAAATGCGCATTTTTATTGTAACTAAAAAAAAAAAAAATGCATTGAGATCATTGCAAGCCAACTAAATTTTTTTATGCACTTGGGCCAGCTAGGCATAAGGCCGTACAAGTTAATCCGCGGGCTCCTGGATAGGGACTTTGCTTTTGCGGGCCTTTGGTTCTGATGGAAAAAAAATCAATTAAAAAAAGTTCAAAGGTACTTTGAAAAATAGCTCACTTTTTTATTATTTGAAAAGAAGTGATATCATTTTTTTAATTGTTAGTTTCAATTAAACCCTTCTTTTTAAGCCGTCGTATTTGCGTTTTTTTCAATACTTCTTGCACTATAGTATGTAGATAAAATATTATATTTTGGAAAGTTATTAAATTCATAGCCCTATATTTATATTTTATTTATATTATTTATAAAAAATATATTTATTGTTAAATATATATTTCTAAACACGAGATGAGCCCGTAAATGACTCGTTAAAAAAAAGCATTTGCAAAGAATACAAGATAAAAAAAAAGGATAAACCTTTTTTTTTTTAGTACAATATATTTATAATTCTCTATAGCATGTAAAATCAATTGTTAATACTTAAAAATAATAATAATTTACAACTTTTGTCTTCAAAATAAAAATAAATTTTTGTATATAATGAGAATTGAGCCTTTTTTTTTTTTTTTTAATTTTGGCCTAAATATTGATTTCCCCAAGTAATGGCTCGTTTTTTTCAAATTTAAGCTCAAAATCAAGCTCTTTCAAGTTAAAACCTTCGAAAAAATTTTAAGTTATCTATACCTATAATTATAAATTTACAAATCCCTGTTCTACCCCCCCCCCCCCTTTTCTTTTTTCCCCCATACTTCAATTAAATCATTACATTATAACAATTTCCTTCAATATAGTTTGTTTTCTATCATACATCAATTTTTTTGTCTGATATTTTTTTTAAGGTGGCCGAAGGGATCATGTCATGTAGATCGTAGTATATCAAAATAATGTCATGGTTTAATTGCATACTTATTTTTCAATATAATAGTGTTATACATTATTTTAAAAAATGTGAAAAAATTAAAATTTAATTCAAAATTAGCGTAAAAACCAGTGCCACGCCCCTTTTTAAAAAAATTTTCGCCTGCGGCGCAAGCTGGGGGGCTGGCGCCCCCCAGACCCCCTAGCATATGCGGGCCAATTCCCAGATTGCCAGACCGGGCCAACGTGCCCCAAGCCGGCCCTGCTGCTCTTAACACAATTTTTTGTATTTTAAGCTAATAATAAAGAAATTTGCATCAACAGTTTTACTTTGAATTTCAATGGGCGGGGGGGGGGGGGGGGGAAGTAACTTTATGCTTTTTCTTTCCAAAAATATTTTACCAATAACAAATGCAAACCACTACGGTTATAAGATTTATCAAATAAAGTAAAAATAACACTAAATCATATTTATATGCTATAAAAAGAAAAGAAAAAGAGAAACACGAAAAAGTATATTAGAGTATAAGTGTCACAGGATGAAAAATGCAATGAACGAACAAATCTATACTTAAAATAAAGTTTAACATTCTTAATGCATTTCTTATGTAAAATTTGTTGCAATAATTACAAAAAAAAAGTTCATTCTAAGTAATCCATGAAATACTTGAACATGATTCAGTATTTTTTTTTTTTTTTTTTTTTTGGCAAATGATAAACATGATTTATAATAATAATAAAATGCTGATCATTTTTCGCATGAAAAGACTAACGTATAAAAGAAAATGATCATAAATATAAAATAAATGTTCAAAACATAAACATGTAAGTCACTTACAAATATATAAAATTTATAAACATCAAACACTTATTTACATTTTATCGTATATAAAAGCTACAACATATAAAAAAAAGGTAATCTCCAAGTACAAAAATTTATAATTTTATTACGAGATTGTCCCAGAAAAAAAAATTCGATGACACTTTTAACCTCACTTAAAAATAATGTCAACTTTCATAAACATGAACTCAAGAGTTCAGAGATTTAAAAAAAAAAGGGGGTATTAAAATATATTATAGTTGTAATATTTATTATATAGCATGTTCAACATTGCTCCGTTGCTTCGTTCTAGAACTTATTATTGTATCACGTCCATCACCTGTCACTTAAATACGACCACCATGTCCCATACGCCTATCAAAATTACGAAACATTTTTAATCTGCAATAAAATTAATACTTTCAATTTTAATAAAAAAGTAAATTTTTTGGTGTCAACAGAATTTAAAGTAATTATAATAAAAAAATCATTAGTTTTAAATTAGTCATAGCTTTTTTCTTTTTTTTTTTTTTTTTAATAATAATTTAGTAACGTGTGTATTTTGACTGGTTTCTGTCTCGAGCTAGCTCAGTTTCGAGCTGAAAACTTTTAAAAGCTTAAACTTGGTTTGGCTGCAATTGTTTTGAAATAGAGTATTTGGAAATTTTGGACCGAGCTCGAGTTTGGCTTGGTTTAAATTTACAGCTCTTGCTTTTTAATAATGAAAAATAAAAATAATAATAAAAACTGGTGGTCAGAAATCGTTTATTTTAATATTATTATAGTTTCTTTAACAATGAACAATAAGAGAGAGAGAGAGAGAGAGAGAGAGAGAGAGAGAGAATACTATTATAAATTAAATATAACTTAAAACTTAACCCCGTTAATCGTTGAAATACGTTAGCACTTCACTGCCATAATATGGGAGCAGAAAATAAGTGATCATATTTACAACAAATTTCATTCTTCAAGAATTAAAAAAAGAAAGAAAAAATTAGAATTTTGTTTATTGTTGCATAATTAAATTATTTACTTAATATTTTTAATAGTGTTGTTTGTAAACCCCGGTTTTATTCCTACAAATAATGCGCATTACATTTTAATAACCATTTGATCGTTAATTTAGTAGCAGAAAACAGGGTTTACAAACTTTTCTTGTAATAACAAACACACACACACAAAAAAAAAAAAAAAAAAAAAAAAAAAAACGAAATTAATCACAGTTTGCAACAATGACATTTTTTCTAATGGAAGTAATCATTTATTTTTAATAGATTCTATTAATTTAATTTGATTTATTGTAGTTTCCAAATACAGACATACGTCCAATACAATGAAGGTACACATAGTAGAAAAAATTAAGATGTTCAAACTAAAGAAAGATAATCCAATTGTATTGGAACAGATTAATACTCATATAAAACAATGTTCCGCTTTACCTCATGGATCTTGTCAATCATGACAGTGATGCACATTTTAATCACCTTAGAATAAGATTTATTGAAAATTACATTTCCCAATGAGGATTCACAAAATCTTCCGCATAATATTAATTTACAAGATAAAATTCTAACAGTCGTAACTGTGTATGCGATGAATCAGATGAATGAATAGTTAAAGGCGTAGAACACCTTGAACAAAAAAGTTGCGTAATATCCTAACAAACCTGAAAATCAACGTTGATTTGGCCGGAAACATTGATTTCTAATTTATTTTCCTTTCACAAAATGCCACTGCGGGTCACTGACGTCACAGCTCGCCCGGTTTACTTGCTCGTGGACCAGGCGAGCTGTGACGTCAGTGACCGGCATTGGCATTTTGTGAATGGAAAATAAATTAGAAATCAATGACTCCGGCCAAATCAACGTTGATTTTCAGGTTTGTCAGGATATTACGCAACTTTTTTGTTCAAGGTGTTCTACGCCTTTAAGGGCTGCATTCAGATGGCTTGCTACTCAAAATCTAAAAAGAAAATTTGGAAATTTTATGGTGCCATTTGAAAGCAATTCTAGTAATAGCTACCTATGATAAAATTTTTAGAACTCACAAACATCAGATAAGAGCGAAAATAATTATTGAAATTAATACGTGCTCTTATGGGACTGTAACATTTCAAAAAAATCATAATTTAAAATCTAGCAAAGTGACCCTTATTTATTATTATTTTTTTTTTTTTGCATTTTTGAATATTCCTTATCATCACCGAGCAAAATTTTAGATTTTTCTTTCTTTTCAACTTTTTAGTCAGATCTAGCAGTACCTGATTTCCTGAATGGTTTTCAAATCAAAATGATTACAAGCTGTGCCATAGTTATGCATTTACACTACAGTGTCACTGTACTTTAACTAAAATTATTGACAAAATTTAAAAATATATAAAAATAAAATAAAAATTAAATTATTTATTTTAAATAATTAATATAAATATACTGGTTTTTAACTAATAATAATTATAAATGCATAATAGTTTTGTGTATGATAACAATTTTATAAATTAAAATTATACTAGACAATTGATTTTTTTTTATCATTAATGTTTTAATTATTCTTATTTTTAAATCCTGTCAATGAATTAAAGAATTTCAGAAGAAAACAAATTTCCTACCCCCCCTCCCCAATTAAATTATTTTATAACAAGGTATAATAAAATATATATTTTATATTTTCCATTGGTAACAAAAAAATTGTTTCATCTTATGTGTGGGTGGGGGTGGAATTATACCATACCTTATAGTGTGATAGCTTGAGAGTTTTTTAAGAGAGAGAGAGAGAGAGAGAGATGAGAGTCAAAATGAAATGGCAAGGTGCGGCAAGGACACAAAAATCGACGCCCATTCAAAGTAAAGTTATACCCCACTCCTCTACTTACTTACATTTTTTTTTTTTTTTTTTTTTTTTTTTTTTTGCAAAATAATACTTTTGTAAATCAGTATTAAAAGAGATATAAATTACGTAACTACATACAGTATGTATAAAGTATATATTTTACATTCAAAAAGAAAAGATAGAGCGAAATTGGTATATTGGTGTAAGTCTAAAATACACAGTATGCTAAAATATTCACGCATTTTAACACGCCAATATTATAAATCCTATAATATATAAATTGTATACATACTGTTACTAAAATTTTGTTTGTAAATTATATTTACATTTCCACATTTCCATAATTTATTATTCAATAAATCTGAAAAATATTGATCTATCAATATTAGAATCATTATCAATATTATTAGAATCATTAAAATCACCTTAATGATTTAGTTTTTTATTAGTATTAAATATTGGGATTACCAATCTCAATCAATCACAGACGATGCGGGAAAAGCTTATAGGGTTACATAAATTTTAATGAAGGGTAACGGTTTAAAAGATAATAAATAATTTTCTATTTCTTAAGACACGTAAAAATATTTCTAGTATTTCTCATTAGATATCTCCGCAAACGGTCCAGTAGTTTTCTCAAAAATCGAAAAAAAATATAATAATAATAAATAAATAAAAATGAAAATGTGTTTCTTTCTATATGTTTAATGCTAAATTAGGGGAACCTTAGCTTCTCCCGCGTGCTATACCAATAAGCTCCATTTTTTAGCATCACGGGACCAGAATTTTGAAGAGAGGACTACACCAGAAATATTGAAATAGAAATACTAGATGCACTCTTACGTATTTCAAGCAACACATCATACATACTTAAAAATTGTGTTTAAAAACTTTAAGAACCCGGGGTGTTTAAAGAGGGGCGTTAAATTGATACAATGGTGGTTTAGAATTAATTTTTAGTGCGCATACTATTTGAGTTAAAACATCAAAATTGTCGCCAATTCTGCAGATGTGGTTCAGCCTTGTACTATATATTATAGATTCAAAATACTTTTAAGGGTGGTATAAACCTTAAAACTGCAAATATTTTTAATGCATTTAATTGATAATAATAATAATAATAATAGCGGTAATTCATTTAATTGATAGCGTTTAATTTTCTTAAGTTGCGCGTAAAACTCAATCAGGTTTCCTTTAAATTTTGTGAAACTTTTATGAAGGCTTGCAATGACTGCTGCAAGCTGCAATGCAATGGCTTGCTGAACTGATGAAGTTTTGAGCAAAAATTACAAATAACATCATGCTGAATTGGGGGTAAAAGCAAAATTATGTTCATAAACCCTTTAATAGATGGTGCTTTTTTGGTGCGTATTTAACACCCCCCCCCCCTCCTTAAATGCAGTTGCAAAACTGTCAGTACCTCACTGAGGTTTAGTCCAACAATTTTCCAAAAAATGTGCACAAATGAATTAAACGTTAATCTTTTTAGAGTGCAAGTGATACTTTTTTTTGAAAGAATATTTCATCATCGGTAACATTCAATGGTTGGTAACATGTATTTTAAAACCTTTTTCAGTAATTACATATCAATTGAGCTAACATAATTTAAAATACATTAATATACTTTCCATATTATTTTTAATTAATGAAAGAAGCAAGCGTAATAGTAAATGTGAATGATAGTAAATATAATAATAATAAAAAAGTACCCTCATTTTTAAATATTATTATTTAATAAAAGATTTTTCCATCTCCTATATTTCGCTCATTAATATTATTTTATGGTCTATAAATAACCATACACTATATTATAATAAAATCGATCTCATCCCCATATTAGGTATAATATGTAATACCACCACCAGGTATATAATTACAACAAACGCACTCTAATTAGCAAAAGGTGTTATGAAAAGATAAATCTGTGGTTTTATTTTTAATTGAGATAAATTTTATTATTCATATGTCACTTATAATGATAAATCGTTATCATGAATTAGGTTAATTCTTATTTTTTAGTAGCACATTTTTTTTTTAAATCTAAATTTTATAAATACTGTCTGGACTAATTATTATTCCTAATAAGTTATATATTATATTAACCTTACGTAGAAATATTTAAAATGTTTGCAAAGGTGCAATTTAAACATTTTTAATTAAAATACTTAATAAAATTAATTTCGAAGTTAAAACTGATTCTCTCTCTCTCTCTCTCTCTCTCTCTCTCTCTCTCTCTCTCTCTCTCTCTCTCTCTCTCTCTCTCTCTCTCTCTCTCTCTCTCTGCTTTCTTCATAACTGTCCAATTATTGTAATATATTGTTATATACAAAAGAAACAAAAGGTAGGATCGTGCAAGAACTTGAACTTACGCATAATAGAAATAACCATTACAAGTTTATTTTGTTGTTAATCATTCTTTATGATGGAGCAACTGAATTTGTAATTTGTAGTTGCATTTTTAACAACAAATGTATGTAAAAATAATTTTTCAACAATATCAATAATTCATATTTCTTTATCGCCTTTTTATTTTATTTATTTTTTTATTTTAGTATTGTATGTTCGGAATAATTAGAATTAGAAGAATTATATAAATTAAATTTGAATGACAAAAAAAATTAATAGGTGAGCATATATTAAAGAAATGAGATAACAGCTATCATCATTTGAATGCAAAAAAAAAAAAAAAAAAAAAAAAAAAAAAAAAAAAAAAAAGGGGGGGGGGGGAATGAAAATAGTTAGGCATTTTAGTTTACAACAATTATACTGAATTATGAATGTAAAACTACCCAAATATACTAAAAAAAACAAAACAAAAAAGTTTTGGCTAACTGTTTACTACTGTATAGTTATAGTAATGCACAATAATAAATAAAATAAACCAATAAAAAAAAAAAAAAAAAATGCGAACACTAAAATTCTGATGTCATTTTTAATTCATTGAAAATCCATAATAAACAAATCAACGGTTCATTCTAAGAACTTTTAATGATCATGTGAAATATTTTATTTAATGTTTTGACCGATACTTTATCCTATATATCTAGATACTATTATATATATTTACAACTATATACTTCCCACTTAAATACAAAATCTACGTATGCCAAAAAAAACTAAAACGTGTCAATAAAGTTGGTTATGAATACTAAGAAGTAATAAACGCGTGAGAAAATGTATATCACCCACCAATATTATCGCGTATCTTACTCTCTCTTAATTTGTCTTTTTTCCTCGATATCTTGATGGCACCATTATTTTGATCAATATGTAAACATACGTCTTAAATATGTTATGTACATTTTTGACTTTGTAATAAAACATTTTAAATTGTTTTTTTACGATCTTTATCTTTAAAAAGTCAAATTATAGAACGTTATATTGCACATTATTTGTTGTGATAGATTATTTACTATTCAATGTAATAATATAATAAGAAGAGGAATCAATTGTTCCGTTCAATGCAAGGTCCATATATAAGAGGTTAGATGCTCCGGGAAAAGTTTTGGCCAAGGTCGCGCAGTTTAAAGGAATTCACCAAAGACGTCATATCGCTGGGTGTATTTTTATTCACCTTATCAGTGACGTAACTGGTGAACGGCATCGTATTGGCTTAGAATCAAGTACAATCCATCGCAAAATAAAATCTACTGCGCGAGTTTTGTGCTGCGCTCAACCTCTTTATTATATGGACCTTGCGTTGAATGTATCGGGAATAGTAATAATAATAATAAAAACTTTTTCATTGCGTTATATTATTTAAAATTTAGCACTTATTCGTCAGCAAGTTTAAACACGTTCGGAAATTTTGTCGGTGCTAAACATGATTTACATTATATTTAAGTTATATCGCTAGAAAGCTGGTATCTCGAAAATTTTGACCCTCTCTTACACTCATTTGATGCCTTTAAAAAAAGTCAGTAATGTTGTTCGTAAACGTCAACCTTGTTTTCTTGCTCCAAAAAATGCGCATTCCATTTGAATAACCATAGTTGATCGTCATTTTAGGAGCAGAGAACAGGGTTTACGAATAGCAATTATGTTAACAACTATTGATGATAAAAATTTCCAGATCTGTGACTATCAAGACAAATAAAAGTTTTGGAACTATAAAGTGTTGCCTTATGGAAGAAAAATTTTAAAAATTCACAGTTAAAAATAGTACGCTCTCACTTCAAAACTTTTACATACATAACTATGCTTAGAGAATTCTTGTCTTAAAATTATCACTGCGTGCAGAAAAAGTGTCTTTTATATGTACTTTTATTTGTATTTTATTTTATTTTTTTAGTGGGGGGGGGGGGGGAGAGACTTGAATTAGTTCGAATAAATTCTTTGTTAATCTATTATTTTCTGTATCTTTAACTTTTAAAGTAAATAAGCTTCAGCATTAAGGGAGTAGGGTACTGACCTTATATCTCAAAAACTAGAAGTGTTTTGGGTCTAAATTTGGTGTCACTGTGTAGCTAAGGGTCATACCTATAGCTGTGATAAAAATTTCATGAGGTTTGACCGTCTCAAAAAAAAATTTCTTGAAATTAACATTGGGCCTTATGGGCTTAAAATTTCAAATATATATATATATATATATATATATATATATATATATATATATATATATATATATATATATATATATATATATATATATATATATATATATATATATATATATATATATATATATATATATATATAAAATTAATTTGCACGGTGACCCCCCAAAATTTTTATATATTTGAAATTGTCTCAAGCTGAAGTATCATTGTGCAAAATTTCAGATTTTTTTGACGAGAAAAGTTTGAGTGTAATGGCCGACGTCGGTACCCTACTCCCTTAATATATATCTTTTCATGAATCATTTAATGAAAGTAATTTTAAACGTTACTTAATATAATATTAATATGATCAAATTATTTATTTATTGTATATATATACCGAAAAACTATTGTTTATTGTGAATACTTTATAATTTGACAGTATGTTGAACTCTTAAAGTAATAACATATTGCAATTTTAAACATTTTAATATTATATTACTTTTATGTAAGTAAGTAAGTAAAAAAAAAAAAAAAAAAAAAAAAAAAAAAAAAACATTTCGGCATTGTACAAAGTAATATTAAGAAAATACTTTATTATGAAGGTATAAGTTAATAAATTTAAAATCAAGTACATACAGGATATAAAGAAACATTCAACAAATATAATTTATAATCCATTAATAACTTATGGATCGACTTAAGATTAAATAAAATAAAACATACAAAAAAAAAAAAAAAAAAAAAAGCCAATCTGTGAAAGTTATTGAAGTACTTGTTATTACCGGCTGCTAAAGTTATAATTATGTACTTTTTAATATAGGGTCGGACCAAGAATAATTATACTCTCTTTACACATTATCTGATACCATTACCTCATATTTACGTTAGGAAAATCTATATATTATGTATGTGTTAATTATCATTAGGTTCAATGTGTTATAATATTTGGTACATTATGTCTCGCATGATTATGCATTATATTTATTGTCAATTTTTTGTTTATTATTATTATTATTATTGTTTAATACTCAAATGTGTATTAAAATCTATACTTCTGGTGAAGGTAAAGTTATATGTAATACGGTTGAAAATTTCACGTATGTTCTTTTTTTTTTTATTAAATTTAATGACTAAATTTTCTATCTAATGTACACGAAAAGAATAAATTACGTAATGCTAAATTAGAACAATATAATTAATTATGCTGCATAATATTTATGATATGCTACAAAGTTATTATGTAGTATAGCATAAATTATGTTGTATTGAACAAATTGTGCTAAAAATGAGCTGGCATAATTATTATGTATTTATTTTTAACCGTGTATATAGCTTTAACAATTGACATTTTTAAGATAATACGCGTGAATCGCTGATTTTTTTAATTGTAGCAAGAGTAAAAAGACACTGATTATAGTATACACAGAATTTTATGTTTATTAGTATGCAAGTTATTTAAAAAATTTAAGCCTGAAGTAATAAGGGGTTGGGGGGAGGGGAAATGAAAATTGTGTCGTACAATTTATAATTTATAGATTTTTCTTTTTTAATGAAATTGTATTTTTTTTTTCTTATTAAAGCTAGTTTACCCTATCAAATAAAACTAGGTACTGGCATGTGATTTTTGCATTAAAAAATCCCAAGGTATATTTTGTTATGATATTAAGTCAACAAGTTTTCTTCTTTCAGTATGAACATCAATTTAGAAGCTTTTGTTTTCATCAAAAAAAAAAAAAATAAAAAAAAAAAAATCTTACAGCAACACTTCTACAAAAGATTCCTCTTATATAGCATACTAGCTCCAATTTCATTTATAAAAATAAATTGGTTTTGGCAAAAAAAAAAAAACATTTCAAAAGATCAATTTAAGCTTACGGAATTGCAGAGGGTTAGAACTAAATTATATAGAATTAAAATTGTGACATTCTTTTATTTGTAATATTTTCTAAAAAATTTCTGTCAATATTTCCTTTTTAATACTAAGAAATGATACCGTTAAATTGTGGCTAGATACAATACGAATTGAATTAATAATTTGATTGTGTGCTGAGTTTATATAGTAACCATTTTTTACGTGATTTCATTGACTCACTAAGAAATATAATGGGTAGGGGGAGAAGGGAATAAAGAAGTATAAATATACAACATTATATTTGCCATATTAAAACCATACACCAGAGATGTTTACAACCGAATCCACTCCTTCGATTCGATTAAATGTACACATGGTTATTATAATATATTTTATGGTTGAAACACTCATGTTAAATTTGCAATGTTATTCTTATGAGAGAAATAAAAATATTTTGGCACAAGCGTGTGTACTATTTACGCATAATTATAATGCTTTATTTTACCATTGAAATTTCATATCATTTTCTTATCATGCATAATAATAAAAACATTCTATATTTAGCGCAAGTTTTTTAACTGTAAAATAATATATTAACACAGTCGTGAACTATTAAAGAAAAGTTTAAAAGTGGAGTGTAAAATATATTTCGTAAAAATTGAAAACTCAAACTTTAAAGGTGCGTTTACATGGATCGGATTTGCATTGTAATTGCAAAACCAAAAAACTCAGAAATAAAAAATCTTAAAATTTAAAGAAATGAATAAGAGGCATACATTATATCAACTTAAGTGTGGAAAATGATAAAAATTTTGTGCTTTGTTGAAAAAATTAATAAGTTTAAGGGCAATGGTTCTATGGATTTCGGCAATCATGATCAATTTACGATTTATACTTGTATACATAGTTAAATTTTAATAAAATAATAAAATTTCTTTATTTCAACGAAGAAAAAAATAATAATAATAAGAAAAAATTAAATTACAAAAATTATGACGTTTTTTATAGACAAAAAATGTTTAAAAAAAATTGAAATTTGACTAACATCTCGTCTTTTTTACTTGACCTTCAGTACATAAATAAATCACTTGTACTAATTTGGCTTGTCTGACTCTTTAATATTCTCCGATAACATTGACCTGTAGTAACGTCTAGCTCTAACACTCAACAAGCTGTCAATATATTATTGACATGAGATCAATAACAAAAACTACTCTTCTAATATTATTTTAATATTCAGACATCTTACAAAATACAACGTATTTAATATTACTTATCGTTTTAATTATGCGAAATAAATTTTATATTTTAATGTATTTTTAATGAAGTTACAATACTACCTACGTAAAAAAATATAAAATAATATAATTATGGCTCATTTTTCTATTTAAATATTCAGAATATTCATACTTAATTACTTTTCAATTTTTTATCAATGTTTTGTTTCTTTATATGGTAATTTTTTAGAGAGAGAGAGAGAGAGAGAGAGAAACTTTGTAAAATAGTGAGTTTTTTTCTTTCTTTTTGCTGCTTCAGCACATTTTAAAAATTTATTTTCCCTGACTTGCAATTAAAATCTTTGACCATATGTAATAAATACAAAAATAAACTGCTTACAAAATAATTATTTCAATTAATTACGATAAATAATAATTTAAGTGCTGTTTTACAATGAGCAGTAAATATATGACTGACAATATTATAAAAAAAAAAATAAAAAAAAAAAAAAAATCAAGAAATTGCATTAAAAAAATATCCTTCCATAACTTGTGTCGTTTCGTGTGAAAAAGAAAAAAAGCCATGATAATAATCATAAAAAAATGATTGAGTATTAGAGATAAAGTTGCATGTTTTGCAATAGATAAAAAATGACTATTTTAATATAAAAAATAAGATATCATAGTCGAAACAATAAATATAAAATGATAATTATGTTTACCTTTCTTTACTGAGAATTTGTAAGTAGCAACGATTTTCAGCGAAATCTGATATGAAAATATAGTAACATTTACTTAATATGCATTATTTATTGAAGATTTTCAATGGCTGTTGCGGTGTGTTGCTCTTATTGTTCTTATTTATCAACATTTATGCTATAATGACATAAATGCAGCATAAATGACATAATTTATTCTTTCCGTGAGTTTAGTGCTAATATTGATCCGCCCTGGATATTAATTTTGTTGTTGTTGTAACAAAATAGTTTCTTAATTTGTGCAATATTATGACAAATTATAAAGAATTATGATAAATGAGAACATTTTGAGATAAAAACACACAATTTTTAACGTTTACTTAATTAAAAAAAAAAAAACTGTTCCACAACTGCGCATCAGAAATAACTTCTGAAGTTAATATAACAAATTTACACTACTTTTTAAGATTAAATGAGGTTCTTGAATGGTCAATAATAATAATAAATTTGGTTCTCAGATAGTAATAAAATTATTAAATGCATAAATCCATTTATTGGCTTTCTCAAGACAATTAAGTCATAAAATTTTCAGACAACATATATTCCGATAGCTTTTATTATTCCTTCAATATATATATATATATATATATATATATATATATATATATATATATATATATATATATATATATATATATATATATATATATATATATATATATATATATATATATATATATATATATATATATATATATATATATATATATATATATATATATATATATATATATATATATATATATATATATATATATATATATATTTTTTAACGTAATGTAATTAACTAATTATTTTTAGCTAATGTAATGAACATTAATATTTTGCACAGCCTTATATTATACTGTATGGCTATAATTATTTTTTATTATAGTATTTGCAGGTGATTTGTTTTGCTTCTTTTTGTAACTTAAAAAAATAGTAAATATTAATTTCATTGTTCTAGAAAAATCTGAAAAGAAAAAAAAATAATAAGTAATTGAAAAAATGCCACATTTTATCAAAATTCATGTATATACTAGTACCTTATAGCAATGAAAAGAAAAAAAAAAAAAAAAAAAAAGGGAAAAAAGGAAAAAAGGAAAACTAATAAAAAAAAAAATCAGAAATATATTGAAAATATTCCTTTTAGTTACAGCATTTTTATAATCAGAAAACATTACAAGAGAAAACTGTCACAATGTATCTAACATTATTTTCTTCTTCTTTTTGAAGTAACAAAAGAGAGTTAAATTAAAGTTATTTATTCGCAGATAGATAAGTATACAACAATGGTAAGAAAAATTGACAGTGATAATGTCAGCTATTTTTATTACGGTGAGAAGTTATATTTTTACATTGTTTTCACATTCAACTGTCACACTTATGATTGCGTATTGTTTTACTTTTATTTGTTATTAACATTGTAATGAATCATTTATATATATATATATATATATATATATATATATATATATATATATATATATATATATATATATATATATATATATATATATATATATATATATATATCTTATAGAAACTTTTATTAATAACAAATGAATAAATATTTTTAGTATTACATACTAATGCTCAAAAAAGGGGAGGGGGATCTTAAATAATAATATTATTACTTGTAGTAAAATTCCTAATGCTAGCTATTTCATCAATAATATTTACTAATATTCAAATAACATTTTTTTAATATAATAATAATATTCATTGCACATTTTTTTATTGTTATTTATTACAGTTTTTGTTAATAAATCTTTATGTTATTAATAAATGTATTTTTATTAAATAATTTCAAATTTCTAACTTAATGAAAAGCATCATGTTAAATAAACTAATCATGGTATATATGTCTAGATCATGGATATATAAATTATAACTATAAGCTGTAATACTGTGTTTGAGATTCTGTATGGATTTTCAAATGGAATCGTTAAAAAAGTCCTTAAAAAAGTTCTATGAACTAAAACGTAAAAGTATCTAGGATTTCTCATATGAATTCCTCCCGAATAGGTAGAGTAGTTTTCTAAAAAAAAAAAAAAAAAAAAAAAAAAAAAAAGGCGTTTTTCGTTTTTCTTCATACGCGCAATGTTAAAGTATGAGAAACTTAGCTTTCCTTGCACGCTAAACCGATAAGCTCCATGAATGATTAAGATAATAAAGATTTTGAAATATATTTTGTTGCATAATCTTTTAAAAGTTTTATATCAATCAAGCGGATGATAAATATTTCATTTAAGTTTATTGTTATGCGATGCGTATATTAATATATTATATTGTTTTAAATTTAGGTAAATAAAGTTTTGTAATACTAAACCCCCTCAGACTTGACCGCACTACTCCTAACTCCTATACATTTACAATACATTTCTGTTTCCTTTTTTTTTTTTTTTTTATTTATTATTATTATTATTATTAATTTTTTTTTTACTTTTACCGGAAGTAGTATTATGGGTCAAAATAAATTAATTCAAATTAAGGGAGTAGGGGACTGACGTCGGCCATTTGACTCAAACTTTTCTCGACAAGAAAATCTTAAATTTTGCACAATGATACTTCAGCTTAAGACAATTTCAAATTAATAAACATTTGTGGGGGTCACCGTGCAAATTAATTTTATATATTTTATTTTCTTGAAATTTGAAGCCCATAAGCCCCAATGTTAAATTCAATAATTGTTTTCTTTTTTTTCGGGACGGTCAATCATCATGAAAATTTTATCACGGCTAGGTGTGACCCTTAGCTACACAATGACACCACATTAGACCGAAAACACTTCTAGTTTTTTAGATATACGGTCGGTACCCTACTCCCTTAAATACGCTTTCGCTAT
This sequence comes from Ecdyonurus torrentis, assembly GCA_949318235.1. Lineage (NCBI taxonomy): Eukaryota > Metazoa > Arthropoda > Insecta > Ephemeroptera > Heptageniidae > Ecdyonurus > Ecdyonurus torrentis. The sequence goes on from OX439136.1 coordinate 3,338,944, forward strand.
AACCTTATACATTATTGCTCACATCACGTCGATATACTAACAGTTTTGGTGATAATTTATCTGTTACATTGTCTTTAATAAAAAACGTTTTCTCAGTGTAAAAAAGTAAATCAAAAAAATATTTTATAAATAAATATAACTTTCTCTACAACGTATATCTAACTGTGATTTTCAACAGGAGAAGTAGATAAAAAAAATTGTTAGCGTGATTTGAAATTGTCGTTTTTGTATTCGTAGAGTGATGAGATGAAACCTCGCGAGCTTTTGTGCATGCGAACTTCACATTAATTTTCACTTTCAAAACTAGCTAGCTCGACATGTGAAACGTACGCCCATATCATCTGCATGTCATGGCTTCTCCCTCTCTTATATATATTATATAAGCTGGCTGGGTTTTTGTGGCAAACAATATAAAAAATATTGGTCACTCGTCATTTCAGAGAATAACGTATGTTTTTTCCTCTCTTTAATTAATATTTTTAAATGTACTTAGAAGTAGAATTTTTTGTTTACACTCACTGTCAGATAAAAGAAAAACTGTAATTTTTATATATATATATATATATATATATATATATATATATATATATATATATATATATATATATATATATACAGGGTCGGACTGGCTCGAAAAGGCCCACTCAGGAAGAGACCAGAGAGGGCCCACTGGGGGGGTCTGGGGGGGCGCAGGCCCCCCAGTTAAAGGGGGGTCCGGGGGGCGAAGCCCCCCGGAAAATTTTAAGACACGCCCCTTTTTTGAGGAAAAAATAACTTAAAAAGGATGCTTTTATTATTTCTTTGTTTTGCAAAAAAAAAAAAAAAAAAAATTTTTTTTTCACTTTTTTCAGTCAATTTTACATGAGTTAATATACGATGAAAGAGTAAAAAACAAATAAAAAATATAAAAGAACGAAATATTAACTATTAATTTAGTAAATGTCATATATTTTACTTAAATTTACATAAAACTGTAACGTAATATTTTATTTAATTCATCAACATAAATTCAAATGTGTGCAACTTTTATTTTTAAAATAATTATAATTATCACATGCAAAACTTACTGCGAAGATATTTTATGATACTTTGAAATTTGTTTGGATCCATGCAGCTTAATCTTTAAATATAAACCATAATTTTATTTATTTATTTTTAAATTATAGCCAGCAGCAATAAGGAATTCGAATCTAAAAAAAAAAAAAAATCAAAAATCATATTCTAAAAGAGAACATTGTCCCGAATTTTAGAAAATTGAAAAATGACGTTATGCTTGATAACTTTTATATGTCTGGGCATAGTAAAAAGCGGCCAATCACTGTGAGGCCATTTTACGTCTTCTAAAAATTAATTAAAAATACTAAATGAACTAAAAATTAAAAATTTCACATATTTATCGATTTAGGACAATATGTCCTCTTTTATATAAAATGTTTTTTATTAAAACTACCCCTTAAAATTTTTTGGTATTCCCTGTATTCCTCTTTGTTCTGTAATAGGTAACAGCTTAATATTCTTTTTCCACTTACAATCTCTCTCTCTCTCTCTCTCTCTCTCTCTCTCTCTCTCTCTCTCTCTCTCTCTATTTCTTTTCTTTTCTTTTTTTTTTTGCGACACGATCGTTAATATTTTTTAGTATATGAATTAAATATTTCAGTCAATTTTGCATTATTATACTTTTTAATCTCTCGTAGATTAAAAAAAAAAAAATCTTAAAGGTTGAATACTGGAAAATAAATTAACCTAGGTTTCGGAAGGTGTTGAGATAAGAGAATAGTTCATATAGTTCTTGGGCAATGAAATAATTAAGTAAATATAGTAAATAATAAATCGAAATTACACCATTCACGTATTATTGATGAGGGCTTTAATTTAAGATGTGAAACAAATAATAAGTATGTGTGTAATTTTATGGAATTTTTAAATGTTTTTTTCCAACTCTTTTCCTTTCAACTTTCTTCTTCTCCCTTTTTTTTTTTTTTTTTTTTTTTTTTTTTTCATTTTTCATTTTTGTTTATTAGCGAGCAAGGGGCCCCCAGACCAGGGGGGCCCGGTCAGGAATTCCTGACCAACTTAAATGACCAGTCCGACCCTGTATATATATATATATATATATATTATTATGTCCTTTACCATAAGTAAATATAGATATTTCAAATTTGCATGAATACAGTCATGCACGACACACAGTCTACGCCACTTAAGGATGTTAGCGATTAATCGAAATCCAGCTAGGAGCCAATATACTCTCAAGGTCGTTGGGAGGTGGGGTAATGTTAACTAAATAGAGAGCTTTTTAGTACTCTCTTATTGGTCGCATCCTTAGGTGGCGCAGACTGTAATTACTTTTTTTTTTAACTGCTACGCAGTATACATTTAAAGACGTATTATAACACCTTGAATAAAAAGCATGTCTAATATCCTAACATACCTAAATATCAACGTTGATTTGACTGGAGTCATTGATTTCTAATTTATTTTACATTTACGAAATGGCAGCTGCGGGTTTGTGACGTTGCAGCTCACTAGTGTACGCGGGCGGAAACAGGCGAGCTTTTAAGTTATATATATTTACAATTTTGTGTGTTATTCAATAACGATTAGCGACACGTCCCACTAGTTTTAATTAATTCACAAGTATTGATCATCAACGTTCAATAACAATCAACTGTGATAGAGAAAACAATCAAAAATATACTTGATTTCAAGATTATTGTACTCGCATACGAACATTGAGTAATGTATTTATAAATATATTATATAAATAAAGTTGTAATATTTATCTATTCTATAATATATTAATACAATATTTTTATAGTTATTTTAAAAAAAATTAAAATTTAATATTATAAAAAGTATATTAAAAATAAACGACAATTATTTACTTAGCTATACTATTCTTTTAAACTGTTAGTTACGTATATTTTTGTTGTGTCCAAAATTATCAATTCTCTCTCTCTCTCTCTCTCTCTCTCTCTCTCTCTCTCTCTCTCTCTCTCTCTCTCTCTCTCTCTCTCTCTCTCTCTCTCTCTCTCTCTCTCACTCCTTTCACTATTTCTCTTTTCTGTTTCTTTTCTTTTTTTTTTTTCGCTATTTTATCCACGATATCAAATCTCTTCTGACTTTGCTCATGATTGGTGATTTAAAAAGCAATATGTGTCCCAACAATATATTGACATAGGTTAGTACTTTTGTATTGCAACAACAAAAGCACGTCACACAACTATATTGTGTAGCTTTCAGCTTTATTCCTCTCAGCTCATACAATTTCATATTTGAAATGAAAAACTTTTTCCTTCTTGAAATATGTCTCATTCAATTTTTTTAATAAAATGTTTTGAACTGACAAGAAAATATATTTTATTTGACATTATTGTAATTCTTACATGTATGTACATACGTAATAATAAAATCTGTTTCAATCCTATTTCAAAAGTAGAATACGTTATGTCACCATCCATATACGGTGCAAAAAAGAAGAGAGAGAGAGAGAGAGAGAGAGAGAGAGAGAGAGAGAAATCTTTAACTATTTTGAAGAGAGATAATTTAAGGGAGTAGGGTACCGACGTCGACCATTAGATTCAAACTTTATCTTCAAAAAAATCTAAAATTTTGCACATTGATACTTCAGCTTGAAACAATTTCAAATATATAAAAAATTTGGGGAGTCATAGTGCAAATTAATTTTATATGATTTTTTGACATTTTAAGCCCACAAGGCCCAATGTTAATTTCAATCACTTTTTTCTTTTTATCTTTTATTATTCCTTTATTTTATTCCTTTATTCTTTTTATCAATTGGACGGTCAAACATTATGAAATTTTTATCACGGCTAGGGGTGACCCTTAGCTACACAATAACACCAAATTAAGACCCAAAAAACTTCTAGTTTTTAAGATATAAGGTCGGTACCCTACTCCCTTAATAAAACTAAAATTTGTAAATAATGTAGATTTGGTTTAATTTTTAAAAGTTATAAAACAATAACGGTCATTATCAAATTTAAAATATACATTAATATATTATGTATAATATCGGAACTAAGGTTTCCATGTTATTTCATCATTCATATAATATATTATACAGTGTTTAAAAGGCGTTAAATCATTAGCAAATACCTCAAGGGCCATTCTCTTGTCTCGTGCTACCTATGATGAGTTTTAGTAATAATTAGAATAATAATTCCATTTCATAAATATAAAAATTAAACCTTGTCTAAAATCGTAAAATAAATTTACAAAATTATAATTTTATTTTCCTCTTTTGCAAGCTTAGCGATCAATTTTATATAAGAGGCTTCTCTTATAAAAACGAATAAATTAATATTGATACAATAACTAACTAGTATATTTCTTTAAAAAAAACAAAAAAACAAAAAAAAAAAAAAAAAAAAAAAAAAGTATGTCGTGCATGATTATTAAAAATATTGAGTTTCACTCAAGGATACTAATTCTAGTATATAATTAAAATATTATCTTAAATTTAGGTATTAAATTTTTTTTGAGTATTTTCAATAATATATAAAAATACATTTATTTCAACAATATTTGCTCGGAATTTTTTTGCTTTTTTTTTTTAAGCAGTCCCTTATTTTTCATATTTTTCTCAACAGGATTTTATATAAAGCAAATAATACTGTGCTGTATAAGAAGTGTGTATACACACGACACATGATATTGAAGTAAATGCGTAAGTGAGAGAATTCCGTATTGATTCAAAAGAAAGCAAAAGAATTTTGACACAATACAATAGTTTGAAATTTCATGCTTCAATTTGCAAATTTATCTCATTTTAAATTTTATGTATGTTTTAAACTTATGAAAACAATTTACTAACATTATGAAGAAATAATACATCTACTGACAAATTTCTGATCAAGTTAAGGAACTCTTCAGATTGCCGATTGTGAAAATATAATAATATAAAAATAAATTGCAAATAAAATAAAAAATTAAATAAAAAAAAAATATACATATAAAATAATAATATAAAATAAATTTAATATTGAATTTAATTATTTACAATTAATAGCAAAAATTATTATTAAAATAAAAACAAATATAAAAATATATTGTACTTAAATATACACAAAGAGATAAATTACAACTTTTATTTAATATAAAAGCCAATACAAAAATGTCTTCTTTATTTTTTTATACTTGTAACGCGAAGATAAATGGTCTTTTGTAGCTTGCATAATTTTTGTCAAACACAGAAAATATGTTTGCGATTTATTGATGTGTAAAATGAAATATTATGTAAGGTTCAAAAAATTAGGGGATAAAAAAGTTGAGTGATAGAAAAAGTGATGATACGATTAAATTTCTGTTGGTTATACTCACTGTTTGTATAGAGAGAGAGAGAGAGACAGAGAGACAGAGAGACAGAGAGACAGAGAGACAGAGAGAATAATATAGATATAAAATACAGATACAATTTGTTACAAAAAAAAATATAATACCAACTTGACTTTAAATTGTACTTACGTTTTTCTCTAAATTTTTTACATTTTTTTTTTTATTCCTGAGTTTTACGGACTTATAAAATATTACGTTTATTATATTTTTATACAATTTCAAATTTTTAAAATATATTACACAGAATTGTTAACATTTTTTCACGTGAAGTTAAAGTAGCAAATAATTAATACATGAATTCTATCAATTTTTAATATAACTTTAATTACTGACATTTTGATTAAATGGATTGTATGGTATTCGTGGAATGCACAATTATATGATTTAAAATATGTACAGAGTTACTTCTAGATAAAATAATAATAAAAATAATAATAATAATAATTGTTTTTTTAAAAGGGTACTTATATTATAAGTGTAGTTTTTTCAACTTACACATAACTGATATAACTTATTAGATCTTGATGGTTGCAACAGTTAAAATACGTCATTTTATAATATTGTCCATTGCATGAAAGATTAAAAGTGCATTTATACAATATTTTATTTTCTTCCGCAACTTTGAGAAGGAAATCATTACATGGCAGTATTTTAAAATTAAAATAAATAATTTGCGCAAAGAAATTGAAAAAATTTTATAAAATTTGAATGCATCTATCTATATACTATTACTTAGCTAAGATTTATTATCATTGTATTTGCTTTAATACGTTTAGTGTGTTTGCATTTGTATAACATCGGCGCCATATGTAAGCACTAAATAATATAGGCTAGTACGGGAAAAATGACAAATTTTGCTAACGTAAAAATATAAGCTAAATTTGAAGCGCATTCATGCTATTATAACAGGTTGCATTATAGCTTTGTTTACGTGTTTCATTTAAAAAAAAAAAAAAAAGGTCTATAGTCTATACTGATCAATATTATTCATTACTCCAGTATCGCATCAAAGCGTATTCAATATGACATCATGCGCATACACCTTATTGTGCACATAATATAATATAAGTTTTTTTCTCCCATCTTTAATAAAGAATATGTTTACCATAACATTTTATCATTTTAATTGATTTTTTTTTTATATATATAGCTTTTACTTTGAATGTAGTTTTTATTTTTAATGTTTTAGTGAGAGTGTTAGAGAGAGAGAGAGAGAGAGAGAGAGAGAGAGAGAGAGAGAGAGAGAGAGAGAGAGAGAGAGAGAATGGAAGCAATGACGCTGTCAAACGACCCGAGTAAACTGTGTGGAAAATCGCTCTTGTGTAACTCTACAGTGTAACGAATATCCATCAGGACATACGGACAGAAATGAGTGAACCAAAAATAAAGAGAAGGAGAAAAAGAGGATTTAATAAAGACATACATAAGCAAAAGTTATGGAACCCAAGAATTAACCTTGATTTCTGATATTGATATTTTACTTCACGAGATTTTTTTTTTTTTTTTTTTTTTTTTAATATTTAGATGATGTTTAGACTAAATATACATAAATTAAATAAAAGTTTATTTTATAGTACGCATTTTCTTAGTTTATTTTAAATTATAATATTGTAAGTTAGCTCGTATTCGTCCGTATATAGGGTTTATACATTCATGTTAAAGTCGATATCATGTTCGATCACTCAATAACGTGGGAAAATAGGAAAATAACCTACTTTGACAGTTTACTATAAGAAATATTTTTGAGAGCGTCGATGCTGTTAATAGGTTCAATTAGTATTTCAAGCATGTAAGAAAAATACCATTAACTAAAAATTAATCGATTTCACCCCACCGCAAAAAATAGCAAAACAACAACGAAGTTAGTCCTATCCTATCCTTAGGAATGTTGTTCATTGCTCCAACGCACATTGAGTATGACGTCATGCGGATACCCTATAGGGAAACTTTTGTTGTTTCTTGTCTACAATAATAATATGTATTTTATTTTGCAATATTGAAAAACAACTATTTTGCACTGCATTAGAATCAAATTATATACAATAATTATTTAGACAATATACTAAAATTTAGTAGTTATGGAATAAATCCAGCAAAAATTTTGTAATTTCTTTTATCTATTTGTATAGAATATGACAATAATAAAAAATCAATAAATTTAAAATCATAAATTTTTAATTAACCTACCTTCGGAGGTCAATGTTTTGTTTGGTGATTTGTTCGTATGTTTGTTTGTTCGTTCGTTTGTTTGAAGGTCTTAATATTAACAATAACTTTATTAAGTTACAACAGGCACTAAAAGATTTTTCTCTATGAAAATCGTTACTAAAAATATCATAAAGAAAGTTTCTAATTCATTTTAATTTTTTTTTTTTCATTTAAAATGATATTCTAAAGAATTGTAAAACTGGTAAAAGAAGCTTTATTTATTTGAGAAGAGAACGAGAGAAGAGAGAGAGAGAGAGAGAGAGAGAGAGAGAGAGAGAGAGAGAGAGAATCTACAGTTTCTTTATTTTCAATTAATTTAATCATTTTTCTTTTTTTTATAATAATCCTATTATTAAATCTTTTCCTATATGTACAAACTATATAATTATTGATTTGTAATATACTATTTAAGACGATATCATTAATTAAAATAACATTTTACCATTTAATTAAAGGCTCTTTTTAATTATAGAAAAAAAAATATAATGATTCCTAAATCTTTATTAATTTTAATCAATTTAAAAAACACATTTAATTTGAGAAATGTTAGACAATTTAAATAATAGCTATATAGTAGAGAACATTCTAAATAAGTTTTGTGTATTTTCAGCCCCCAGTAAAGTTCTATTCTATAGTGACCATGTTGGAGCTTTTAAACTAAAATTTATTCAACCGTGTTACATTTTACGGTTTGGAAAATCGACTTTTCTTCTCTCTAGAGATTTTAGCTAACTCGACAAAATTTATACAAATTTACAACTAAATTTATAGTATGTATGTACTAGAAAATATTAATTAATGTCAATTTTATAGGGTGGTTTCATTCATATGTTAAAGTTGACGCCATAAGTGAGCGCTAAATAACATGGGCCAGTATAGGAAAATGACACATTTTGCCAGTTTAAAAATACTTTACAATTTGTTTGAGAGCATTAATGCCAGGTTAAATTAGTACCTCAAGTATGCAAGAAAAATAATAATGAGTAATGACAAAAAAAAAAAAAAAAAAAAAAAAAAAATCTTATTTTCCAAAGAAAATAGCCAAAAACTACGTTTGTCCTATATGCTGAGCAATGTTATTCATTGCTCTAGAAGAGCATCGAAAAGCATTCAGAATGACGTCATGCGCACACACACTATAACGTATTGTTGAAGTCGTATTGAGTAGGTATGTAACTTAAGTGATATTTATTTAAAAAAAAAATTAGCCATGCTGTGGTTTAAAAAAAATTGACTCATACTGTATCAACTACAAACATTTTTTTATTTTTTTATTTATTATTAAATATCGCGCAGATAAAGCTTGTAAGGTCTTGTATTTGTCCGTCCATGCTTTAAATGTTTTTTAAGTAAACCATCGAATACTGAACCATGGAACAATTCTTTATACTCCAAAAAGTTTCGGCTCATATTAAATCTTCTGTAAATTAGCGTGAAAAGTCGTTGGGTAACGCCCCCTTTAACATGTAAAATATATACAAAACTTCAGGCTCACCGAGTGCAAAATTTGTCTTGATCAACAACTAAACAAAGAATACTAGTGTGTTGTGTTCAAGCTTCAATGAATTTGACTTTTTAAACGATTTTTACGAGACACTCATGGAGAAAAAAATGGCTGAAGATGCATATTATTCAATTAACATGGGTCAATTTACGATATATTTTTTTCTCTGCAAATTCTTTCTAGAAAAATCTGAAATTTCAATTTTCATTAAAAGTAAACACGAAGAACAAGCTAGTATATATATTTTTTTTCCGCTGAAGAAAATTCAAACTGTGTCAAAATCGGGGTTCAAATATTGACTCATTATATAGCATATGGGGTGGGGCATTTTCCGACACTTTGACGCTCTGTTGTGACGAGTTTTTTTTTTAGATAGAATTTTTTGGATTTCATTTTTGGGTACAGCAGCCTGAACTTAATTTAAAAGCATAATAAAATATTATATATATATATATATATATATATATATATATATACACACACACACACACACACACACACACACACACACACACACACACACACACACACACACACACACACACACACACACACACACACACACACACACACACACACACACACACACACACACACACACACACACACACACTCCTACCCAAAAGTAGTACCTTAATGGATTTTTTTATATATAATTTATCGCCGATAACTATTATAAATCTGTTTATTAAAAATTAAATTTTCTGGTCAAGATTCATATAACACGTTTGAATAAGTATGTAAATGCACCTTAAAAAAAAGTAAATTCTTAACTCTCAATATTACAACTACTATTAAACAAACTAACAAAAGTAAAGAGCAAATTGAATTAAATAATATTATATACATTTTTATTATTATATATTCTTTATTATATGGTATTATACTTTGTAAAGTTATTTATCATAAATAAAAAAAAAAAAAAAAAAAAAAAAAAAAAAAAAAAAAAAAAAAGAATATGCGACATCTTACGTAACATTTATTAAATATTTTTAAATTAAAAGATAATAATAAAAACTTTTTTGAACATGTAAGTATAATTAAAAAATAATATTTATAAAACTTTAAAATATTTGTTTTTAAGTTTTATTTTATTTTTATTTTTTACTTATTTGGTTTTGTTGCTCATTAGTATTTTTATTTTTTATTGTTTATTTTTTTATATAAATTTTCTTTTGAATATGAAACAAAAAAGCTTCTAAATGTGTTTCAAAGAAATGTGGTATATCACTAACAGAAGTACTTGCTACTTGAAAATCTTTAAATCTGTAAGAATTACATAAACATGAATATGAAAAATAATGTCAAAAAAAAAGTACGATCCAAGACCAATTGATTGAACGTTTCCTAAACTATAATTAGTGAACGTGTGTAACAATCAAAAGTTAGAATAACAACAATGAAGTAATGTAAATTTCATATTTTACTCGTATATATTATTTTCACTCTCCTAATTATGGTATGTGTCATGTGTTTATTCAATAAAAAAAAAGTTTTTAATTATAAGTTAAAAATATTTTCAATTATCAGTCATCAAAAAGTTAAAATAATTAAATGATTTTAATAACAAAAAAATACACTTTCAATAATAATTACTTTATTAAATAGTTTTACCAAATATGGTACATTGTTGATTAAATTTGAAATTAAAAGTATTGAAATAAAAGATCAGGTACAATGATAACAAATTTTTTTAAATGTGGTGTTTATTTTTTAATTAATTTTCTCTTTCTTTTTTTTACAGGTAAGATAAATTTCTTTCTACCTTTGGCCAATTATGTACTGAGTGATATTTTTGAAGTAAGTATAAAGTATTTAATTTTTTATCTTAATTGCACTTTAAATGTAATCAAGCTTAAGTAGAATATAATTATTATTAATTATCTTGTGTTTAAATTAAGAGCAAATCAGAAGTCAGATTTTTTTTATCGTATTTTGTCTTTAAATTTAGTATCATTGAACAGGTTATTTTGTATATTATACCTCTTATTAAAAAATTTCTGGTTAGGTTTTATATTCAAATAAAAACGAAAAATATGGATAAAAGTTATATTATCACAATTTGTATCCAGTTTACGATCCGGATAATTTTAATCCGTTTTAATCCGGATCAAAGAAATTCAAATAAGTGGGATCCTCGGGAAACAAGTTAGTTTTTAAAGCTCTCACCCCGGGAAGCATATTTTTCTTTCATTTTGCTATTTTCATTTGTTTGCAATCCGTATTGCTCAGTTAATTCGGATTGATTCTTATCCGTAATTAAAAATTATCAGATTTTTTCAGCATTAACATATATTTATAAATATATATTATGCAAAAGTTTTTGTCAGAGGGTATAAAATATTTCAATTTAAAACTACAAAACATTATAAAATATGCCAAATATTGATGATTTAAATTATAATTTAAAACATTTTTTTTAATACATAATAAACACTCAAACAATGCTAATTAACTAATTGGTATATAAAAATAATAATTTACAAACGTATAAAAGTAGTAGTAAATTACTAAATAAAAATTAAATTATTTTGAAAAAAATTATAATAAAAAATCTAACGCTGCTTAGAATTATTATTAAAACACGAAGAAAAAAAGCATAAAGTTTAGCAAAAATATACATTTGGTTAATTTTTTATTTGAAATGTGTAGTCAATAGCTGAAAGAAACAGGAGAGAGAGAGAGAAAGAGAGAGAGAGAGAGAGAGAGAGAGAGAGAGAGAGAGAGAGAGAGAGAGAGAGAGAGAGAGAGAGAGAGAGAGAGATGAGGAGAAGAAGAATTTATTTTGCCACTATAATATTTTTAATAAAATTTTAAGATAAAAATCTTCAGTCTTAAATCAATGTTATGGCAAATTTTGTAATATTAATATCTTGCAAAATTTACGAACATATTCAATAAATGTTTCATGTCATGGGATTGCTATATGTGAATGTGCAATTAACATTTTTGCTCTGAATTCTCAACATTTGTTAATATACGTATATACAGTTCATTTATATAATTTATCGTATTTAGATAAGAAGAACTAATATAATGTACTTATATTTAATTATATACTCTGCTATTATAAATGGCTCATATAAATATAAAATTGAAACACTTATACTTATATTTTAAAGTCAACAACCTGTATAATAAAAAGAAAAAATAAAATCATAAATTAAAGAGACAATTTTGAAATAAACACAAGTGGGGTCTTAACGAAATAAATTGTCCAAAATTTGTAAACCTTTGTTAAATGGAGGTTATCGGTTTAGCGCGCGGGGAGACGCGGAGAATGCTAAGTTTCCCCTAATTTAACATTACGCTTATAGGGAAAAACACGGTTTTTGCAATTTTTGAGAAAACTACTTCATTGATTTCGGAGTAATTTTAATGAGAAATACGAGTATACTAGTATGTCTAAACATACTTTTACGTGTTTTAAGCAATAGCCATTTTTATGCATTTTTTTAAACCAATAACCTCCATTATCAATCACCAATTTTTTACAATTTTAGAATTTACTTGTCCATTATCGTATCACATATGATATACAGGGGGAAAAAATGCTTTAAAAATATTAAGTTACATTATCACACGTGATTGATAATCATTTTAAAATAACAGTGCAATAATAATATTAATAAAATTTAAATAATAATTTAAAAAAAAACAGTACTTTAAATTTAAATTAAAATAATAATAATAATAAAATGCTTACGGAGTACAAAATACTGTTCTAATATTTCTTTATTATATTTATGAAGTATTTGCATAAAATTGCTATGCTTTGTTAATTTTTGTTATTATTAATTTTTTCTTTCAATTCTAGCAAAATTTTTCATTTTTCCAATACTTCTTAATATTACTTCCTGTTCTTGTATGACGTTTCGAAACTGTGAAATATATGAGTGAAACTATATCCAATAGAAATTAATGTAAGTCCTATCAAGTATTTTAAATGCTTATGCTTATTTATAATGGTCTAAGACTTTGATTAAAGTAATACTGTATATTTATATATAATATCACATTTTGCTATAATGAGACAATAGAGTAACATATATGTTATATTAAATTATCTATGCATCAATAAATCAAATTCCTAAATTATGATGAAAAAAAATGAAAGTGACTTTGATGTGAAAAAGTTGAAAAAGAAATCACCACCAGATTTCTTACAAGTGATTTCACAAAGTATATACTTCCAATATATATGACAAAAACGAAAATATTTTCTTCATATATACCAAAAAAAAAAAAAAAAAAAAAAAAAAAAAACTTTTTTATTGTTTTCATTTAAAGTTTTTTTTAGTTCAAATCAAACAAAAGGGGAAACAATATACGGACTCGTGTGCTATAGTAGAATAGCAATACATATAAAAGAAACAGTTTTATGTGTATGAAAATTGTTTTATGTAAACTGTAAGCTAAAATGTAATAATAAAACTTTAAAAAGTAATTAAAATAAACAAATAAAATTTAAAGTTTTAGAATATGCAGGAGATTTAAAAATTTCGTTTCTTTGTAACTCTCTCATTGTAAAGCAAACTTATAAAACTGAAACGAGAGAGAGAGAGAGAGAGAGAGAGAGAGAGAGAGAGAGAGAGAGAGAGAGAGAGAGAGAGAGAGAGAGAGAGAGAGAGAACAATAATGTGTCGCGAAAATGCCACCCATTGTTCAAAAATGAAAAAAAAAGGTCTATTCACACGATGCAATATATTTATTCCAACATCGAATAGATTATTAGTTCCGTGCGCGAAAAAGATAAAGGTTACTTTAATTTCTTATGCTAATTAGAATTGTAGAATTTTACCATTTAGTGATTTTTGAGACAACTACTACACCAATGACGGAATAGAAACACTTTTATTTGTTTTAAATCAACAGACAATTTCAAGAATTTCTCAGTAAGTAAGGCTTGTGTTTTGAAATTAAACTATTTCTTGCGGAGAACATTTGCACGGAAATTTATTTGTATCTAAACACTTTGATAAGCTGCATATTAAATTGTATAAAATTTGGATATGTAAATTATGAGGATGTTTCTAAATGAATAACCAGATTGAGATAAATAAAATATGGCCAAAAAAAAAAAAAAAAAAAAAAAATAGCGGGAATGCATTGGCTGAAAAAGGGGGTATAACGCGGTATAGACGTAGCAGAGATTTAAGGTAAGGGTTGTATTCAAATGGCTTGCATCTTGCATCTCACAATCTAAAAAGAAAACTTCGAAACTTTATGATGCCATTTGAAAATTAATAGTAACAGCTACCTATGATAAAAATTTTAGAATTCATGACCATCAAAATTTTTTTTTAACAAAAAATTGTTTACAATTTACAAGCCAAGGTATTAAATTAACCTTATCGGCTTGTTCACTTATGGTAATAACACAGGATTATTATTATTTGTTTATATTTATATAATGTAATATATAATGTTTTAAATTAATTCTTAATTAAAATATACTATTATATCAGATTTATATAAGCATAAAAAAAAAAATGCGAGAATAAATTGAAAACTAAAAAGAATATTGCAGAACAAAAAAACTAATATCAGTTGCATTTTGCAGCTGTAAAGTTTGTATATTTTTGTAGCATTAGGTATTTTCCTCTCTTTCAATGTCACACCAATATTTGATCATGGAAAATTAAACATGCTGTGGTGTCACTACTGTCACTCCTTTTCATGTTGTCCATCACGTTTTGCTCTAACTTGTATGTAGTTAATTGTTTATGTTGAGGGAGGATATTTGTTTACATTATTAATATTTGGTTGAAAATTATAATATGAGCTACTTTAACAATTTTTGCAAAAAATAAAGATAAAATGTATCATAAAATAACGTAGGATAGGAAATCATTAATGAAATTAACATGGGCTCTTATAATTTCAAAAAAAAACAAAACATAATTTAAAATCTAGCATGGTGACCCCCCCCCCCCCCCAAAGTTTTACATTTTTGAAGATACCTTATTCTTATGTATCATTGTGCAAAATTTCAGATTTTTCTTTCTTTACAACTTTTTAGTTGAATCCCGTAGTACCTGATTTCCCACCTTAAGGATATCTTCTGAATGTTCATAATTAAACAAAAAAACTAATAATAATAATAATAATAATAAAAAGCTCATTTCTTAAATATTGAAGTACGTGGCCAATTTAATTAGGTTATAGTATTATTAGTATCAATATTATAATTTAAATCTCAATTATTGTTTATATTTCTTTCGATACAAGTTACACGTTTAGTTAGGACGACAAATTCCGATTTAAGGAGGTAGGTGCGAGCGACTGATATCTCGCAAACTAGACGGTTGCGAATGAAATCACGTCAAAATAGAAACTTTTTTAATTTTAAAAATTGCATGAAAAAAACAACAACAAAATTTCGGAAAAAAAAAAAAAATAAATAATAAATAAGTTTACTCGATTATATTTAAAAATTATTGTGTTTGTTTTCTTAGAAATAAATAACGTACAATAAATTATTGTGAAATTATACTTCTTCTTTAAACACGTTAAGGGAGTAGGGGACCGACGTCGGCCATTTGACTCAAAATTTTCTCGTTAAAAAAATCTGAAATTTTGCACAGTGATACTTCAGCTTGAGACAATTTCAAATATATAAAAATTTTAAGGGGTCACTGTGCAAATTAATTTTATATGATTTTTTGAAATATTAAGGCCCAATGTTAATTTCAATATTTTTTTTTCTTTTTTTCGGGACGGTCAAACATCATGAAATTTTTATCACAGCTAGGTGTGACCCTTAGCTACACAATGACACCAAACGTAGACCCAAAACAATTCTAGTTTTTGAGATATAAGGTCAGTACCCTACTCCCTTAATTCGACAGTTTTCATAGCATATCTTATTCGTACTTCAATCTTCAATTTTATTTCCTTTTAGAGCATTGATAAACACCATGTAACAGCAAGTGATTTATTATAATGTAATAGAACACGAAGTTTATGATAATATAAATTAAAAATTTAAAATAAATATTTTTTAAATTGACAAAAAGATTAATTGCATACAAATATTAATTAA